>SIJG01000098.1:109525-310378 GCA_023374025.1 Heterodera schachtii | reverse complement strand
GGGGCCGAAGGCCCCCTACGAGGCCGCGAAGCGGCCGAGCGAGTACCTTAAGGGAGGGGAGAGGGGGGGGGAGAGGGAGGGGGATGGGGCCGAAGGCCCCCTACGAGGCCGCGAAGCGGCCGAGCGAGTACCTTAAGCGAGGGGAGAGGGGGGGGGAGAGGGAGGGGGATGGGGCCGAAGGCCCCCTACGAGGCCGCGAAGCGGCCGAGCGAGTACCTTAAGGGAGGGGCGAGGGGGGGGGGGGAGGGGGGGGGGGGGGGGGAGGGGGGGGGGGGGGGGGGGGGGGGGGAGAGGGGTCCGAAGGTCCCCTACGAGGCCGCGAAGCGGCCGAGCGAGTACCTTAAGGGAGGGGCGAGGGGGGGGGGGGGGGGGGGGGGGGGGGGGAGAGGGGGGGGGAGAGGGGTCCGAAGGTCCCCTATGAGGCCGCGAAGCGGCCCGAGCGAGTACCTTTAGCTTATTTATAGAACTTTTCCTTGCTGGCCCCGGTGTTGAAAGCGCCCCCGGCGCTTTCACAGGGCCCATCGGGCCCTGGTTTTTAAATATAATAAAACACCCGTTCCGGTGCACAAAAGTCCACCCGAATAAAACGCCAAATTATAGGATCATTCAAATGCGGCCGTTGAATGCCAATTGGACGGAGTGTGCAAAGACAAAGACGGTGATGAGAACGGTGTGGGTACGGTATGCGAAAACTGTCAAAGTTGCACCTTCAAAAACTGCTGCAACAAAGTGTACACCAGTGAATATGCGGAGTGCAAAATTGAAGGATGGAAATCGGACAAGTACAAGGGCAATGTGCCGGTGGACATTGGGGCGACAAAGAAACGTGGCGAAGGTACGGTAAAAAAAGTTACAGTATAAAGATAATAATTAGGGTTGTCAAATTATATGGACTAAAAAACCCAAAATATGGACATAAAATATGGACTAAAAAAGCACGAAATATGGACTAAAAAGCTCAAAAATGGCCAAATATGGACCAAAATATGGACTAAAAACTGCCAAAATATGTGTTTTAAACCCTCAAAAATTCCAAAAAAAGTGTATGAATTCAATATTTGCTTAAATAAACTTAAAAAAACAATAAACAACCAAAAAATGGATTTAAAACATAAAAATGCAAAAATTTTTTATTGTGTCCATCGTATAAAAAATATTTCCAAGTTTGCCAAAATTTCAAAAAAATTCTTATTTAAAAAAAGAAAGGTTCGCAAAAAATGGTGAAAATATTTATTAAAAATGCCAAAACGACGACGAAAATTCAAATTTTTCAGATTTTTTGGGCTGTAATTTTTAAAAATTTCAAAAAAATCAATCTTTAGGGGTGTATTTTTCCCTTTTCTTGCATTTTCTTGTGAAAATTTGCCAAAAATGGCCGAAATATGGATTAAAAATACAAAATGGCTAAATATGGATTTATTTCCGAAACCCCCAAAATATGGATTTATATGGACTAAAAACCTTCACCAAACCAAAAAATTTTAACGCAGAAATGCTATTTTTGAGCCCCTTTCTTCATAGCATATGCGCAGAAAAAATATGTTATCCATATAATTTACAACCCTAATAATAATTAATTTATTTCATGAGTATAATAAGTAGAGACCAGACAGTTTTAGGCATAAAATTTCACAAAGTTTAAAATATTGATTTTTTGTTAATTTAATGTTTGTCAGAATGGCTTCAAAATTTTGCTGGAAAATACGTTCATATAAGTGCTATCAGCCTGGAAATTTCAAATTTCATACATTAAAATTTTACAAATATCCGCGCATTGATTAAACTTAAAATTTTACGACAAAATTTATATAGGTGAACGGTTTTAGAAATTTTGCATGTAAGATAGCCATTAACTAAGGTATTTTCCTAGAAATTTGGTGGTCATAATATTACAAATATTATTAAAGCCAAAATTAATTATTACAGTAAATTTTTTATGTATTTGAGAATTCATGATCAGGATTCTACCGTATTTATTGCTTTTTTTGGTTAAGGTTGTACAACTGACAGTAACCCGTGCGAAGGCGAAGGGTACAAATGCGTCGCATACAATAAGGGCGACACCCGCGGATTTTGTTGGAAGGGTCCGCAAGGTGAAGGCGGTAATGAATTGTTTGCTTTGGCCATCGCCATCGCTGGCCTTGTCATCCTACTGTAATTTGGCCAAACCAACAGCGACATACTGTATGAACTGAGGAAATGATCAGAGAGAGAATTTGATCAAGCGATAAATTATTATTACTTGGTTTATAATTTGATCAAGCGATAAATTATTACTGCATTTTAAAAGTATATTTTCAAAATTTAATGAAATTTATTTTACTTATTTTTGATGGTGCTTGAATGTAATATATGCAGTCGAAACATTTACGGAGCAAATATTTGTGATATGGGGGCTTTCTTTTGCTGATGTTAAAAAAAATAATAACAATATTTATTTATTCATTTTATTACGCTCATAAAAAACATATTTGCAAATTAAAATTAAAATCTTTATGCCAAAATAATTTATTTTTATATCTAATGGTGTCCAATTTTCTAGTGTCTAATTTTCGGTGTCCAATTTGCCGGGAGTCGAATTGAGGCATTTAGAGTAGGATTAGGCAATCAGTAGGCACGATGATTGGTCAATGTACCAAAATTGCACAAGAATGGTAACCCTACCCTATCTAAAAGAAACGTTTTAACAACAATATTTTTCCATTTTATTAGGCTTAAAAAATATATAGTCAAATTAAAATTAAAATATTTTTACACAAAACCAAAATTTTTGTTTATTTATTTTAAATTAATTTTTTTTTATCCTATCCAATAGTGTCCAATTTGGACCTCAAGTATGCATTTTTCTATATCAAATTTAATTGTGAGTCAAGCAAAATTTGCACGATTTCAACGGTGTTAGGACGAACTCCAAATAGGACAAATAATTAAATTTAAATGCAAAAAAAAAATTTTTTTAAATGTAACAGTCCCATTAAAGTTTCACAAACACAGAATTTATTATTTTAAAAATATTATTGAAAAACTTTGTTTTCCTTCTGCATTATACATTAAAAGATATTACGCAAAAAGATGGGATAAGAAAATTCGCTATAAATTTTTTTTTGCGGATTAATCATTGACATTTTGGTATAGCGGTTTAATCAAACACTGACATTTCTAATAAAAGTTTAAACTTTTTATAACAAAATCAGGGAAAATATAAATAAAATCAAAACGATAAAAATTAGGGCAAACCGAAAGATATTTAATTAATTTAAAAAGGCACCCGAAAGACTATTTAAATTGAAAAGCATAATCAAAAATCACTCATCTTTAACTATGTTCTGAAATATTCTTCTCCAAATTGTTTCTTCCAATTTAAAATGCTATTTTTATCAATTTTCATCATTTTTGCAATTTCCTTTTCACTCATTTTTGGGTTTTCTTTCTTAATTTTCCAATATTTTTTAATTTTTTCCTTTTTTTCTTCCTCTGTTATTCTTTTACTTCTAATGCCAAATTGTTTCTTCCATCTCATAATTGTTCTATAACATATTCCGATTTTCTTACAAATTTCGTCATAATTTTGTTGCCATTCTTTTAAAGAATATTTTCTTTTTTGTTTATATTCTTTGGTCATTTCAATAAATTTTTGTATAATTTCAATTTTTTCCTCATCACTTTTTGTTTTGTATTTATATAGGCCTAAACCAAATTCTTTAATCCATTTTTTAATATAAGTGCTATTTGTCCCGAATTTTTTCGCTATTTTTGAATTAATTTTATTCCATTCTTTTGATTAATATTTTCTTCCTTTTTGCTTTATTTTCTCTTTTATTTTATAATATTTTCTAATTATTTCTCTTTTTTCTGCTCATTTCGTTGTTTTTCTTCTTTTTCTTCCCATTTTTCTCCAAATATTTCATCAAATGACTTTTGTTTCAATTTATTTTTTTCTGGTCCAACATAATTGTAATTAATTAGGATGATGAAAAATACAATTAAAGCGAATATTAGGCACAATTTCATATTTTTTTTTGTGATTATTATAAACAAAAATGAAACGATAAATGAATATTGTTATTTGAATATATTATAAATAAAATGGTTAATGTTAAATTTATTCATCAAGTTTAATCAATTTATTAATTTCGTCTGATTGGATATTGCAAAATCTAAAGATATATTATTACTTAAAAACAGGACATTTTTAGCTTTTAATAAAAAAATAAGGACAGTTTTATCACAAGAGTCAAATTTATATTAAAATATTATAATAAAAAACATAATCACATATTTTGCAGTTTTATTTCTCGCAATTTAAATACATTTAAATTTATCATCAGATGCAAAAAATTCAACAATTTTTTTTTATAAGAATGCAATCCAAATTTTAAGCTTTTTAAAATCATTTTTAGCATTCAAAAATCAATAAAATTGGCTATTGAGTCTCGGTATTCATCAGACTCGGTTCGACCCGAGTAATAATCTTTGAGCTTCAGTGTCGGTATCGAATGTCGGAAAACATTTATTTGTATTACAAAATTTAATTTACTTCGATATCCGATAAAAATGATTTGAATAAAATGTTAATATTCAATTTTTATAAAACCTTGCGACGGAAAATTTTTCAACAAATATATTTAAGCTATTGTAATAAATTAATTATTTTGAATTAAAATAAAAAAATTTAAATTAGTTAAATTAAAATAAAAAATTTTCAATAGAATTCTTTTGATTTTTAAAACATTTTTTTTCTTCATGCTTAACTTTTTTCGATTAAATCCATTTCAAACGATTTATTCAATAAAAATGCATTTTTAATAATTATACAAATAATAAAAAAAAATTAGTTAAATTTTTCTTAATTTGTACTAATAATCTTTTCAAATTTGTTTGCATTTTTGGTTAATTTGACCATTTTCTGAACGACATTTGCACCACCATTATCAGCACTATACTTAAGTGCATTAATTGGTTACAAATTTATGATTATCATTTTTAAGCAAAAAAACCTTTCGATATAAATGGAGTGCACATAAAAGTATTTTAATTTTTTATTTATTTTTATTTATAACTTTTTCTCCCGAAATTATCACTTATCATTGAAGTTGCCATTAAAGTGTTGCCACCCATTTCACCTGTTTATAAAGAAAGATTTTTAAAGGAAATTTTATTTTAGTCTCTTTTCATTTAATAATTTAAATAAAATAATTATGCATTTTTAATATCCTTAATATAATCAGTGGGTGTATTTTATTTTTTAATTAAAAAAACATTTTTTTCTACGTCTTAAATAGAAATTTTAGTTTGAAAATTATAAAAATAAAAACATTTTATTTTTTGAAATAGGAATTTTTTAATTTTTAAACCACCATGTTAAATTTTCATCAAATATTCATTTTCACTCATATGATCTGAGCCAAATGCTCAATTGGTCCATTTTGGTCGCTAGTTCATATCATAAAATCGCTATTTCAATGCACTTTTATTTATATTGCATTCTTGACACCACGAAAAATAATTTAAAATTTCATTTAATTTGTTTTATCTTAAAAATTACCGTTCGAAAAAAAAGTCACACGAAAAGTTTTAATTCTAATATATAATTATACAATATGCAAAAAAAAATTTGCATCTTCAAATTAAAATATAAGTAAAATAAAATTTACTTTCGTAAATATTCCACCGCATTTTTTAATTTTAAAATGAAGATTGGTTAATGGTTTTAAATATTCTTTTTTTATTTGTTTATTAATAAAATTAGTTTATTTATTAAAACTCTTTTTAGTAAAGGTTTTAAATTAATAATTTATTATTTTTATTAATTTTCAATGAAATTCACGTGATTTTTTCCTCTCTCTCAAAATGCTTTGCTGAACATTCGTCCTTTGCTCTCCAACAGCAATTACCCCGTTTTCCCATTAGTTTCCATGAAAACTTTTTAATTCTTATTCATAACGTACAGAACAGATGATCGGAGAAAAATAAATTTTTAACTGTCATTTTTGGTGTGATAATTAAGTGGTAATTATGGGCTAATTATTCATAAAAAATTCGAGAAATTACTGCGAAAATTTTTTTTAATGGTTTAAAATAATGATTATTATAATAAAATTTTTAATCTGATTAACAACATTAACCAATTTTAAGTTTTTTATAATATTATATAAATCTTTATTTTTTTAATAAATAAATAATAATCATATAATTAACAAATGAACTTAATAATTTGTGTTTATCTATTCTCTAAAAAATCTTGCTTCAATTTAAATCATCTTTAGTCAAATAAATTTTAAATTTTTAAAAAATTAAATAAATAAATTTATTAATAAAAAACAAATTAATTAATTATTTAATTGAGTCATTAAAATTCTCAACCTCCAAAAAATTGTGCGCCAATTTAAAAATATTTTATTCACCAAACAAAACCAAAACAACATTTAACAAATTCACAATTCTCAGCTTGCCCCCATTCGTCCGCAAATATTCCCATTCTCATTCTCAATTCTCTCACTCATCATCATCATCATCAATTTCTTAATTTTCTCATTTCTGTTTATTCTTCCCCCCCCCCCCCCCCATAACCATGATGCAATAATGTAAAATGTTCGTGATGCAATCGGCGATGTGAATGATTTTTTGGGTTGGGTTGGGTTGGGGGGATTGATAAATGCACAAAATGAGGGGATGAACAGGGAGGGAAGGCGGGGGGGGGGGCGGCAAAATGGGGCGGGCGGATAAAGATAAATGGGGAGAGGTGGGATTAGAATGGCATTCACTCACTTCGAAAAATTTTATTTTTTAAATTTTATTCCGTGAATTTTTTTTTTAATTCTGAGATGAATAATAAAAAAATTATAAATGGAAAGCGATGGGATCAAAATGGCACTCACTCCCATTACTGAAAAATTTTAAATGAAATAAATTCTTAAATTTTATTTTATTTTTTTTTTTTGAATTTTTCATTTAAATTCTGAGGTGAACGAGGGAAAGAATGTGATAAATGGGGAGCGGTGGGATTAGAATTCAATCATTTCATTTCTTTCTTAAAGATTTTATTTTTAATTTTCCGTTTCATAAATTTTTTTTTATTAAATTCTGAGCTGAAAGGGGGATAATAAGAAAAGATAAATGGGGAGCGGTGGGATCAAAATGGCACTAATTACTTCATTCATAAATATCCTTTAATTTTATTTTTATTCTTAAATCTTTTATTTATTTTTTAATTTTCGTTGCTTAAATTTTTTGGTTTTTTATACTGAGTAAAAACATTATTAAAAGAAATTTTTTTTATTTTAAATAAATTATTATTTTACAAAAAATCTAAATAAATTTCTAAAATGAAGTTCCGGAAATGTAGAGATTTTTTCCATTATATTTATTATTTTATTATAGATGTTTTAAATAAATTAAAAATAATAATTTAGATAAATCAAACTCATTTCAATTATTTAAATGTAACCGAAAATATTAAAAAATAAATAATTTCCTACAAAAATTTGATTTTTTTTTTTGATAAAACATCTTAGAAAAGCTACATATACAAAACTAATGATATTTTTTAATTTTTTAAAATAATATTTTTATATTAATATGTTTACATTTTAAAATTCCATGATTTAAAAATGCTATCGGCTCATAATGGCACTCACTCAAATTAATTACTTTTAATTATTCTTAAAGGTTTTATTAATCCTTTTATTGAATTTATCTTTTTAAATTCTAAGATAAAAACATTTTTTCCAAAAATTCATCAAATTTATTTTTTAAATTTTTCTAATCTATTTATAAAAAAATGCTAACAATCAAAATTTTTGTATTATTCCCAAATGCTATTTAATGACAAATTAGCCATGTGACACAAATTGTTCAAAGACTAATTTTTTGATTAATTTTTTGCATTGGTTACTCATTTTCTGTTCATTCAGCAATATCGTTAACTGTGACAAATCATCATCATCGTTTCCACTAACAAAATGTCAACCAGCAAAAACAGTTTTTGATTTGTTTTTTAATTTGTAATTAATCGCAAAAATAAAATAAAAAATCATTCCATTTCTCACCGTTTGGTTAAAGAGTAAAAACTGAGAACCACACAACACACATTCCAATGTCATGCTTCTTGTTTACCAGTTTATCGCATCATATAATCACTCTCGAAAATTGTACAAATTAGTCCCATCGCCCACTCTCCCCCCCTCCCCCCTCCGCCCAATTTGTCAAAACCATTCTCGAGACTCTCGATGGACAATTAATTTTCTCCCGCTCCGTTAATTGCTTGTGACACCAACAGCGGCGATCACACCAAAAATTTTGATCACACACTCCTGTCCGATAAATACACAAATTTATGGTGAAAAACTGTTCCAACTGTGATCTCGTGATCTCACACAATGGTTTGCCATCGTGTGATCGCTATTGTACGACTTTTTTGTTGTTGTATTATTAAATGCGAAATTGGGCGGCGCCAGAAATAGATTAACAAAACAAAATTATAAATTTATTGAAAGCACATCCTTAGAATAGTTTAAACAAACAAATCTGTCATTATGTGCGTTGAAATTTTTTCTTTCCTATTTTTTGAGCTTTTCTAAAATTTGTTCAATTATCTCATAGTCTTATACAGTTGTTTGATCGTATACGGTATACGTATACCTGCTACTGTACCTCTTTTCCCTACCATCACCCGTTCCAATTCACCTGTGATCAACAATTAACAATTAAATATCGGATCATATCATCATCACCCGCTGTTGCCGTGTCATTAAATTGAGGGGGGGGGGGGGGGGGGCGGCTGGTGGTAAATAGGGAAGAGGCGGGTGAATAATAGCACCACGTGGGTTCACATTTTGGCCGGAATTGTTTAACTGAATGTGACGTTGGGTGGAGTGGGTGCGGTGTGTTTGTGTGATCAGCCAGCCGACCGGTCCCGATCAGCAGCAGTGACAAACTCTTTTTCCCCCGAAGAGCAGCAGCACCACGTGGTCGCAGCAAGCAAGCACTCTGTTATTTTGACCGGAACGACATTGGAAAAGAGTGGGTGTGTCGTGTGTAATCAGTGATTGATCACTGATCAGCCAGCTGCTTTGTCTAGTGAGGATGTGTTGATCAGAGAATTAAATTTTATGAGGGCGTTTGATCAGTCAGCCGCATTCTGTTGCTGATCAGAGTGTGTCATCAGTTCCAACCAGCCGCCGGTGGTGAGGGTGGGGGTGATCAAAAAACCTTGGTGAGTGCGTTTGATCAGCCAGCCGCTTTCTCTGATGGTAGTGAGGGTGGTTGGTTGATCAACCAGCCAGCCAGAGACGCTGGTGAGGGTGTGTGATCAGCAACCAGCGGACCGGTCCCGATCAGTGAAAAAACCATTTTCCACCGCTTCCAATCACTCATCGCTCTGATCGGAGCGCGTTCATTACCATTCTCATCATCAGCATGATCATCATTAGCATCACATTTTGTTTTTTTAAATAACAATTTTTTATTCCTAACCCATTCTCACATTCTGATCAGTCTTCGACGACTCCTCGTGGACCGAAGCGCATGACGACGAAATGGGCGAACATTTCGTTGCCGTTCGTCCGCCCCCTCCCCCCCCCCCCCGCCGGGTGCTGTGGCGATGTGTGCATATTTTGTGTTCCCACCATTTCATTCATTCATTCGTTCATTTTCATCGCCGTGCACATGGCGCCGGCGGCGATGGGTTCTGTGATAAGAATAATAATAATTATTATTTGTTTTAAATGGGGTATAATAATAATAAGATTCATAAAAATGAGAGAGTGTTTTATGTGTTTGACTTTTTAATTATTTTAAATTAGTGCCATTTTAATTGGTTTGTTTGCCATTATGTAATATACTAAAAATTGAGTCACTTATTTGGTTTTAATTTTCAAAATAATTTTTGTTTTACAATTCTTGAAATTTGAAGGAATTCGAAAATAATTTGTTTTAAATGGGGTAAAATAATAATAATTATTATAATAATAAGATTCATAAAAATGCGAGAATGTTTTATGTGTTTGACTTTTTTTAATTGTTTTTAAATCAATGCCAATTTTATTGGTTTGAGTTATCATTGTGTGATATAATAAACATTGAATTTTTTAATTATTTTTCAATAAATTTTGATTTTTTTAATTTTAAAATTATTTATCAGAATTTTTAGGTTATTTAATGGCTAACGTGCTTTTTTGGCACAATGAGCTATTGAAAAATTTATATGTTAATTAAATAAGTGTGTTTGTGTTCTGAAATAATGCTTTAATTATTTAAAAAAAAGTTAATCATGAAATTTGGAAATTTTTGTTTAATTTTTCTGTTTTTTTAATTAATCGGCAACTTTTTTATCTTAGAAAAACGAAATTATTTAACAAAACAATTATGAAAACTCTGCAACCAGCAACCAGCATCATTTTGCACATCGGTGCTCGCGCAATGAGCTCAATGTCCGCCGCGGGCGGTGCCATTGCCGCATCCGTCGAACAACAACCGGCGGTGGAGCCAGACCGATCCACATTCTACGTGAGTTTTGTGGCATTTTTGAATTCAATTAAATTAAAATACAATTGTTTGGTTTAATTGACCATTTTCTATCAAATAAATAAGTAAAATTTTTAAAAAATTTGGCAATTTTTGGCTGGGAGGGGGTTATATTTTTTTTACCAAATTTGGGCAAAGCAATTTTTCAATAAAATTTGTAAAAAAAATATTCAAATTATATTTTTAGCGTCAATTAATAAATATTCCATTAAAATTTATTTCATAGAATTTTTATTATATTTTGTTCAATGGATTAATTTCTCACTTTTGGCATCTTTAAAGATTTTCTATAATATTTTTATTTTATATATTTCTCCTATTTTAAGCACAAAGATTTGTCCATTGTCCGTGCCACAGCTGGCCAAATGCAGCCCAAGCCGTTGGGAACGATTGATCAGATCAAATTTGGACATCACTTTTCTGATCACATGATGGAGGTCGATTGGTCGGACACCGCGGGATGGAATCAGCCCGAAATTAGCCCGTTGCACAGTGTTCAGCTCCATCCGGGCGCAAAAGTAAGTTTTAAAAAAAAATCTTTAAAAAGTATACAAACTTAAATAAAAGTTGTGAAATTAATAAATTAAATTATTAAAATGAAAATTTGAGATTTCGAAAAAGCATACAATCTGAAAAATTGGAATTCTCAAATAAGAATTCTTAATTTGATATATAAATTAAATCTTTTTTTTCATTATAATCCTTCGACACATTATTTAGGCAATTTAAATTAATTTGTATTAAAAATATTCGAATATTTCTTTAAAAAATGAAATAATAAATTTTATGGGATTTGTTTCTAATTGTGTATCCCACAAAAAGGTGCTTCATTATGCCATCGAACTGTTCGAAGGCATGAAGGCTTACCGTGGCATTGACGACCGAATTCGACTTTTCCGTCCAGAAATGAACATTGCACGCATGAAGCGTACCGCGGCACGTGCTGCACTTCCGGTAATTGTACAATGCCATGGCATTATCACCCACCATTCCTCCCTCCAGGATGAGACATTTCCACTTATTAATGGAATTTTCCACTGTTTTGAATGCCTTGGCATTATTTTTGCACTATTTTATACATAAATGCCACTCTTTCCTAATATATGTCGGGGGTTCTATGTTTCTGAGTTCCTTTTGAGATGGCATCTTTTCAAACTTCTCCGATTTTTTTAAATTTTGCACTTTGCCCATTATTTATGCCGAAAACCTTTTTAATCAAATTTAATTTTTCAAATTGGCTTTAAATCCTCCCTCTCGAATCAGGATTTTGATGCGGAAGAGATGCTGAAGGTCATCGCCGAGTTGGTCCGGCTTGACCGGGAATGGGTGCCCTACTCGGCCTCCTCCTCCCTGTACATTCGTCCCACACTGATCGGCACTGATCCTACGCTTGGCGTCGCACACTCGCGCACCGCCAAAATGTTCATTCTGACCGGCCCGGTTGGCACATTTTTCCCCACCGGCTTCAAGTCCATTTCGCTGTTTGCTGATCCGAGCTATGCCCGCGCATTCCCCGGCGGTGTTGGCGCATACAAAATGGGATGGTAGGTATTTTGTCAATGGGACAAATTATAACCAAAAATGGCAAAATGGAATTTATTGGAGATGATATTTTGTCAGCGGAATATGATCATCAAAACTGGGGTATTCTACAATAAGGGAAGGAAGACATTTCATCAATGACAAATGATCACCAAAATTTTGACAATTATAAATAATAGTGGAGTGGACATTTTGTCAACGAGACTAATTAACATAGAACGGAGACAATTGTACATGTATTGTGGGAATGATCAAAAAAATGATATACAATTCACATATGGGAGAATAGGCTTTTACGGTGACAAATGATCGAAAATTAAGCCAAATGGACTAAAATGTGGGAACTCTAGAAAAAGATTGGATGCTTTTAAATTTCGAATAATGAAAAACACTCGAAAAACCGATAAAAATTTTAAATTTATTTTTAGCAATTATGCTCCCACACTTCTGATCGGAAAGCATGCACATGATCTGGGATACCAACAAGTGTTGTGGTTGACTGGGCCAGATGAGAAGATCACCGAAGTTGGAGCAATGAACATTTTCATCTACTGGAGAAATGAATGCGGAGGTAAAATTAAAATCGTAGTTAAAAAAAAAATCCACTGAGTTAATTTTGACTTTTTGCCGATTTAATGTGTCGAAATTTTTCAAATTATATGGCCTATTGAAAAACAAAGAAAAACTTTTTGAAAATTAAAAAAAAATGAAATTCGCTTTAAAATTTTAAATTTTATACAGACGCTTAGTCACATATTAAAGATTTTTTTATTTAATCTTTTATGTTTAAATATTTTATTATTTAAGAATTGGAACTGATCACTCCGCCGCTGAATGACGGACTGATTTTGCCGGGCGTTGTCCGCGACTCGGTGTTGAGCATAGCGCGCGAGTGGGGCGAGTTCAGGGTCACGGAACGCTACCCAACGATGGCGGAACTGCGCCGGGCACTGCACGAGCGGAGAGTGCGTTTTAAAATTATTTAATCAAATATTAATTAAAATTTAGAAATAATTTTAAAATGATGAATTAATTAATTTGCATAAAAATTTTATAAATTTATGAAATGTTTTTAAGAAATTCTAAAGCGATAGCATAAAATTTCTCAAATTGCGAAATTTTATTAAGTAAAAAAAAAAAAGAGTTAAACCTGCATTTCCCTCAAATATTTTAACAAAAATGCCAAAATATACTGAAAATTACCCAAAAATGCCGAAATATGAGCGTAAGGCACAAAAAAAAAAATCAAATTAAATTAATTTTTTTTTACATCTTTCTATCGCAATTTTTAACAAAAAATGTAAAAATCCACCAAAAATGCCGAAAACATAATCTATATTTCTTCATTTTAATTATGCGTTTTGTTCAGCTCCTGCAAATGTTCGGCTGCGGCACCGCCTGTGTCATTTCGCCAATCGGACGCATTGCCTATGTTGAGCGTGGCACGGGCCGCATTGACGAGCTGCACATTCCGACAATGGCATCCAAGGCGACCGTAATGCAACGCATGTACGATACAATCAACGACATACAGTATGGCCGCATGGACAGACCGGACTGGGTTCGGATAGTGGACTGATTGTATCAACACTCTGCTGGCTGATCAGTGGTGGACTGATCGTTCAGAAAGGATTTTATATTATAAATATTTTTTTTTGATCAGGAAATTTATGTATTAGAGAATTTTGTTTGTATTTGTATGCATATTTGAATAAATAAATAAATAATATGATTATTCTTTTCATTTTAAACAACACTCAAAAAAGAAGTCAGCGTTTTGGCAAGGCCAATGTGAAAAAAAATATAAATGCTTTATTTTTTAATGATTTATCACTTAAATTAATTGATAAATATTACACGAAGTAGTCGTTTATTTCTTTTTGGTTCCTCCAATTCCTAATTAAATATTTCATCCACTTAATTAAACATTTCCCCCCCCCCAATCCCATTAATCCCAAAAGCAGTTAATTCAGGGTTCGGATCGGACAAACACCCTTTCCAAGGACGGGTATAGCGGTTTCCACGGACATAAGGGGAAAATTCCGATAAATTCAAGGACATTTAAAAATTTTGTCATACGCAATGAAAATTGTTACATTTTATCAAACAAATGGTTTATATTTTTCGCCGAAATGAAATTTTTACCAAAATTTTTTTTGTTTCTGTTGGTAATTTCCTCATTTTGCCTCATATGCACTTTTTAGCGGCGCGCTTTTTCTAAAAGACTTTTTGGAAATGGGGGGGGGGCGGGGAAATTTGTTATAGATTTTTTTAAAATTGATCATTTTTTAACGCTTTTAGGGTGTCTTTTTGAATCAAATTTTAAAAAATCGAAGGAGAGACCCCGGCGATGCCTATAGGCGCCGCCGGGAAAAATTTTGGGAATTTTGGTCCAATTTAGTACCATATTTTACACCAATAATGTGTAATAAGTTAATAAAAATTTGGTATGAAAGGTCCAAAACTAAAATTTTTGAATTATTTCTTTCAATGTTTATTTTCAAGGACATCATGAATTCAAGGATACTTTCAAATTTTCAAGAAGAGGGCCCAATTTCTAGGACGTCCTAAAAAAAACAATTTCAAATGAATCGCTCCATTCAAATCACTTTTCTTCTTCTGCTGTTTTCTGAAACATTTCTTCTCCAAATTGTTTCTTCCAATTAGAAATATTCTGCTGAGAAGTGTTTATTATTTTTACAATTTCATTGTCACTCATTTTTGGATTTTCTCTTTTTATTTGCCAATAAATTTTCATTTTTTCCTTTTTTTCTTTCTCCGTTATTCTTTTCTTGCTTAATCCAAATTGTTTCTTCCAACTGATTGCTTTAAATCAAAATACGGAATAATTTTTTGTTAAAATTACATTTTTGTGTTTTTCAATACACGACAAGTTTAAAAATCCAACTCAAAATCACACCAAATTTTAGGATCTTTCAAATGCTGCTGTTGAATGCCAATTGGACGGATTGTGCAAAGACAAAGACGGTGATGAGAACGGTGTGGGTACGGTATGCAAAAACTGTCAAAGTTGCACATTCAAAAACTGCTGTAACAAAGTGTACACCAGTGAATATGCTGAATGCAAAATTGAAGGATGGAAATCGGACAAGTACAAGGGCAATGTGCCGGTGGACATTGGAGCGACAAAGAAACGTGGCGAAGGTACGGTAAAAAAGTTACAGTATAAAGATAATAATTGATTTATTTAATGAGAAGACTGGATTTTTAGGCATCAAATTTCACAAAGTTTAAAATATTGATTTTCTGTTAATTTAGTATTTGTCAGAATGGCTTAAAAATTTTGCTGGAAAAAACTTCATATAAGTGCTAACAGCCTGGAAAATTTCAAAAAATTTCATACATTTAAAATTTTTACAAACATCCGCGCATTTATTAAACTTGAAATTTTTTTATTGTTTATTGTCAATAAAGAAAAAAGTCCATAAAAGGGAAAAATCCGCTTACATTGAGAACAAAAACATAAATTTAAAGCCAAAGTTAATTATACAGTAAATTTTTTATGTATTTGAGAACTCAAGATCAGGATTCTACCGTATTTATTGCATTTTTGGTTAAGGATGTACAACTGACAGTAACCCATGTGAAGGCGAAGGGTACAAATGCGTCGCATACAATAAAGGCGACACCCGCGGATTTTGTTGGAAGGGTCCCCAAGGTGAAGGCGGTAATGAACATCTTGAATTCAAGGATACTTTCAAATTTTCAAGTGAGAGGGCCCAATTTCCAGGACGTCATTGCCATTCAAGGACTAATCCGAACCCTGAGTTAGGCAATTTCATTAAATAGCTGTAACTTAATCAAAAAAAAATCACTTTTCTTCTTCTGCTGTTCTCCGAAACATTTCTTCTCCAAATTGTTTCTTCCAATTAGAAATATTCTGCTGAGAAGTGTTTATTATTTTTACAATTTTTTTGTCACTCATTTTTGGATTTTCTCTTTTTATTTGCCAATAAATTTTTAATTTTTTCCTTTTTTTCTTTCTCCGTTATTCTTTTACAGCGAATTCCAAATTGTCTCTTCCATTTGTTAATTATGAATTGGCTTACTCCAATGTTCTTTGAAAGCTCTTTATAATTTTGTTGCCATTCATTATGCGAATATTTTCCTTTTTGCTTATATTCATTTTTTATTGCAATAAATTTTTGCACAATTTCTAATTTTTGATCATCTGTTTTTGATTCGTATTTATATAGGCCAAATCCTTTAATCCATTTCCGAATATAATTACTATTTGTTCCCAATTTTTTTGCTATTTTTACTTCAATTTTTCCCCATTCTTTTGCTGAATATTTTTTTCCTTTTTGCTTTATTTTTTCTTTTATTTTATAATATTTGCCAATTATTTCTCTTTTTTTCTGCTCATTTCGTTGTTTTTCTTCTTTTTCATCCCATTTTTCTCCAAATATTTCATCAAATGATTTCTGTTCCAATTTATTCTTTTCTGATCCAACATAATTAATATAAATTAGGATGAATAAAATTACAATTAAAATGAATAATTGGCACAAGCTCATTTTGATCAAAATGATTTTTGTCTAAATTTGTTTTGGTTTATTGACAGTCTAAAAACAAATCAGAAACAAAAAATATATACAATTAAATATTTAAAAAATAAATTATATAAATTTATATTCCTGTCATTTGGCAATTTTTATGACTCAAGAAATCATCATTTTGAATTAATATTTTAATGAAAATATTGCATGATAATTCTGTTTTATTTTCTTAAAAATAAAATCCTTCTCATTTTTAACATTTTATTATTAATCAATATCATGAAGTCATCGGAAATATTTTTAATTTCTTCATTTTTATAAACATTTGACAATTTTATCTTAATAAATAATATTAATGATGCTTAATAATGAAAATGTTTAAGCAAAAAATCATTTTTATTGCAAAAAAAAAAAAAAAAATTCCTTCATAAATAAATAAACATTTCATTAATCATAAAAAACTGGGCTAATGATATGAATATAAAGATAATCATTAATTTCGGAAAAGTAAAAATTCAAAAAATACAACAGAATTTTTTAAACATTTAATAGGAACATTTAGTAAGCAAAAAGAGTTAAAATAAAATGATGAGGAAATTATTAATGAATAAAAGAATTATTAATTAGGCTTTTGTCGAATTCATTTTTAATTATTATTTTAAATTAATTATGATTCATTAGACATATTTTAAAATCGTCAGATTAATTTATTATCCATCAAAACTAATTTAACTAACAAAAGTATTTAACCAAAAAGACCAGTTATTACTTTAATAAATAAATTTTTAGTTAAAATAAATTAATTTTCAACAGTGATCATCTCATTTTTCATAAAAAAATATGGAAACATTGAAATAATAGTTTGAAATCATAAATTATTTTTTTCTTTAAATATATTCAATTAATACAAAATTTTAATTTAAATAAATTTCATCGCATAAATTAACAAATAATAATATTTTTTTAATAAAATATCATTACTGGTGGTGCGTTTTTCACCCAAGAATCTTAATGTTATTCATTTTAAAATGTTTAATTTATATAATCATATCATTATTCCATCTATTAACTTAAATTCAATTTATTTTAAAAATTTATTTTGCCACAAAATCTTTCTAAATTATACATGCTAATTTATTTTATTAACGAAATCTTTCTAATTTTTTAACTTTTTTTCATTAATAATCAAAATGATGGTAAATAGTTATTAAGTCATCGGAAATATTTTTAATTTATTCATTTTTATAAACATTTGGCATTTTATGTCACAACAAATAATGTCGCTTAATAATGAAAATCTTTCACCAACAAAATCAATTCCAATGCAAAAATTTAATGAATATTTGGGGATGAATAAATCATTCTTTTTTAAAAGTTATGATTTTTTTATAAAGAAGAAGCAATTTGATTGTTGAGGTATTTTATTTAAAATTTGTTTAAATAATTCAATTCTATTATTTTTAGATGGAATAAATTAAAAAAGCAATTAACTAATTACCTTATTAATTTCGAAATGTTTTCACGATAAATTGATTTTATTTTTTAAATGAAGTTTAATGTCATTTTCAAATTGATAAATAAAAAGCGAAAATCCGAAATTAATTGATAGGAATTGTTGGGATTTTCAATAATCCTTAATAAAAAAAAATTTAATGCCTTTTTTCATGCCTTTTTCGGGATTTTCGTGCCTTTTCATACCTTTTTTCAGTTTTTTGGTGCCTATTATGGCCTTTTTCGCGATTTTTTGTGCATTTTTTTGCGGCTCTAATAATAACATAAAATACATCAAAGCAAAGAAAAATAAAATTATCATAAACAATATCAAAAGAGTCCGAGCAGCAATTCAACTAAATTGTTAATTTATGAAAAATAGTTGATGAGTTTACGAGTTCTAATCCGAGTTCGGTTCCTCATCTTCCAAGTGAGCTGTCGCAGGGCAATTTGCATTGTTAGCATCTGAACCAACGACCTTAAGCAGAAGCCTAAAAATAAGCTTATAAAAAACTCACAAAAAGATAACACCTTGGTTATGGTTGCTTAAGGCCTAACACGCGGATTTTACATGGATAATGAATCTTAGAAGCATCAAAAGTCCGCATACTGCACTTCGGTAAATAGTCAATATGAAAAGCGATGGTTGTGCTGTACGAAGCGACTCCCCGTGGCAAAAAAAAAAACGTGTAATTGAAATTTTCGTATGGGTATGATTTTTTTTGATCAGAGATAAAATGCTGTAAGCATACCTTTTTTTTTTGCATTTTCAGCCCACAGGTGAAAAAAGTATTTTTTTTTCGCATCGACCTAGCACCCCAATTTTTTTACTTTTGTAAATCAACAATTGATTGGAACCGGATCAAATGCTTTTTGAATATCTAATTAAATGATGTCAACTTTTTAGCTGTTGTTAAGCTACTTTTCGGTTTATTAGCACCTATTTTTTATTTAAAAAATAATAGGTTTAAAATAATTAAATTTTATTAATCAAGTTAATAAGCAGTAATTACACCCAATGATTTTGCACGATTTATGGAAGTTATCCGATTTGATTATTCAAATTTTTTTCTATTACTTCACGCATTGACATTAGAACAAATAAATATTAGGCATTTGTAACTTAATCAGGTAAATATACCGATTTTTATTAAATTTTCATTTATTACTTCGCGATTTAACATTGGAAAAATAAATATTAAGCATTTGTAAATAAGAAAATTATTTAAATAATATTTCTACTCTACTCTTGTCATCAAAATTGAAATGAAAGTAGTGAATAAAAAAAAATATATTTTTGATCAGTAGGAATAAAAATGTTTATTTATCGTGAAATTACTTCATTTTTTATATTTCTTAAAATTATTAATTGTATATTTGGAAATTTATTAATGAATAATATGCGATCAACTTAAATAATAAATTCATTTGAATATTTCATTTGTTTCTAGAAATATAACCATTTTTTAAATGAAATTATGCCGAATATTTTATTTACTTTTATTTTTGATCGTCTTAATACAAATTAATTATGCTGGATCAGAAATGAAAAAACTTAAACAAAAGTCATTTGATGAGATATTTGGAGAAAAATGGGAAGAAAAAGAAGAAAAAAGAGAAATAATTGAAAAATATTATAAAATTAAAGAAAAAATAAAGGAAAAGGGAAGAAAATATACAAGAAAAAACTGGGTTAAAATAGGAATTAAAATTGCAAAAAAATTGGGGACAAATCGAAAAAAAATTTATGAATGGATTAAAGAATTTGGTCTCCAAAAAAAGAAATGTCACAAATCAAAAACTGATGAACAAAAATTTTTAATTGTGCAGAAATTTATTGAAATGACCAAAGAATATAAACAAAAAAGAAAATATTCGAAAAAAGAATGGAATCAAAATTATGCCGAAATTGGTAAGAAAATTGGAGTTAGCAAAAGTACAATTATTAAATGGAAGAAAAATTTTGGAATTTTTAGTAAAATAACCGAAAAAGAAAAAATGGAAAAAATGAAAATTTATTGGAAAATAAAAAAAGAAAATCCAAAAATGAGTGACAAGGAAATTGCCAAAACATTGCAAATTCATCAAAATAGCCTCCGAAAATGGAAAAAACAATTTGGAGAAGAAATTTATTAGAATTTTGAAAAAATGGAGGAAGAAAAAACTCATGAAAATAATGATGAAATAAAATTTTACTTCTATATTTCACTGTTTGTTCCTAGGTTTATTATTTTTGAAAAATTTAAAAGAAATTTTCAAATATTTTTGTGAATCGCCATAAATTTAAAAACTCAAAAAGCAACAAAAATCAGCAAATCTCCATCTCAAAAAAAAAAATCAGCTTTGACCCCTTGAAAAGCAGCAATAAATGCTGATAAACAGCTGAGTTGGGAGCCATAATTTAAGCGTCTTCCGATAAGTAATTCAAATGTATTATTCGTAGGGTTATAAATTGTATGCACTAAAAAATGCCAAATATGCGCATAAAATATGCACTAAAAATCCCCCAAATATGCCCTAAAAACCCAAAAAAGGCCCAAATATCCACTGAAATATGACTTAAAAATTACCCAAAATGGCTTTTAACACTCAAAAAAATGCCACAATTATGTAAAAATACAGAATTGACTTTAAAAACACCAAAACAAAATTTTTCTGTTTTCAATGGTAATTTTTTAAATTCCTAAAAAGGTCGATCCTTAGGGGGTGTATTTTTCATTTTTTTTTTTGCATTTTTCTTATGAAAATTTTCCAAAAATGAACGAAATATGCTCTAAAAACGCAAAAATGGCATTAAAATATTTAATTCAATATTTTTATTTTGTTTCTGATTTGTATTTAGGCCGTCAAAATAAAGAAAAATAATTTAGATAAAAATCATTGTGATTAAAATGAATTTGTGCAAATTATTCATTTTAATTGTGATTTTGGTCGCTCTAATTAATATTAATTACATTGAATCAGTAACGAAAAAATTGGAACAAAAGTCATTTGATGAAATAAATCGCAAAGAAAATTGGGGACAAATCGTACCAAAATTTATAAATGGATTAAAGAATTTGGATTTCAAAAAAAGAAATGTCATAAATCAACAACTGATGACGAAAAATTAGAAATTGTTCAAAAATTCATTGAAATGACCAATGAATATAAGCAAAAAAGAAAATATACAAGAAAAGAATGGAACAAAAATTATGCCGAAATTTGTAAGAAAATTGGAAATAGCCATAAAACAATTATTAAATGGAAAAACAATTTGGCATTCGTTGTAATTTATCAGAGGAACAAAAATTGAAAAAAAAAAAATAAAAATTTATTGTCAATAAAATTAGTCAAAATTCGCAAAAAATAGCATTGTAAATTGGAAGAACCAATTCGGAGAAGAAATGTTTAAGAAGACTGCAAATGACGAGTGATTTTCTTTATTATTTTTCAATTCATAATATTATTTTGGTGCCCTTTTTTAAATTAATGTAAATTTCTGTCGGTTCGTTTTCCCTAATTTTAATTGTTGTATTTTCCAAAATTTCGTTAAATCCAACGTAATTGAATTCATTTTCACAATGCAGAAGTACACGTCATAATCCAATGGCCAAGCGGAACAAATGGTCGACAAATTAGGTTTAATAGAAAAAGCATAAGGGAAAAAATAATTAGTGCAGATGGCAGCACTTTTATAAAAGCGATTTTTTTTTCTTTTTTGTCAATTTCCAAAAGATAATTATTAGTAGGGCTGTCAAAAATATGCACATAAAATCGCAAAATATGCGCATAAAATATGCATCAAAAATGGCAAAATATGCACATAAAAACTGAAAAATATGCACATAAAATTTTCCAAATTGAGGGTGTAATTTCTCAAAATCTCTTCAAATTTGTTAAATATAAAGTAAACTCTTCAAAAATGGCTAAATGTGGTATTAAAAATCATTTTAGGAGAAAAAAACATGATAAAGCAAAAATTTACTCATTTTTAGCGAAAAACCAACCCAAAAAGCGAAATTTTGCTTATTTTTGACATAAATTAACTATTTTTTGAGAAAATTTAAATTTATTCAATATTTTTCGTGAAATTTTGCTAAAAAATTATTTTTTTGAAAATTTTCCGGTTTTTGAGGTCAAAAAGGCCCAATTTGTCTGCTGGGAGCCGTTCTATTAGAGGTTTTTTGAAAAAATGCCAAAATATGCACAAAATATGCATGAAATGCCAAAATATGCACAAATATGCAAATATGCACATAAATCGCGAAATATGCACAAATATGCAAAATATGCATATGGAAAGTCATCCTATAAGCTTCAAAGCAAGCTAAAAACATGGTTTTCGTGCGTTTCAGGCCTCCCACAGTCCAGGAAAAAAATATGCATGTGCATATTTTTGACAGCCCTAATTATTAGAATTTTTGCCATAGAAACTTATTAATAAATCCAAAATAATAGCAAAAACAGTGATGAAATAAATACCAAATAGTAACATCATTATGTAAGAGATAAATAAATTAATATTAAATTGCCTAAGCATTTTCTCATTTTATTTTCACATTCATTTTAATGCCTTTTCATTTTCATTTAATTGCTTCTCCGTTAGCCAATAAGCGATCGATCTGACTCCTCCCCTTCCCATTTAGGTATGTGTATTTAATACGCGATTTTCCCATTGCTACTCACTTAATCCGGATTTTGTATTTTATGTAATTTAATGCTTTTATTTAATTGAATTTAATTTGTAATTATTTAAATATTTAATTCCATTTTGTATTTAATTGTTTTAATTTTATTTGTATTTGTTTTCCATGCTTTTCCTGAAATAAAGGCCATTCCTAAAATGGAGTTGGCGATGGGAGGGAAATGGGACTGATCACCCCAGGACCCCATCATAAAAATGGTTGGAATTCCGAGGGTTGAGAGCCCAAAGCCTAATTCAGCGCGTTCCACTGGCACATGTGTTACTATTATTTTAATGACGAAAATTGTTACGAATAATGGCTTTAAATGGGAATTTCAACTCTGAAAATGTGTTATTCCTGGTAAAATACTATTTCTATCTTTTGTCCTATCATAGCCTTATCCATTTTATCAGTATTTTCTTTCCATAACACTCAAAAATACAGAATTCCTTTTCTGGCTCTATTAATTCAGAATTTTAAATCTTCTATGAATTTTTAATTATATCATTAAGGCATATTTTCGTAGAAAATTTAATCCCTCATAATTTTTGAATAGTGATCAGAAAAGTGCACCAATTTTTGCATGTAACAGCTTAGAAGTATAATTATTTATAATTAATTTTCCATCCCATTGGATTTCGTTATAATTTTTTTGGGTTTTCCATTTTTCTATATTTTCCAATTTTTGAAAAATTTGGTCCCACATAATTTTTTGGTAACTGATCAGAAGCTCTTCAAACTTTGCAGGGATGCTAAAAGGAATAGAATCAAACTATATGAAACTAAATCATCCCATATCCTCAAAATGTTCCCAGGTGGACAAATTTTAAAAAATGCAAATGTTGCGAATACAAACAAATTTTCCTCGAGTGAAAATTTATAGGAAAATTTATAAACATTTGTATTTGTACTATTCCATTACGTATCTCTGCAAATTTTGGTGAGCTTCTGAACAATAAAAAATTAGTTGTGGATGATCAAATTTTAAAAAATTAATTAATTCTTCGAATTCACTCATACAAAAATTAATAAAATCCGACCAAATTTTAGTTACACGTTAATAAGGCACTCAAATGCACATATATTAAAAATGTTCTTCCAATCAGAAATTCGCGGATTATGTATTTTGAATATTTTTGCAATTTTATTATCACTCATTTTTGAATTTTCACTTTTTATTTGCCAATAAATTTTCATTTTTTTCATCTTTTCTTCCACAGTTATATTACAGCGAATTCCAATTGTTTTTCTATTTCGTTATTGTGTTATGGCTAATTCCGATTCTCTTACAAAAATCGGACAACTACAAGGGCAATGTGGCGGTCGACATTGGAGCGACAAAGAAACGTGGCGAAGGTACGGTAAAAAAAAAGTTTGGTCATTTGTAATATAATTTATCTCAAGATTAAAATTAAAAAGCGACTACAAAAGTTTATTGTGTTTATGTTACAAAATTAGGGCAAATATAAAAAAGTCTGAACGACAAAATTAGGAAAAACCTAAGAAATTTACCTAATTAAAACGTAATAATAGCTTAAATTTGAAAAAATAAAGAAAAATCAGTCTTCTTCGTCTGAAATGTTCTGAAACATTTATTCTCCAAATTGTTTCTTCCAATTAAAAATGCTATTTTGGTGAATTTCCAATGTTTTTGCAATTTCCTTTTCACTAATTTTTGGCTTTTCTCTTTTATTTGCCAATAAATTTTTATTTTTTCCATTTTTTCTTTCTCCGTTATTTTTTTTACTGCGAATGCCAAATTGTTTCTTCCAAATTTCAATTGTTCTATGGCTAACTCCAATTTTCTTACAAATTTCTTTATAATTTTTTTGCCATTCTTTTTTCGAATATTTTCTTTTTTTGCTTATATTCATTGGTCATTTCAATGAATTTTTGAACAATTTCAATTTTTTGTTCATCAGTTTTTGATTTGTAAGATTTCAATTTTTGAAGATCAAATTCTTTAATCCATTTATAAATTTTCTTTCGATTAGTTCCCAATTTTTTCGCTATTTTTGAATTAATTTTATCCCATTCTTTTCTTGGGAATTTTCTTCCTTTTAGCTTAATTTTTTTCTTTTATTTTATAATATTTTTGAATTATTTCTCTTTTTTTCTTCTCATTTCTTTCTTTTTCTTCTTTTTCTTCCCATTTTTCTCCAAATATTTCATCAAATGATTTTTGTTGTGATTTTTTGTTTTCTGATCCAATATAATTAATATTAATTACGACCAAAATTACTATTAAAATGAGTAATCGGCTGATTTTCATTTTCTCGCAATGATATTTTGTCTAAAATTTTTATTCGAAATTTTGATAGATTACATACAAATCAAAAAATAAAAAATAAAAATATATAATTAAAAAATATTGAAAAATGATTATTTTTTTTTTGTAAATGATTATTTTTTATGAAAAATTTAATTTTATTTTCATTATAATTGATTTTTTGGTTAAATATTTTCATATATGTTATGACAAAAAATGAATTTGTTTATAAAAATGAAGAAAATGAAATATTCCAACGAAAAATAAAAATTTATTATGAATATTTATTAAAAATGAAAAAAAAGTTAAAAAATGAGAAAGATTTCATTTTTTATTTGGCACTTTTTGTCATAACAAATAATGTTAATGATGCTTAATAATGAAATAAAAAAAGAAATAATTCAAAAATTTTAATTTTTGACCTTTTATATCAAATTTTTATTAACTTATTACATAAGACTCGAACCGAAAATCCCGAGTTTTTTCAAAAATTTTCGTATTCATTAAATGATGAAAACTTTCTATAAAATCAAAAATCAAATTTTTATGCCTTTCTTAACAGAGTTTTGCTTTTTTTATTTTGATTTAATTAGTTACATATTTATTATTCCAATAAGCTGGGGGTGGGTGCGGCGGTGTAGATAATTTTGAAACTATATATTAAAAAAAAATAGAAAAGGATCTCCGCTATATTCAATTAATTTTAATTTTAATTGTTTTAAAATATATTCATAATTTATGGTTATGGATGTTTTGCTGGCACAAAATCTTACTTAATTTTGCATGAAAATTTGTAATTATTTCATTTGGCATTTTTTGTCATAACAAATAATGATGCTTAATCCTATATAATAAAGATGAACGTCTGTGTGTATGTATGTTCCATGGCGTTGTGTTTGTGTGGCGCTTTATTTAAATTTGTTGTGGGGAGAGATGCGAAAGAAAAAGAGATGAAAAGAATTGTTAAGAAAAAGAAAAATGCAAAAGAAATAGTATTGACAAAGAAAAAAGCAAAAGAAATAGTTGGGAGAGAAAAGATTTTCTTCCCGTTTTGTGGTGGTTAGTAAGAGGGAAGGAGGGAGATAGCGCACTGTCTGCCTGTCTGTCTATGCGGGGACGCGGCGGGTGGGATGGGCAGAGAGTGTGGACAGACGCGTGCGCTGTGCAACAGCAGTCTGTTGGATGCGTGCGTGTGTGAGGGAGAGGGAGGGAGTGGGGGAAAAGAGAGAGTAAATTCCAATGGAAAAGAAAAAAGAGTAAAACAAAGGAAAGGGAGTGACAATGGGAAATTTGTCTCGCATCCCTTCCTTATTTTTCACCCCATCTTTAATTATATAAACAGGGCAATAAAACAATAAGGAAAATTTTCGAGAGATAACAAATGTGTTGAAGTTGTTAAAAAGAATTGTTTGTTATTGTATGAGCTGACACTATTGTGCGTCTCATCCATGAGACACATAAGCGAAATCTGTCAAAGTTTTTAAAATGTATTGTTTTGCGATCCACGCTATTGTGCCTCTCATGCTTTAGAGATAACACATGTGTTGATTAATAATTTGAAGAATGAAATATTTGGTTTTGCTTTTTTATTTTGTCAGTTTGTGTAAAAAGCTATTGTTTTGTTTATGTAAATGATAATGAAATTTTGTTTATGATATGCACTTAAATGAATGAATGCGAATTTGTTTGAAAAATGCAAACTTTTTTTTATTATTTTCATTATTAAATAAAATGAACATTTTGTTTTAATCATAAAAATATTAGGCAAATGATAGGAAATATAAATTATTTATTTTTTAAATATTTTAATTGTATATTTTTATTTTGTCAAATAACATGAGAAAAACCAAAAATGAGTGAAAGAAATGAAATATTGCCGAAATGTTGAAAAAATAAAAAATAATTTTAATATGTTTATACTCTACTTTTGTCATTAAAATTGAAATGAAAGTAGGGAAAATAAATATTTTTGATCAGTAGGATAAAAATGTTTATTTAATCGTCGAATTACTTTATTTTTTCATTTATAATAATCTTCTTAAAATATTTATTCTGATAAAATATATTAATCATATATAAGTAGTTACTCCCCCCCTTTTCCGGGGTTGGAAAACCACCGTTCCAAACCAAAGCCTATTGGTTAAACCAAAACCTATTGGATGGGTGTGGGGGTGAACCTAAACCTATTGAAGGGTTTTTATTGATTAAAAATTAAATTAAAAATAAATTAAAATTAAACCAAAACCTATTGGATGGGTGCGGGGGTGAACCTAAACCTATTGAAGGGTTTTTATTGATTAATAATAAATTAACTTAAAATTAAAATATAAATAATAATAATAAATAAATTTTATAAATTAAAATAAATAAATAAGTAAATAAATAATAATAAAAAAAAATAATAATAATTGAATAAAAAAGCATACATTCATTCTCTCTCTCTTCTCTCTCACTCTCTCTCTTTTCTCTCTCACTCTCTCTCTTTTCTCTCTCTCTCTCTTTTCTCTCTCTCTCTCTCTCTCTCTCTCTCTCTCTAATACCACATAAAAATATATATAATAATAATAAATAAATAAATAAATAAATTAAAAATAATAAATAAAAATTTAAAAATAAATGAAAAAAATTTTTTAAGAAATTGATAAATTAAATTAAAATAATTAAATAAAGCCTATTGGAGGGGATCGATGGGATGGGCGTCAGCTGTTGGGAAGGAAGCGACGCCAGGCCATTTGAGCGCTCGCGCGTGCCACCTGAGCGCCTTCAGTGGTCATTCGAGCGCACGCAGGGGCCATTTGAGCGCATATGCTATAGCTTGAACAATTTAATTGGCAACCTGCCAAATGACCATTTTAGCCTTAGCCCCGCCCACTTTAAAGAGTATAAATAGCCGCCCATTTCCACCCAAAAGTCCATTTCTCCCTTTCATTCGCGAAAATTTTCAACCCCACATTCATTGCTTGCGCGCTCCGTCCAAAAAATATTTAAACAAACAATTTGCAACTAAAATTACCCTTTCATCCAATACTTTACCAATATTCAACTTATAAAAAAATTTTCAATAACTATTTCTATTATAACTATAAAATTTACGTTTTTCTACTTCAAAATATTCTTTCATATTATCTTATATCATCTATAAATCTTTTTCATTCATATATTATAAAATGAAACGTTTTTCCCTCTCTCAAAATTCTTCCTCCTCCTTCCCCAAAAAATCCCAACCAAATAAATGCATTCGTAAAATTGATAACCTTACTTCAAAAAGTAAAAAATATCAACTTGTGCGCTCAAAATCCAAATTCGTCATCGAGGAAATTGACAAATGTGCCGACCCCGCTGCGGAGCTGCGCTCATGTATACACCATTCGATCGAGGAAGCAATTTTAGATGGACAAAACACACTAGGCGCAACAAATAAGGTGGGGGTTATAATTTCATCGGAACTTTTAGACCAGGGTGACATCATCCTACCAATTACACCAATTACGTCAAATGTCGTGGACGCCGTTTTCAACCAGTTTTGTAAAGTGGAGCAAAGCAAATCCAAACACGTCAACTTATATGGAGCTCCCTTTATAATTACCGTCACTGTCCTAAACACCAATGGATTACCGCGACAACGAACAACAAAAGGAAAAGGGAGACCATCCTGTTTCGTCACAGTCCGCATATTTTTAAGGTTAACAACAACGACAACTACTGCCTTTTTTACGCCTTGGAACTGATGCGCTACTACTCTTTGTATAAACGTGGGACAATTACAGAAGACAGATGGCGGTGGATTAACAACAACCAAACAACGGTTCTTCGACAAAAAGTACTACTTTTACTCCGTGATGTGGGGATCCCAACAACAGAGACAGATTACGATGCGGAAATTTACATACATCAAGTGCAAGGGTTATGGAACGTGAAACATCCCGGTGAGTACAAAATTTTTATTTTTAATGATTACCAGATGCGACCAATCACAAAATCCGATGTCACGGACTACCAATTCCCCATTCTTCTCTACCACCACAACAATCACTTTGACGGCATCAAAACTCTTTCAAAATATTTCAAAAAACGATACTACTGTCTCTCCTGTGAGTCACCATACAGTCACAAATTGGAACATTCAATGAACTGCACTTCATTATGCCACGGCTGCCGCGAGGTGGGCGTCGACTATCCCTGTGAGCCCCAACAGGGATACGTCAAAAAATGTGAGCACTGTAACAACACCTTCTACAATAACAACTGTTATGGGCGCCACCTCCACAAGGATTTGTGCACCAAATTTCAGCGCTGCGGAGATTGTGGGGTAGTTTATAACATAAAGGTTCATGGGAGTGTTGGGCATAAATGTGGGGAACAGTTTTGTAAACTTTGCAAACAATTTCATATAAAAGAAGAAGACGACGACGGGATGAGCCCTTGCAGGAAATGCTTCATTCAACCCTTAAAGCTACACAAAACAAAACCATACAGGATCATCGCATACGACTTTGAAGCTACACAGGACAAGAAAGTAGGCAACCGTTTCGAACACGAGGTCAACTTTGCAGCGGCCACTATCATTTGCACCGACTGCATCAACAACGGTGACTGGAACGAATCACTACAGGCGAAAAAGTGCCAAATTTGCGGTCCTCACCGCACAATCACCTTCTCGCCTTTTGACTACACGGATACAACAGTTGACCAAAAAATCATCACTCAACAACCGCTTCGCGAATTCGTACAGTGGCTCCTTTTTGACCACAACAAAAAGTATCCAACTGTTGCCTTTGCACACTTTGGGGGCCGTTACGACATGACGATGATCATCAAGGAGGTTTTGGCGCAAGGAATTCACAACCCGGACATCATCAAACAAGGAAATCGCCTCTTCGAGCTGAAAATCAGGGAAAACGAGCACGGCCCCCTCACCATTTTTCACGACAGCTACAACCTAATGCCCATCAAATTATCAGGGCTTATCAAATCCTTTGGTCTCAAAATTCAAGTTAGTTTAAATTTTTTTTTTTTTTTTTAATATTATAAATTTTTAATTTTAGGATAAGCAGCATTTTCCCCACATGTTCAACAAAGCTGAAAACTACGACAACGTCCTCCAGCACCTTCCTCCACGTGAAGACTACTGCCCAAACCAAAAGAAGAAGGCTGATCTGCAGAAATTTGACAACTGGTACAACAACAACCTACACCAAAAATTCGACCTCAAAGAAAAACTCCCCGAATACTGCTGCAATGACGTCCAAATCCTCACCCACGCCCTTAGTCGAACTGCGCCGGGAATTCAAACAACTTACACAACGGAACGGAAAACACGGGGGAATCGACATTTTGTGGCAAGCCATGACTATAGCGAGCGCCTGCGTCAAAAATTTCGCGCTCAACCATTTGAAACCGAACTCACTAGCCATCGTCCCGGAAAAAGGCTACACTCCTCAACAAAATCAAAGCGCACTCGCCATCAAATACCTCGACTGGTACTCCAACATCAACAACGTCAACATTCAAACTGCACACTCCCGTTACGGCGAATATGTGTTTAAGCGTGAAGGGCAGGTATATCAAGTGGACGGCTACATCAAAGGCACAAATGGGAAACGGGACAAAATAATTGAAGTGAATGGTTGTCTGTGGCACGGCTGCGAGGAGTGTTTTGAGGACATGGACGAAGAAACGAAGATGCCAAACGGAAAGACGCTGCGGGAGATTAGGGAAAGAGAAGAGATGAAACATGAAATATTGAGTAGGTACGTCGACTTGGAGGTTATTTGGGAGCATGAAATTAATGAGAAGCTGAAGAAGGACAAGAAGATGAGGGAGTTTTTCGACAACTGGAAGGACCATTCACCAATCAAAATCAGAGACGCTTTTCACGGAGGACGGACAGGACCAATGAAGCTACTCCACACAGCAAAGCCGGGCCAAAAAATCAGCTACAAGGACTTCACCAGCCTCTACCCGTGGACCAATTTCTCAACAGACTATCCCCTTGGCCACCCAAAAATCATCAGCATCCCACCAAATGAGCAGACGGTCAACTGGCGTTCTCCATCCGACAACCCCTACAAAGGCCTACTAAAAGTGTTGCTTCTACCTCCAAACAACAACATAAACGTCACTGTTATGCCCATAAAATTTGATCAACGCCTCCTATTCCCTCTCTGTGAGAAGTGCGCCAAACAAATCACCGCAAAATATCCCAATGGCCTCAAAGACAACGACTACTCCTGCCCACACTTCAACCCCAACGACCGCGCCTTCGTGTCAACTTGCACCCACCTTGAGTTAAATGCAGCATTGGAAGCCGGTTACACTGCCCGCAAAGTCTTCCACGTCCTCCAATACGACCAATGGAGTAACAATGTCTTCAAGTCCTACGTGAGCGAAATGATGGCCCTGAAAATTCACGCCACTGGCTTCCCGTCGTGGTGCGAGAGCGAGGAGCAGAAGAGTGAATACATTGAGGAATGCTGGATGAAATTTGCAATTAAACTCGACAAAGAAAAGATGAAGTCGGAGCCTGGTAAGCGCTACATAGCCAAGCTCTGCCTCAACTCACTCTGGGGCCGCTTCTCCATGAGGAACCTTCTTTCCAAGGCCATAATCAACAACGACCCTTGTGTTCTCCGACAATACACCGACGACAAGAAAATTGACATTATGGACATTGAGCTGATGGATGAGGACAACGACGTATTCATGCTCACCTACAAGCCGAAGGAGGAGTTTGTCGACGAAAATAAATACTCAAATGTCGTCATCTCTTTATACACGACATCAATGGCGCGGCTATACCTTTACGAAGTGCTCAAAAAAGTGGCCAATACTCCCGGATGCGAAATTCTCTACTTTGACACGGACAGCATCATCTACGTTCATCCCGAGGACAACGACCCACTCCCGACAGGAAAAGGTCACCTCGGTGAGCTGACTGACGAAAAACCGGACCACAACATTTTGGAATTCATCAGTGCTGGCTGCAAAAACTACGGGCTGAAGTTGGAACGTAAGGACAATGGGAAAATTGAGTACGACTTGAAAATAAGAGGGATAACGTTAGACGAACAAACAGTGCAAACGATCCATTATGATAGTGTTAAAGAGCAAATTTTGCGTTATGGTTCCGATGACCCCGCGGACCCCATCATTGTTACATATCCCCATTTTATTCGCCCTAATCTTATCCAAGGCAAAGTGTTTACTCATTCCCTCACAAAACATTATCAACCCATATTCACTAAAGGTATTATTAATGATTCATTCCAAGTCCTCGAATTTGGTTATCGTAAATGATTAATTTTTTCTCTAAATATTAGTTTTCTTATGGTTCCCTTCTTCTATCTCTCTTTATATCACTCATATGGGACGGAATGACCCCTGGTTGATCCTCTCCAACATTCCAGGCCATCCATCTGAGATGAAGGTGGAAGAGCTGTTCATTATTGTAATGCGCAGCCTGGTGAGTGAGTGTTGGATTGGGGACCGAAGGGTGAAGCCGTTCCCTGGGTGTATTTTTTCACTATTATTTAAAGGGAACTCTAAGAATTCTGATATGCCTTAAAATCTATCAAAAGAGTTGCATACTATCATTTTTCTTTTTTCTCTATTTTATATTTGTATTTTTAATTGTTTATTCAGAAATAAAATTGAAAAAATGTGTCATTACTAATATTAAAGGTATAAATTAACCAAACAAAAAGGTATTTAAGGATAAAATTCGTTAGAGTTTTGTAATTCAATTTGGTAAATTATAATGTCTTCAAATTCTTCAAAGAAGACTCTCCAATCTGTAGTGGGGCAAGTGATCGAACAAGAGTCAGAAATAAAAAGCAGTGAGAAACCCCTCAAAGCGAATAATTTGGAAAAGAATGAACGGAAACCAACTCATACCGTATATAACTTGTTTGATCATCAACGATCCTTTTGGAAGTTAGCCCGACCAAAGTTCGCTGTGATCAACTTTCTCTGCCCAGGATGTCGTCGAATCAACTACAAGCATAAGGACCAGTTCAAGTTGATGGGAGAAGACGAGTTCCATTTTACCCAAGTGATGTGTCCGGGCTGCGTAAAGTACAATATGATGCAGACTGATATCTATAACAAACACACAAAGAACCCCCACTAATTGTATTTAAGCTTAAAATTTAACATTATATTGTATAATTAATAAAGATGATTGATGAAAAATTTTTTCACTTGAACGATTTGAAATTAAAATTGCCTTTTGGCATGGTAATTAGTGGACCATCGAGTAGCGGTAAAACAACCTTTTTATTAAAGTTTCTGAGAGAAAGAGATGAGTTAATTAGCCCACACCCTAAATCGGTGTTGTATTGCTATGGTCAATTTAATGATAGTATTACTATTCTACAAAAAATGGGTGTGCATGTACACAAAGGACCTCCCAGGGACGAATTGCTGAGCTCTCTAAAGAAGCCTCTCTTATTAATTCTAGATGACCTTTTAACAATAATTGATGAGAAAAGTCTATCTGAATTATTCATTAAAAAAGCTCATCATCTTAATATGGGAGTGATTTTCATTACCCAAAATTTATTTGAAAAAAAGGTGAAGGTAGCCCGAATTAATTCACAATATATTGTTTTAATGTCTGCTCCGAATGCTGCGTTACAAATACGTAATTTGGGTGTACAATTGTTTCCTAATAGGCTTGCCTTCTTCCTAAATGCATATAAAGATGCCACCTTATCACCGTATGGATATTTGTTTTTGGATTTACACCCTGCCTCAAATCCTTTGCTGAGAATTCGAACAAAAATATTTAAAGAAGATGAAGAAAAAGTATTGTATATTCAAAATGATTAGTTTACCTAAAAAGGTTATTCAAAACTTGGATTTTTTAAAGAAATTGGTAAAAACAAAGTCTTTTAAAAAGAGGCAAGAAATATTTAAAGAAGCGACTAGTGAACAAATTGCATTATTAATTGAAATTAGTTATAATATATTAAAGGGGTACTTCCCGCTCACGAAGAGACAAAAACATAGACTTTTACCATACGCAAATTTTGTAAGAAAACTATCAAGAGTTAGAACTGAGAAGGGTGCAAAGAAAGTTATTCAACAAAACGGTGGTGGTTTTTTCGTTAATTTGGCTCCATTATTATTACCAGTATTAATTGCCGCGTTAAAATATGGAGAATAAATTTATTCTTGTTCCTTCCGACTTGTACAAAAATTTATTAAAACCTGAGTCTGGCGAGATTAACGTTGAAAATGCTAAAAATAAATTGACCTCAATTTTGAAGCAGAGAAAATTAGACGCTACTTCAAAAAATTTACTATATAACCAGGAATTGCGTCGTTTCTTGAAACTAAGGAAGGAAATTGAAGACAAACCCGTAAAGGTTGAGCTCACCGACGGCTCATTGATGGTATTTAATCCAAGGCATCGTGAAAAAGACAGAAAAATTCCTACACAGATTGTGAAGGAAGAAGAATTGGATGAAACGGGTTCTATTCCAACATTTGAAGACCCTTATGCGACAGCTGAAGAGAGTGATGCGGAACCTGCTACATCAACACCAAAGACGAGACCACTGATAAGACCAATGCGTTTAGGAACGAGTAAAATGCGTCAAAAACAAAAGTCTTTTGTAGTCAAGAAAAAAGAAAAAATCTTATCTATTATTAATGATGACCCTAAAAAATTTGGGGTTGGTTCTAGAGGACATATACTGAGAGCTGATGGAACGGTTTATTTAAAAAGTAATATCGATCAAGCATTAGAGCGAATATTGAGACGGTCACCCGAGAATGCTCCATCACCTGTTGGTACGAAAGCCTTAGAGCAACGGCTGAAAAACGACCCTAGGACTAGAGGAATATTAAAACAAAACTTTAATGAACAATGGGGTACAGGTATTAGAAGTAAACAACGAAAATTTATAATTAAAAAATGGACAAAAAGAAGTTATTAAATAAATTGTATAATGACCCAAATTCACCCGCCTGTTATGCTGGGCAGGAAAGACTTTACGAAGAGGCACAAAAACATGACTCTTCGATCAAAAGGAAGGATATTGAACACTTTCTAGAGGGAGATAGAACATATACGTTACATAAACCTAGGCGTGTTCGGTTTAAGAGGTCACGAACTGTGCCCGCTGGATTCATGACTGATGTTCAGGTTGATTTGGCTGATTTTCAAAAATTATCACGAGAAAATAATGGATTCAATTATTTATTGTTGGGTATTGATGTGTTGAGTAAGCGGGTATTTGCTACACCCGTAAAGTCGAAGAATTTCAAACATATGAAAGAAGCATTTGACAAATTAATCAGTCAGATGCCAATGATTCCTCATAGAATATTTTCAGATAGAGGAACAGAATTTGAAAACAGAGAAATACATAAATATTTTAAAGATATGGATGTACAAAAGCATAAGGCTCACACTAGTACGGTTAAGGCTGCACTTGCCGAACGCTGTATAAGGACGCTTAAACAACGACTATATCGTTATTTTAGTCAAAACCACACAATTAAATGGGTTGACGTATTGCCAAAACTAGTGAATGCTTTAAATAATTCAAAATCACGAATCACCGGTATGAAACCAGTTGATATTAACCCGGATAATGCTCAAAAAATTTGGGAAAGGGTCTATGGAGATGAATTTTCACGAAAAACATATAGAAAGCCAAGGTTTAAAGAGGGTGACCATGTTCGACTGGCAAAGTATAAATCCAATTTTGAAAAGTCCTACCTTCCTAATTATTCGGATGAAATTTTCCAAGTTTACGATATTAAAAAGGCGAGGCCTCATCGGTATGGAATAAAGGACGACAACGAAGAGCCCTTTGACACACGTTTTTATGCTGAAGACTTGGCAAAAACCAGAAAAGACGCTGAGACAACATACAGAATTGAGAGAGTGCTGAAGACTAGGACAAGAAATGGACAGAAAGAACATTTGGTAAAATTTTACGGGTACAAAGAACCGGAGTGGATTAAGGACACTGATATTGATAGATGAATGTATTTAAGTGTATTGTTCTTATGTTTTAGAAAATAAAAATGTCAAATTTGTTTTATGTTCTTTTACCTAGTGACTCTCCTGGTTATGACAATAAGCCTAATAAATTTAGAGTGCATTTACCCAGGACTCTAACTTTTGGAGGTCAATGGTTGTGTGGGTTGCACAGTATAATATATACAAATTCTTGGCCCGCCGTTGGTACCACCGAGAACCAATGGATTAAGGTACATTTAAAAAATGGAGATACTTTTAAAATTGATATTCCCGCTGGTTCATACCAAAATGAAGAAGAATTGGAAAATGCAATAAATGAATCAATAAGAAATGGTATAAAACAACCAAGAGTTAAAAGACAAACGGAATATGGAGTGGATTTGTTTTTTCATTATAATCCAGATGATTACTGGGATAAGATTGAGGAGGAAAGGCAGAGGTATAAAGAATTGTTAAAATTGATAGAGACAAAGTCAAGTGAGCGTGACAATGAGGCAGATACACATAGGAAGAGAAAAATAGAAGAGGACGAAATTACCCCTCTTCAAAATCAATCATTGACTAAGAAAGCAAGAATAGAGGCGCTAGAAGAAGCAGCAAGGCAAAGAGATGACAGAAAGGAGGAAAAAGAGGAGAGAACTGGTCAAGAATTTCTTAAAATGTATCCCTTAAACTACAGGGAGAAACTAAATGATGTACGTTTAGAATTGATAAGAGACTTATTCAATATTCAAGACCATACGAAAAAATATCAAGGTGTAACAGATGGTAGAACAATTCAGGCTTTGAATGAGGAAGCACTAAGGATGAGAACAGCAATGAAACACAGAAGAAAAAATTTGAATGCATTTAACAAGGCTGTAATGCAAAAGGATCTACAAATAACAGCCGAAGAATATGAGAGGACGAGTTATGAACAAAATAAGGACTATGTTGAGCCATTTTTTGATAGTCATCCTATAGATTATTGGGAATATATTCATAAAAAATATCAAGGGCTTCAAGACGATTACAAAAAAATTCGCGAATTAAGAGAGCAACAGCAACAATTTTTAACTGATGAACAGAAAAAACAATCAATTCAAGATGAAATTGATCAACTTCGTCGTCTTATCGATTATAGGAGAAAAAGATTTGCTGCTTTGGAATATGAAGCTAAAAAGAGGGATGCTCAACAACAACAACCAATGGCTTTAGCTTTGACCCATGCTGATGTATTGAAGGAACGAATAGGAAAAATAGAGGGAGCCACCATCCCCATCACCACCACCACCACCCCTGGAGAAGAGACTAAAACACATGGAAAATCTTTAGTTGAGTTGATAGAACAGGTACAGAAAGAAAGAGATGAGAGCAAGGCCGTAACTGAGGGTAAGACACGAGGAGAGAAATTAAAAGCAAAAATTAATGAAAAAGACAGTAATGAAGATGGTACAACCCATGGTGAAGATGAAACAAAAGGAAAAACAAGAGGAGAAATATTAAAACAAAAAATAGGAGTTCATAAAACAATAGAAGAAGAAGAAGATAAAACAGAAGGAAAAACAAGAGGTGAAATATTAAAAGAAAAACTTGGAGTTCATAAAACAACAGAAGAAGATAAAACAGTAGGAAAAACAAGAGGGGAAATATTAAAAGAAAAACTTGGAGTTAGTAAACCAATAGAGGAAGAAATAGGTGTCAAAACACGTGGAGAATCATTAAAGGATATAATTGTTTCGAAACATATTGAAACAGTCTTGTTTAAATATTTGAAGGAGCGGCGGAAATTTTCAATTAAATTTAATGACCAAAGAATTGACTTTATTGAATTGTCAGCTCAATTAGGGTACATTCTCGGATTCGAAGACCCGACAAAAATTCTGAGTGGTGCTATAGCAAAGTATTATTGTGATTTAAAGGGTGGAATAGACAGCCTTTGTGTTTATGTTAATGGAATTACTGAGAAGATAATAGTAGGGGACCAACTGGCTTCACTTTTACGAATTGTTGTCGTTGAAGGAAAATTTGGGGACGTAATAGAAAAAATTTATAATACCCCAATGTATATTAAAATAGCGGTAAAGGAAATTAATGAGATTGAAATTGAAATTAGGACTAGGGAGGGAAGGCTTATTCCGTTTCAGTGGGGTACAACATTACTTGTATTAGCATTTAAAAAATCGATTGTATTTTAGTATTTAAATATTCATTCTCATATTATATTGTATAATATATAATTGAATAAATATGGTGCATGAAGTATTTGATCCAAACTCAGTTAGTTTTGATGATTTTGTTGTAGTAGAGCAAATTGGCGCGGGAGAAGCTTTTAATTATTTTCGTGGGACACCTCCCTACCAACGAGGGTATGGGAGACAGCGAGGAGGAGGAGTAGGAGATGTGTTGAGGTTTTTATGGAGAGCACTTTTACCAAAATTAAAATCTGCAGGTACATTATTGGGTAGAGAAGCATTAGACACAGGAACACGTGTATTGGATACAATAGAGAAAGCTGAAACACCAAATAAACAAACAATAATTAATGAAGTAAAGAAGGGAATGGATAATGTACTCGAAAAGGGTGGAATTGGACGTCAATTCGGAACGGGAAGAAGAAAGAGTATTAAAAGGAATAGAATTATTGGAAAAACTGTACCTAAGACAATAATAAAGAAGAGAAAAAGATCAGACGTATTTGGAAAATTATTTTAAAATGGTTTTCAAGAAAATTGATAAGGAGTCGGTAAATTCTATAACTTCAGCTTTGTCAATATTTACCCTTCCACCAACTAATGTATCTGTGAGTAGTTCTTCAGTGCGTGAATATTTACCGCTTAATCCTTTAACGGATATTCCTTTTCATTTTAAAATTCACCCTACCGCTAGTTTCTTTGATTTGAACAAATGTTACATTTTAACTGAAATGTCCCTTAAAAGGTTCGACACTGACACCAATAAATATGTTAATTTAAAAATCAATGAGCAAACGGCAACAATTAATATGATTGGTGCGACTTGGATAAAAAATTTAAAAATCACTGTCCAGGGACGTGAGGTATATGACTCAAACTCACTTTATGCTTATAAAACATACTTGGACGCTGAACTTTCTTATTCAAAAAACGTAAAGGAGTCAGACCTACAGGCGAGCGGGTATTACATGGATAGTGAGAATCAGGACGGCACGGATAGTACTCAGCAGGGTTTTGAAATGAGAAGAAAATTGTTTTCACAAAGTCAAACTGTACAATTTATTACAAAATTAGATGCAGATATTTTCAACCAGGACAGATATATGGTGAACGGTGTAGAGATTGATATACAATTAACCCCTAATGACAATGAGTTTATGGTAATGGCGGCTGGAGATGATAAATATAAAATTGAAATTACCGCTTGTAAATTATATGTAAAGACTCTTGAAGTTGTTGATGGTCTTGCATTGGACATACAGAAAAAACTTGAAAGCAAAGAAGCAAAATACGCCCATAGAAAAACTTTGATTAAATCAATATTTATAAGCGAGAACAGAACAGAATACAACGGAACAATATTTACGGGTCAATTACCTAAACGAGTCATTCTCGGAATGGTGGAGAACGCCGCATACGTAGGCAATCAAAAGAAAAGCCCATTTAATTTTCAACCATTTGATATTCGATCCGTTACCTTGATGGCAAACGGGAAACAATGGCCTGCAGCGCCTTTTGAACTTAATTTCAACAAGAATTTATATACCAGGGCCTTCCACGAAATGAATGAGGCGTTGGGTATAGCCAGTTCGACTGATAGTAACGGAATTACGCTCGAGAAGTATAGAAAGGGTTGGACAATTTTTGCATTTAATATGACGAATAGCATGGAGGACAATGAGGGTATTGATCTTATTACGGAAGGGACGACTACTGTGTGCATACAATTTAGATCACCCGTTCCATCGGGTGGGATCACGCTAATCGCAATGAGTGAAATGGACTCTATTTTGATATTAGATAAAAATCGAACAGTAATGACCGATATGACCATTTAATGTATTTAAACTGATTTGATTTGTTGATATTTTATAATTTTTGAAATGTTTATTTTGTTTATCTTATTTTTAATAAATTTTTCTTCGAGTTATAATAGCCCTGTTCTTTACCCTGAACGATCCAGGGATAAAGGAATGACTGACATTTATTATAAAATAGCATCCTTTGACCAGTCTTACTTGAATAAAATTAATCAATCTGAATTATTCTCAATGATTGATGAAATTGTTGAAAAGTTTCAACTTTGTAATGTTGAAGAAACGAAGTCATTATCAAGATGGGTATACTGTATGCTGCTAGTTTTATTGTGGATAGCAATTGTTATGACAGGAATTTTCCTCTATTTTAACTCATTGATAAGAAATTTATGTAAAATTATGCGTTTATGTAGAGACGAAAATGGACACAACGACGATAAATCGAATTCTAGCGGCAAACGCAAAGACCAGAGAACTCTACTTGGGATGCTTCCCTTGCGACAAACTCCCAAACATAATCAACAAGTACCCTTCAGCATTGGTGGCGAACAACGATCCGTCGAATAAGGAAGGTACACATTGGGTAGCAATGTTCATCGTTGATGACAAGACCGTCTATTATTTTGACAGTTTTGGACGAGTGCCAAACAGATGCATTAGCCATTTTTTACAAAAATATGAAAAAATAATTATATCAACACCAAATATTCAGCCGGTGTTTAGCGAAAATTGTGGCTACTATTGTATTTATTTTATTTACTATATGTGTTCAAGAGGGGAAAACTACAAAAGATTATTTGATAGTCTAAGAAGTGAATTGATGCTAAAATATAATCCTGATCTTTTTGTTTATAGCTTTGTTAAGAAAATGATAAAAAGTATTTAAATGATTCGAATATTAAATGTAATTAAATAAAAATGGATCGCTTAGACACTGTAATTGCATCGCTTCTTAATTGCACAGCAAAAAATTTATGTGACCGTTTAAATCACCCGGATGAGATACAAAAAGTAGAAAAATACCTCAAAGGTAAAACTCTACAGACAACATACAAAAATCAACTAGGCGAACAAAAAGAATTTATTTTTGATGGAATTACAAAGGAGAGTGGGCGAAAGAAAATGGCGTACAATGGGTTTAAGAATGTAACTGTTGATCAGCACTTTTATGTTCGGCATCGTATTTGTCTCCGTTATCCAAACAACCCTTGTGTGATTGAGAAGAGCACGAATGGAAATGAAAGATTCTATCCGCTTGAACTAGTGAAAGTGAATGAAGGAAATAAGAGCGATATTTATTTGGGGCAAAACTTTCCTAACAATAGCAAGAACAACAACTGTAATGAAAAATTTATTGATGTAAACGAAGAAAATTGCTACGAATATAATCCATATTGGTGAAAATCAATGCTTATACTTACATAAAGTGGAATAAAATTTGTTGAATGCATAATCGATATCATTTTTTGATTTGGCGCCAGTCAAATTAATCTTTCCGCTGGAGAATACGATAATGGACAGTTTAGGATGTGTATTTCTGAAGACGAGACCAGGAAAAAGTTCGGGCGTGAATGAGCACTGTTTTGCGCCAAGGTAGTCGGAAAGGGGTCCGAGTGTTATGTGGAAGTTCACATCCGTTGTTGCGACCAAATTTTGTACAGTAAATTCTCTGATTTGGGCATTATAGTAGCCGCATTGTTGTATTCGTTCAGCCACATTATCTGCAGCCTTCCGGCAATTTTTTTCGTCTGTTGCCCCAGTGCATACAAATTTTCCCGTTGAAAATAAGACGGCGGTTGCGTTTGGACTATACACCTTCATGATGACGACGTTCATTCGTTGAGGACTGTATTTAGTCGAGGGAGCAATAATATAAATTTTTTGTAGGTCAAGGTTGGTTTTCAGATCAACAACAGCAACACAATTTTTTATTATTGGAGATTCGGGGACGGACATTTTTAAAATGAAATATCAGGAAAAAATTTCGCTATTTATATAAAACATGTATACCTTATTTAAAATTTTCGTTTCAATATTTTCTAATTTCGCGGTTAAAATTAATTTAAATTTTAGAAAAAGAGTGATATAATGAAAATTAATAGGTAGAGAGAGAGATAGAAGAGAGAGAGAGAGAGATAGAAGAGAGAGAGAGAGAGAGATAGAAGAGAGAGAGAGATAGAAGAGATAGAGATAGAAGAGAGATAGAAGAGCGAGAGATAGAAGAGAGAGAGATAGATAGAAGAGAGAGAGAGAGCGCGAGATGGAAGAGAGAGAGAGATAGAAGAGATAGAGATAGAAGAGAGAGATAGAAGAGCGAGAGATAGAAGAGAGAGAGAGAGCGCGAGATGGAAGAGAGGGGTAAGAAATATAATTTTTATAAATCTTATTTTAATTTATTCTCATTTTAAAATTTTTATTATTTATTTTTTACTTTAGCATATTTATTAAATGATTTATTATTAATAAGTTATATTATATTAATTTTTTATTAATTTAATTTTAATATTTATTTATTTAATAATTTTGTTTTGAATTTTAATTTAATTTATTTCTTAATTTTTATTTACGCATTATTATATTTTTATTTTTATTTTTTCTACCACTCCATTAGACTTGGGTTATGTCACCACCATTTGGCACCCCGCCAGTCGTCACATGTCACCACACCCATCCAATAGGCTTGGGTTATACCACCCATTTGGCAGGTTGCCAGTTAAATTTTTCATGCTATAGCATATGCGCTCAAATGACCCCTGCGTGCGCTCGAATGACCACTGAAGGTGCTCAGGTGGCACGCGCGAGCGCTCAAATGGTCTGGCGTCCCTTCCCTCCCGACAGCTGACGCCCAACTATTGATCCCCTCCAATATGTTTTATTTAATTTATTTTTTTATAATTTATCAATTTCTTAAATTTTTTTTTTCATTTATTTTTAAATTTTTATTTATTATTTTTAATTAATTAATTAATTTATTTATTATTATTATATATATTTTTATGTGGTATTAGAGAGAGTGAGAGAGAAAGAGAAAAAAGAGAGAGTGAGAGAAAAGAGAGAGTGTGAGAGAGAGAGAGAAGAGAGAGAGAGAGAGTGAGAGAGAGAGAGAAAAGAGAGAGTGTGAGAGAGAGAGAGAGAAGAGAGAGAGAGATAGAGAGTGAGAGAGAGAGAGAAAAGAGAGAGTGTGAGAGAGAGAGAGAGAAGAGAGAGAGAGAGAGAGAGAGAGAGAGAGAGAAGAGAGAGAGAGAGAAAAGAGAGAGAGTGAGAGAGAAAAGAGAGAGAGTGAGAGAGAGGGAAGGGGAGAGAGAACGAATGAATGTATGTTCGTTTTTTTCAATTATTATTTTTTTATTATTATTTATTTACTTATTTATTTATTTTAATTTATAAAATTTATTTATTATTATTATTTATATTTTTAATTTTAAGTTAATTTATTATTAATCAATAAAAACCCTTCAATAGGTTTATGTTCACCTCCTCACTCATCCAATCGGTTTTGACTTTAATAATTAATTTATTTTATATTTAATTTAATTTATTATTTTTATATAAATTTTTAATTTAATTTAATTTTAATTTAATTTTTTAATTTATTTATTATTTTTATTTAATTTATTATTTTTATTTTATTAATCAATAAAAACCCTCCAATAGGTTTAGGTTTACCTCCACACCCATCCAATAGGTTTAGGTTTAACCAATAGGCTTTGGTTTGGAATGGTGGTTTTCCAACAACGGAAAAGTGCACTAGTAACTACTTATATATGTATTTGCCATGAATAATATGCTGTCAAATGAAAATAATAAATTCATTTTTTAATGTTCCAAATTTAAGTTGTTTTTAAGAAATATATCTCATCCTTAAAATGAAATTTTGCCTAATTTTACTTTTGATGGCCCTAATTAATATTAATTATGTTGATTCAGAAAAGAAAAAGCTGGAACAAAAAACATTTGATGAAATATTTGGAGAAAAATGGGAAGAAAACGAAGAAAAACAACGAAATGAGTAGAATAAAAGAGAAATAATTGAAAATTATTATAAAATAAAAGAGAAAATAAAGGAAAAGGGAAGAAAATATTCAGCAAAAGAATGGAATAAAATTAATTCGAAAATAGCGAAAAAATTTGAGACAAATCGAAACAAAATTCAAAATTGGATAAAAGAATTTTGTCTTCAAAAATATAAATGTTACAAGTCACAAATCAAAAACTGATGAACAAAAAATTTTTAATTGTGCAATGATTATAAGCAAAAAAGAAAATATTCACCAAATGAATGGCATCAAAATTATGCCAAAATTTGTTGGAAATTGTAGTTAGCCAATTTATAATTAATAAATTAATAAGTTTGTATTTTTTTTTCTCAAAGACTTAACTTTTAGCTAAAATATTTTTCATCAAAATTTACTCAAAATTGCTTTATAATAAAGAGCAACTTGACTTTGTTTCAGGGGACCATTGTTTAGGCCTTTTTGTTGTGCAGGACAAAGTGTAGACAGATAGGACAAAATGTCATTATCTCTTAAAATTGTACAATATTATGAATTTAAAAAATGTCTTGAAAATATTCGAAAAAGTTGACTTTATGGGTTTCTCAATGTATTTATTCTTTTTGCTCATGTTATTTCATTTTGCAGTTATTATACCTAAGTTTTGACAAACATAAAAAAGGATTACTTAAAAACCCATATAGGGGAAATTTAGATTAAGAAATCTAATTTTATTGAAAAAATTAAAATTTTTCTTTGAACTTAGACATTGTGTCAAAAAAGGCAAAAAATGTAATGCTTTGAACCGAAAAATTCAGAAAATTATTCCACTTTTACTGATTTTATTTAATTTAAATGTTCTTACAAGTTTTGAATCGAATTTTATTGTCTAATTTGTATAAAAATACCAGTTTTTTGCCGATCATTTTCTTTTAATATTTTATAATTAGCAAAATTGTTTTAAAAGAATTTTTTTAATGGTAAAAAAATGGAATATATTTATTTTTTTTTATATTTAAGGAATTTTAATTGTAATAAAAATTAAATTGAAAAGACACTTTAAAAATTGAGAAAATATTCTGAAAGTTTCTTCATTTTTGGTGGTCGAGCCCATCGTTAGGGGGTGTTTTTTCATCCCGTTCCCCGGCGGGGACCCCGGTTTCCGGAGAAAGGAAATAGGGGGAACGGGGTCGAGGACGTAAATTCATCATGATATAAGGTAAAAATAAAATTTTTTGGACAATAATATTTAAATTACAGCAAGATTTATCTATTAAAATTCTAAAAATAAATTGAATACAATAAAATTATAAACCTATGAATAGCTAAGATTTTGCAGAGAAAAGGACAGAATTTTTCTATGAAAAAGGCGACGAATTCAATACATCAAATTTGTCATCATATTTATCTTTTTTTACGCGATATTGTTCTTCCAGTGGGACAAATGCAATAGAATTTCCTTCATCTTCAACTACTTTTGCTTCTTCCGCTGCATTTCTTTTGGCGTTTTCACACATTTTTTCCATTTCTTGGTCAAATTCTGAGCGAAGCATTTCAATTTTCCCATCTTTATTTTCTTCATAATTTATTTCCTGCTCATTTAGTAAATTCTTCTCCAAATAATCGTCTAAATCCATCAATTCTTCATCACCTTTTTTCCAAAAACATTTTGAAATGTAATTTAGATCTCGGACAACAACAGATAAATTTTCAAATCCATAATTACCAACAAATATTGGCTTCATCGTCGGCAATTGTTTGGATATCTCCCTGTTTTTAGCTTAAAAAATCATAATATTTAAAATCTAAAGAAAACCATTACACCTTCAACATAAATCCGGAATAAATATTCAAACAAAATGTGCAAATATTTTCGGTATTTTTGGCATTTTTCATCGAATTCACTCCCAATTTTGTCACATTGCCAATGCTTTTTCATCAAATACACAACGCCAAGACGGGCCTCTTTTTCTTGCGCTTCATACTCTTCCGTTTTCGTAGTTGCATATCTATTGGGTTCAAGCCATACTATTCTCCCACACTCTCCTTGCACTCGCATTTTCCCAAAATGCATTGCCCTTTCTTTCAAGAATTCAGTTAATAAAGCATCTTTATACTAAATTCAACCATAATTCAAATATATTTGTAGATTAAATTGAATGCTTATTACCCATGTGTGTGAAAGATCAAATTTTGACTGGACAATTATCAAATGCTCATCATTAGCATACAATGACGATAAATTGCCTATTACTTTTGGTGGCGGCGTCCTTTCTTCCGCCTTTTTAAACATTTCGTATAAATTTCGATCAAAATTTTGTTTTATTATTTCCTCAACACTTTCATTTGGGCACTCATCATTGGCGGTGTCAATTGCCAATTGCAGAATCATTTCATTATTTGCCATTTTTGGTTCATTTTCTGATTTAATTTCATATTCCAATTTCTTCTCATTCATTAGTTTTGGTTCAAATTCAAAATAGAAGAATCGTTCTAATCGATAATAATACATATCATTCGCTCCCAAATTAAAATAAAAACACGAAATATGGGCCAGGGAATTCAGAACATAATTTATTGGCCATTCAATTTCAATTTGTTGTTTTTTATGCACGAATTTCGGCTTAACTGTTGGAATTCCGGCGTACTCTTTGAGCAAATATTCGTACAAAAAGTTCAAATATTTTCGATATTTTGGGCATTCTTTCCGTTCAAATTCACCAAAATTTTCAAGGATATTTTCGCATTGCCAATTCTTTTTCAAAAAATACACAATGCCAAGGTGTGCCTCATATTTTTGAGTTGTATATTCACTAATTGTTGTTCCTTGTTGGCCTTTCATAAAAGCAATTAGCATATCATCATCAATCTAATTAAAATGGATTTAAATAAACAAATAAAGTGAAACTCACCGATGAATTTCCATTTGAAAATGAAAAGAGGCAAACGATTAATGAAATAACAGAAGCAGGGTTAAACCTTTTTATTTGTATAAAATGGTAAAAAATAAATAATTAGCTGAGTTTTTATAGTAAAATTGATTAGCAAATCTGATAAAATAAATCAATTATGGCAAATTCATTTCACTAAACATCCGTTTAATTATATGTTGATTATTATTTATTTAATGAAATTTAATCAATTTGGCTATTCAATTCACTAAATACCCTTTTGATTATATTTATTTAATAAAATTTAATAAACATCCGTTTAATTATATGTTGATTACAATTTGTTTAATAAAATTTAATCAATTTGGCTATTCAATTCACTAAATACCCGTTTGATTATATTTATTTAATAAAATTTAATAAACATCCGTTTAATTATATGTTGATTATTATTTTTTAATAAAATTTAATCAATTTGGCTATTCAATTCACTAAATACCCGTTTGATTATATTTATTTAATAAAATTTAATAAACATCCGTTTAATTATATGTTGATTACAATTTGTTTAATAAAATTTAATCAATTTGGCTATTCAATTCACTAAATACCCGTTTGATTATATTTATTTAATAAAATTTAATAAACATCCGTTTAATTATATGTTGATTACAATTTGTTTAATAAAATTTAATCAATTTGGCTATTCAATTCACTAAATACCCGTTTGATTATATTTATTTAATAAAATTTAATAAACATCCGTTTAATTATATGTTGATTATAATTTATTTAATAAAATTTAATCAATTTGGCTATTCATTTCACTAAACATCCGTTTGATTATATTTATTTAATAAAATTTAATAAACATCCGTTTAATTATATGTTGATTATTATTTTTTAATGAAATTTAATCAATTTGGCTATTCAATTCACTAAATACCCGTTTGATTATATTTATTTAATAAAATTTAATAAACATCCGTTTAATTATATGTTGATTATAATTTATTTAATGAAATTTAATCAATTTGGCTATTCAATTCACTAAATACCCGTTTGATTATATTTATTTAATAAAATTTAATAAACATCCGTTTAATTATATGTTGATTACAATTTGTTTAATAAAATTTAATCAATTTGGCTATTCAATTCACTAAATACCCGTTTGATTATATTTATTTAATAAAATTTAATAAACATCCGTTTAATTATATGTTGATTATAATTTGTTTAATAAAATTTAATCAATTTGGCTATTCATTTCACTAAACATCCGTTTGATTATATTTTGATTAAATTTTTTTAAGAAATATATTTATTAATAATAAATAAAAAAAAATTTTGATAAAAAAAAAAAATTTGTTTTATTGAACAATTTTTTTTGTTTTGTGTCAAAAAGCCAGTCACCTAATACTGAAATTATATGATTAATTGCTCTCTATTTTAAATTTGTGTCATTGTTTCTGTTCATGACCAAAGTCATCGTCTCAACTCGGTGCCGTCTGAGTTCCCCCTATACCACTCCTCCTATAAAAATAAGCCAAATTTCTGGGTCTTTACTCAAACTATGGACCGGTGCGGGACACGATTCCGCGCGGGATTTTGGGGGGTAAAAATCCGCAACCCCGCATTTTTGGGGGAAATGCGCGATTTTGGTGAATAATCCCGCCGTAACGCAAAAATTTAAAGTCCCAATCCCGCAGTTGGATTCAAAATTTGAGATGTTTTGTTCAGAATTCATCATGACCCGAATTGCTTTTTAGAATGCCAAATTCGATTAAAGTCATTTTATATTGAAAATCCTTTATATTTTTTTTTCAAATTGGTTGGGTATTTGGGTTTTTTAAATTTAATTATAATTTTTTTTTTTTTAAATTTCATAAGTCCTGTGTGGGTCCTTCAAGTTTTCAATGTAGGATTTGCAGGATTTGAGAAATAATCACACGGAATACATATCTTGCAAAAATTTTAAACCGCAGCTGAATGCGAAAATTTTAGTTTAACTTATAACTATTATTGTTCGGTGTTCGGGAAAATTATCAATGAAAAGTTTAAATTAAAAAAACTTTTTAAATGGGTATTCCAAATTGATTTGGTTGTCTAATGATTGTTCTCACTCAACCTCTAATCCCATTTTGTAAGATAGCCATTTTTCACATTTATATTTGAGGCATGAGTCTTTTGAAAATTCACGAAAATAAGTAAATCTAATAAATATTTTATTTGCACCAAATCGACTAAAATCTGACAATATTTTTTTCCAAATAATTGCAAAAAATACATACAAAATTTATTTGTTATTTTCTTGACGAGAATTTTTGATTTTGAAAATTATGTATATCCTTAATAATTTGGAATAATATTTTTGCTTTTTGAAGAAAATTTTCGATTTTACATCCCTAAATTCGGAACTTTTTGGCACCTATTTTCCCATTTTTAGCACCTATTTTTGGGGTTTTTAGAACCTAAAACCTAGCTATTTTGGCAGTTTTTCGCATGCACAGAAATTCTATTAAAATAAACTTCGAAATTTTCATGAGACAATTCACAGCATAAATTATTGGGCTTTCCATTTCAACTTCGAATTGTTTATTTAATTTGTTTTTTTCTAATTTTAAAATTTTACGATTTTACGCCCCTAAAATTGAAATTTTTTAGCACCTATTTTGGGGTTTTTAGAATCTAAAAGGTAGTTTTTAGCAACTAAAAAATAGTATCCCTAGTCACATATTATGTATATGTATGTCACCAAATTAAATGATCGAAGTTTTCAGTTTTTATATGTTCATAAATTTGTAGAAATTCTATGGTATTTTATGAATTTTAAAAGATGAATCCTAACTCTGGCAAAAAGTCAGTTTATCTCTTAAAATGTTCGGTGTGCAATTGCCCGTGTCAATATTTCTATTATGGGGCCAAATGTTGTGAAAGTAATTAAATTTAATGGACCAATAAAATGAAAAAGGGACAAAATTCTAAAAATTAAACTCTTTAATAAAAATTGAATTTTTAATTTGAATTTGGGTTAAACCATTTAATTGGAAAAAATTCAAACACATGAATTTAGAATGCCTTTAAAAATTTCAGGTTGCAAACATTTTTTTCGTCGCACAATTTCGATGATGAAGGAATACAAATGCAAAAATGGCGGAGAGTGCAAAGGTGAAACAACGGCTACCCGACTTTTGGGGATTTGCAACTTGGTGACCCGACTTTTGGGGATTTGCAACTTGGTGACCCGACTTTTGGGGACCCGACTTTTGGGGATTTGCAACTTGGTGACCCGACTTTTGGGGATCCCGACTTTTGGGGATCGAATGTCATTTGGGGACCCGACACAAGGGAACCCGACATTTGGTGACCCGACTTTTGGTGACCCGACTTTTGGGGATTTTAATAAGACATCCCCAAATGTCGGGTCCCCAAGTTGCAAATCCCCAAAAGTCGCACCACGAAACAAAGCACAAATATAAACATTTAATAAAGAAAGAATAATAATAAAATTAAATTTGCTTTTTTGAACGAATTCATCGGATAAGCATTTTTTAAAACTAAATTAGAAAGAATTTCTTCCATATTGGAATTATTTAAAAAAACAAAATTAATCTTCGATAAATTAAAATTTTATTAAAAAGTTTTGTCATCATGTAAACGATGCCGACTGTACAAATGCTTAACGGTCGGAATGAATCCGCGAGGTGTTTGTCCAACAAAATTGAATGACGAACAAACAATGGCATTTGTAGAACGAATGAAAGAGCATCCTGGAAAAAGTGCCGTCCTCAACTCGGTGATCAGAAGAGACGGAGAAGGGCACAATTCAAATTTCAAACTCTGTTTAAAAGATTTTTAGTTTAATAGCCAAAAATCGGATAAGCGCAGAACTAAGCGCCATTTATTTTTCAGAAGGAGCCTAAAATATGGAAAATGTCTTTTTTTTGATGGCAAAACTCAACTCACTGAAAGCTTTAGCGAGAATTCTTAACCGATGTTCTTCGGCCAAAATTTTAAATTTTTTCAAATTTTGGTTAAAGTTTGAAAAAACTGAACCAAGCTGATGACCGAACGGTGGTCCCAATATGCACCCAATTTTTTTGCATTTATTAAGGAGCCCCGACATTTGCGGCCCATACATTTGCGGTCAGACGTTTTCGGCCCCGACATTGCGCCTATGTTCAAAATCGGATGCAAAATTAAATTTTTTCAAACCCTGATAACTTAAACAGCATTAAATTAAGAAAACAAGAAAACACAGTCTTCTAATTGATTACGAACATTAAATCTGTTGTTTGAAAATTTTATTATTTTTTCAAAAATTCATTGACGATCAAACGATCGGATACAAAACTTTGATTCGCTTATTTAAGGCTGTTTATGGGATCGGGGATTGAGAAACTTAATTTTGAACATGATTTTGGATAAAGGCGCAAAAGTCGGGGCCGCAAATGTCGGGACATGTTTATTAATGAAATTTGCTGAAAAAATAAAAGATTTTTTTTCGCAAAATCTGCTTTGGCTACAGAAAATTGGTACTCAATTAACCAATTTATGCATTTTAGGCACCGGAACAAAAGGAGTTAATGAATTTTATTATGTTGCAAAATTTGCTGCAAATTGAGCAAAAAGTGCGCCGAATTCGCTACTCAGAGACACCAATTCCAGAATTATTTTACACACAATGTGATACATTTGAGTCAATTTTTTCACGAAAATTGAATTTGATTGGATTAGTTAGCAAATTTTCGGTAAACAAATTCACAAGAAATTGAGATGAAATCCTTGGAATTAAGACTCAAACGATCCAGCCATCAGCAATATATATTGAAAAATCACGTCAGTTTGGTCCTTTCTGTACAAGGCCAGCGCCCATGGTCATGGATTTGTTATGTGTATTTGAAATTGGCAAAACTTTTCCATTCTTTGATCAGCTTGACATTAATGACAAGGTACAGTAAAAAAAAAAAAAATTTATAATACCGTATTTCTTGAAATAGAGTCCCCAGGGCCTTATTTTTAAACTCAACTCAAAAGGGGGGGGGGGTATTTCAGGGGAGGCTTTATTCAGGGGAGCTCTAATTCATGGCGGGCGGGGGGGGGAGCTTTATTTCGCAATCCCTCCAAAAAGAGTTTATTTCGGGGGGGGGGGGGGGCGTCTGCTTTAGAGGGGGGCTTTGTATAGGAAACACCGTATTTAATGATTAATTTTTTATAAACTAATTTGTTTCCCATTGCAAAGATTGCCCTATGCAGTAATATTGCAATGCCATTGTATGTGTTGTGCAACAGTTTCTATTCGGTGCAACAAAGGTGTGACGTTCTGTGCACACCAGATGGTCTAATGCCAATTAAAATGGCCGAAAATTCATTTTATAACCAGGATTCAGTGTGCGTGAATTATTATTAAATTAATATTTATTTTGATATTTTTGAAATTTCAGTGTCATGAGAATGGGTGACATAATAATGCGTAATGCCGTGCAGCCATTTGCCCGTTTAAAACTGATCAATGAAGAATTTGTACTTATTCGGGCGATCATTTACTCACATATGGGTCAGCACAATGGCAAAATTCAAAAAAAAAATGGATATTTTTTTAATGAGTTAATTTAATTTTGCTTTAAGTTTCGAACCGGATCGTTTGAGTGCAAAGAGAGAGTTTAACATTTTTAACTTTTCTTTGGAATAACAAAATTAAATAATTTTGATATTGTTTCGATGGCATTAATATTTGTTAACAGACTGAAAGATAAAAAAAATTTCGCTAAGTTATATGGCAAAAAAAAATTTAAAATCTGGTTTTCCTAATTTTGCTATCCGTAAATTTTATAGCAATGAGCTTTTTTGAAATACAAAGGCTGATAGAGAATGCTTAGGGCTATTGAATGATAACAATATATTTTAATTTTGTTTTTCTAAGAAAAGTTAGAAACGGTAAAACTGTGCCACACTCAAATGACCCCCTCCATTTTTAAATGTTTTTTTATTTTAAGTTTCGCCTGGGCTTAGTGATCGGGCACAAAAATTGTTGCGCAGCGAAGCGGAGAAATATGCTGCATTATTAATGAGTGTTGTACAGGTGAAATCGTGTTTTTGAAATCATTTTGGGGTTTGTAGTTTTTTTTTTTTTTGACGAAAAAATGGCGGGGGGGGGGGGTTTTGAAATTTTCAGAAATACGGTAATTCTATGACTAGATTTTTAAAAATATTCTAGAACACTTGATATTCGTAATATTCTTCTCTATTTTTCCCCATTAAGACTAATTACGGTCCCGCAGCGGGGGCCCTACGGTACATGGAACTTATGGGACTGATCGAATGGCTTTTCAATACGGGCGTCAAATATCGCCAAATGCTCACTTATATTTCAAGTGTATTGGACCCGAATTTCGACAAAGTGTTTCCTCCGGTGCTGGCCAAAATATGCACAAAAGGGCCCGTCGAATCGCACCAATGTTCCCATATTGACAAGAAAATGATTTCAATTTTTGTCTTAAATTTGTTGAGATACATTTACTAATTTTTGAAAATGTACATTCTTTAATTAATTTTTACAAATTGTTTTCTTCCATTAATCACAGAAATTGCTGTCCTCCACCCATCTCATCAATCATACATAAATTACCCGCTCTTATCCATGTCCAAAATGGCACGAGCGAAAAATAGCAAGCGCAAAAAATGAACTTTTTTAAGAGTTTTAAAATTGCACTGAGTAATTATTTTCCCCTCCCCTTTGGTTTATTTGAGTGCCTGATGAGATGGGTGGCATTGGCATTTTCAAAAAATGCCATTTCAGTCGACCATTGGCCCTTTTTGTTCAGCCGGTGTTAAACAAATTGCCAAAATCAAGGCCATCATCTTCGCTTTCCTCCTCCTGTTCTTGTTCATTTTCACCAATGATAATTGTGTTCATTTGTCCATCAATTCGCCATTCTTTCGCTTCCCTCTCCCAATTGTCCCATTTGGGCTCGTCGCGCACCAGCGGACATCGAACCAGCAAAAAAGTGTCGTTGTCAATGCGTGCCAATGTCAGTCGTTCACCGGTAAAAGTGTTGATCAGATTAAAAGGCAAAACAGCGGCAGAAAGATCAAAATATTTAATCCAAAAGTAAAGGATAATGATGAATTGGGCAGGAGATGAAGAAGCATTGGCAAATGCCTAAAACAGAAAGGAGTTGAAGAAAAACTTAAACAATTTGGGCTTGGTGAGCAACAAGGATACGTTTATTAAACCGTAATTAAAAATGACGCAATTAGTCTCAAGAGTCTTGACCTCAACTTGAGTAAAATCTCGAGTTTTTGCGTTCTCAAGTTTCGGAAAATTTTCGTTCTCGAACATCATTAATGATAAAAAAAGCATAGGAAAAAGCCAAAGTTTTAAACGGGGATGCCAAAAAGCACAAAATTTTCCGCTTGGTTTGGAGCTTCGATATTTTGCCTATTCGGAATAATGTGCATAAATGGTATTGAGTAATAGTGCTCGAGATTCGGTCTCAAATAGAGAAAATAACGGGTTTGGGCTGTCTCTAGATTTCTCTAGCACCACTTGTGATGAGAAGTGGTGTCAATTTTTTTATGTAAATGCCAAAATTTTTGAGGAAAAATGAGAAGGGAATTGTGGGCCCGATAGTGCCGAAATTGAATATTTGAAAATGGCAAATTCAAATCACCGTTTTCAATCCATCAATTCTTGCTTCCCATAAATTAATGTGGAAAAAGTCGATTCGAAGCATCTTCGGGACGCCATCCGGCCGCGGGCACGACAGCCATTTGGCCACCGCTTGGCCATCACACGCATTGGCACTGTCGTCGGGCGGAAAGGCGGGGAAAATGCCGCCAAATGAAGCGATTGAGCGAAGTGATTGGCAATCGGACAGAATGGAGGGGGAGAACTGACGCAAAATGCGCAAATCGCTGTGGTAGCTGAAAGTGATGGAGCGAATGTTGTGCCGGAGAAGGGGCCAAATGGTGCGCACGGCGAACTCCAAAATGCCATCATTCCATGTTTGGATGGCCAAAACTGTGCCATGGGCTGCCAACAAAGCGCGAAAATGGTGGAGAAAAGCGACCAGGGTATTTTGGTCACAGCATCTGAGCATATTTGGAAAAATGATGCAAATCGACCATCCCATTCATTCATGGAAACGGGGGGGGGGCGCCCGTTTAGGGATGGGGCCGGCTAATATGAGGACTAAATGTTTTCCGATGGATTGGAATAGCTTTCTTGGCCATAATGTCCCCTTTCTGAGGAGGTTGAACAATAATCCCCCCGGGGGGATAATTAGAGCATATATGGTATGTTTCAATTGACTTTGTGAATGGGAGAAGTTTAACGTTTTTTGTGCTTTTTGTTTTCAAAATTTACTTCTAAATTCCAATTTATTGCCCTTTTGGGATTTGGTTTTCCCTAAGGACTGTCCTTGCTTTTCCATGCCAATTTTTACCCTTTTTTGTGGCTATTTAAAACATGTGCCCATTTTAATACCTGATCATAATGCTTTTGAAGCCGATCACTTTGCTGGGCAATGCTTTGTCCGGCAATGGCAATGTTTTGGCACGTGAATTTTTGACTGTCAATTCGGTGGTGCCATTTGCGCCAATTTTGTTGCCAATGCGCACAAATCCGAGCATCCATCGCCGCGTTTTGAAGTGTTCGTCGACCAAACAGTCAAATCGGCGGCTGAGCAGCGCAATTTGAAGGCCAAGCTGAGCAGGCGGAAGCAAATGAAAAACCCCCAGCCAACCGTCGCCACAGATGTAACTGAACCGGACTAATTACCGCCATTAATTGCTTTAATTAGTGTTGCTCCCCGACCCGAGTCCGGGGATAATAAATGCTTACATTTTTTCGACTTTTTATGCAAATCTACCCCCTTTGGGACTCTAAAAACACAAAATCTTGGAAAAATAGTTAGCAATCGGTTCCTCCAGGTCTATAATGTAAGAATGCGAAAGAATTTTTGGACAAAAAAAAAACTCAGTCTCTCCAATGAATTGGTTTCCTTCCAAAGTTCTTTCGAATTTGTTCGTTATAGACCAAAAGTACCGGATGCTATATGGATTTATAAAGGATATCGGAGTTGTCAGCACTCTTAAATAAGTCTAGATCAAGTCCGAAGCAGGTGAGCCCATTCATTAATTGATTTAATTGATTCTTAATTATTATTTACATTTCGTTTCTCATTTGGTCCTCCGCTTCATTTGCGTTGACTGACATTAGTAGTTAGCCCTGCCACACCGTCGTAGCGCGCGAGATGTTCGCGCACTAGCGACAGGGTTTTGGGTGTTTTTGCGGCGCGGATCAAAGGGTTTCGCGCGCTGGGCGTAGGGTTTGGGGTGGGTGTCGGCGGGATCAAAGGGGGCTTGGGGGGGTTGGTCGGGACCGTCGTAGTGCGCGAAATTTTCGCGCGCTAAGAGTTCGGGAGGGTGTCGGCGGGGGATCAAAGGGGTTTGGGGGATTGGTCGGGACCGTCGTAGTGCGCGAAATTTTCGCGCAAATGGGGGTCTGTACCGGTGTTATGTGCGCGGGTTTCGCGCACCTGGGGGGCGGGGGGAGGTGAACAGGTGGTCAGTTAAGTTAATGTTTGTGTTGGGGGGGGGGGGGGTGGGGAAGGTGGTCGGGGAAAAGCGACGCCAATTGATTGCTGAACCCCCTCCGTTTTTCTCTCCTCTTCCACTGCTGTTATGCCCTGCGCTCGCAATGCCTCCCCTCCTTCGCTTGTGATGCCGAGGGTCATTATGACCTGCTCGCCCCCCCCCCCCCATCTCAACCATTTTTTAAAATTTCTATTATTTTGTGTAGTTTTTGATTTTTAAAAAGTTAGATGGATGCTGAAACGTGCTTTTGCACTGGCGCTCTGTACCCCGAGCCTGGTGAGGCCCCCGACGGTTCGAGAATGGTGGTCCACCTCAACTGCCGCTGCACGGGGGCCTACCACTTGGGGTGCATCGCCAAGCACCTCATCAAGCGTGGTGGCAAATGCCCCACGTGCCGCACCGAGACAATTACTGAGAATTGTCGGCCAACAGAGCGCTGGGTAAAGTTGATGCGCGACGCTGGAGACCTCAGCGAGCAGGAGGAGGACATCGTCTTTTTAGACGGTGAGTTTGATGAATTAAAAAATAAATAATTAAAAATTAAAAATTCCAAAATAATAACTAATCAAATTATAGAAGTGCGACAGCCCCAGACACCACCACCACCAGCAGCAGCAAATGATGGCACGACGGAAGGCACGGCGCCGGTGAGGGGGCGCGGGCGGCGGACATTGCGCGACAATTTCCGGTAAGTCAAGAGCATTTTTTTTTAAATTTCAAAATTTGACTTTTTTTTAAATTTGAATTGATTTAATTAATTTTTTTTTAAATTCCCCTACAGCTATCGGATCTCGGCCATCGTCACCAGCAGAAAGAGCGCGAGTGGCGCTTCTCGCGAACTGCGGGTCCACTGGGATGGATTTCCCTTCGAGCAGGATTCGTGGGAGGACGAGGCGGCCATCCGCGCGGTAAGAAATTATTAATAATTTTAATTATTATATAAATAAATAAAAACAAAATAAATTCCAGCAAGCGCCATTAATCTATGCGGCGTGGGAGGCCGCCCACGACGCGGGGCACACACCGGAACACGGGAGGGTGTTTCCGGTGCGCCCCGCGTCGTGGATGACCAACGTTCGAGTGCAGAGGGTGGGAGAGGCCGAGAGGGCCTATCCCGGGCGGCGCACAGCGGTTCGCCAAATTTTTGGTAAAAATTAATTTAAAAATAAAATAATAATAATAACAAAGTAGCACTGGACGCGAATGCCGGGACTGAAGCGGCGGCGGCGGCGGTGGCATTCACAGAGGGAGAGGCGGCGGCGGCGGCGTTGGCATTTACTGAGGGAGAGGCGGCGACGGCGGCGGTGGCATTGACTGAGGGAGAGGCGGCGACGGCGGCGGTGGCATTGACTGAGGCGGCGGCGTTGGCATTTACTGAGGGAGAGGCGGCGACGGCGGCGGTGGCATTGACTGAGGGAGAGGCGGCGGCGTTGGCATTGACTGAGGGAGAGGCGGCGGCGGCAGCGGTGGCATTGACAGAGGAAGGGGATGCATTGATTGATGCACCAGCAGCAACAGCAGAAACCGACGCACCACCACCACCACCATCGGCACCACTAGCACCGACACCACTGCCACCAGCGCCAACACCACCACTAGCACCGACACCACCAACACCACCAGCAGCACCACGACCACCAATACCAGCACCAACATCACCAGCAGCACCACCAGCAGCACCACAGCCACCAACACCAGCACCACCACCAACACCAGCACCACCACCAACACCAGCACCACTACCATTACCAACAGAAGGCGAAGAAGTATTGGAAAATGCACAAGACGACGCATCGAGTGGGCGAGTCGACGCCGAAAAGAGACCAGGTTGGAAAGTTTTCAAATTATAAATTTAATTACATAAAATTAAAAATTTTAAAGTGCCGTTGGCCAAAATTGTGCTTCCATTGGCTTTTCAACCGGCTCACAACAGCGCAAACCGAAAACGAGTAAGTATTTTTCAGACATTTTTCTCTTTCTCTCCCCATTTGGTGAGGGCCCTCGTGGCACTCCCTCCCCTCTCTCTCTTTCTCTCCCAACTGGTGAGGGCCCTCGCGGCACTCCCTCCCCTCTCTCTCTTTCTCTCCCCAATTGGTGAGGGCCCTCGCGGCACTCCCTCCCCTTTTTCTCTTCCCATTTGGTGAGGGCCCTCGCGGCACTCCCTCCCTCTCTCTCTTTCTCTCCCCAATTGGTGAGGGCCCTCGCGGCACTCCCTCCCTCTCTCTCTTTCTCTCCCCAATTGGTGAGGGCCCTTGCGGCACTCCCTCTCTCTCTCTCTTTCTCTTCCCAATTGGTGAGGGCCTTTGTGGCACTCCCTCCCCTTTTTCTCTTCCCATTTGGTGAGGGCCCTCGCGGCACTCCCTCCCTCTCTCTCTTTCTCTCCCCAATTGGTGAGGGCCCTCGCGGCACTCCCTCCCTCTCTCTCTTTCTCTCCCCAATTGGTGAGGGCCCTTGCGGCACTCCCTCCCTCTCTCTCTTTCTCTTCCCAATTGGTGAGGGCCTTTGTGGCACTCCCTCCCCTTTTTCTCTTCCCATTTGGTGAGGGCCCTCGCGGCACTCCCTCCCTCTCTCACTTCCCATTTGGTGAGGGCCCTCGCGGCACTCCCTCCCTCTCTCACTTCCCATTTGGTGAGGGCCCCTCGTGGCACTCCCTCCCCTTTTTCTCTTCCCTATTGGTGAGGGCCCCAGTGGCACTCCCTCTCTCTTTCTCTCCCCAATTGGTGAGGGTCTTCATGGCACTCCCTCCCCTCTCTCTCTCTCTCTTTCTCTCCCCAATTGGTGAGGGCCTTCATGGCACTCCCTCCCGTCTCTCTCTCTTTCTCTCCCCAATTGGTGAGGGCCTTCATGGCACTCCCTCCCCTCTCTCTCTTTCTCTTCCCCATTGGTGAGGGCCTTTGTGGCACTCCCTCCCCTTTTTCTCTTCCCATTTGGTGAGGGCCCTCGCGGCACTCCCTCCCCTCTCTCTCTTTCTCTCCCCAATTGGTGAGGGCCCCCGTGGCACTCCCTCCCTCCATCTCTTTCTCTCCCCAATTGGTGAGGGCCCATGTGGCACTCCCTCCTTCTCTCTCTTTCTCTTTCCCATTGGTGAGGGCCCTCGCGGCACTCCCTCCCCTTTTCTTTTTCTGCGGCACTCCCTCTCCTCTCTCTCTTTCTCTTCCCATTTGGTGAGGGCCCATGTGGCACTCCCTCCTTCTCTCTCTTTCTCTTTCCCATTGGTGAGGGCCCTCGCGGCACTCCCTCCCCTTTTCTTTTTCCCTCACTGGTGAGGGCCCAAGCGGCACTCCCTCCCCTCTCTCTCTCTTTCTCTCCCCAATTGGTGAGGGCCCAAGCGGCACTCCCTCTCTCTCTCTCTCTCTTTCTCTTCCCCATTGGTGAGGGCCCCCCGTGGCACTCCCTCCCCTCTCTCTCTTTCTCGAAATTCTTTATCTCTTTAATCGGTTTCACTGTTTTAAACGCGAAACCGTTCCGGACGACAGAAGCTATTACGGAAAGCCAACAACGACACGATTCGTAATTGATCATTTCCATTTTTCATGTTTTTAAATTTGTTAAATAAACTGTTGTTGATTATTAGCTACCAAAATTGGTATCAAAAATCAAAAATTTAAACAAATGAATTTTTATATGGCAAAATTAAAATGAAAACATTAATACATATAAAAAGGTGATAAATAACATAAAAAAGTTGCAAATTCATTTAAGTTTTACAAATTCACAATGGTATTGGTGGGCATATTAGGCAATGCTAAAGTTTTTACTAGTACACCCTTAAATTGTCCTATTTGTCAACCTTTTAAAATTCGTCGGCACCTACTGTAGCAGTTGCAAAAAACTTCTTAGACCCAGTCAGTGCCCATTCAGCAAGGCATGAACCAATTAATGTTGCATGTAGTAATTGGTCAATGCCTTGCAGTATGGACATTGACTTGGTTTAGGTGAATTTTGCAAATGGTACAGCAGGCAACTTCGGCAAAGGCCAACATGCCCACAACTTCCAAAAAATGAGGCCTCATCAATTGAACAAAGACACATACCAAATTTGTTCGGATAGAACAATTTTGATGGTATTTTGCATCCGTCCTCCGGAGCACCCCAACGGAACAGCGAACGGGAATCACCGCCTGGCTGAACAGCCGCCTCAAACGGAGTTGTGGCGAACCCATTTTGCACAGTCTGCTTCCGGTTCAATGGGCCGAATTCCAACGATAGTCGGCCATGCGGCTTTCCAATTCGTGCCAGATTGCGGTTGTGTTTGCGCAATGCCTCACAAGAGCGGCACCGGCGCTGATGACACTCGCCACATTCTGAAATCCCGCACCAAATTTAAAAAAGTTCAATGAACAATAAGTGAACATACTCGCAACACCAAACAAGGATGGTTTGGTTGATTTTCGCTTGGATGGGGCCATAATAAAATTAATAAGCGGAAATTTTCTATGAAATTAAAAATTTAAAAGGAGAAACCCAAAAACGAAGAGCAGGGGTAAAAATGGATGAATGAATAATTGGTCGAGAGTGCAGATGCAATTAACTGAAATCCCCCGTCACCTTTTAATATTGTTTTATTTCTTAATAATTAGGGAAAGCCAATGAGACCCTCCCCCGCCCCCTCAAAAATGGTAATAAACCAAAAGATCGAATAATTAAATTTATCCAAGCAATTACAATTTTAAATATGATTTTAAATATGAGATTACAAGATTAAATTATTTTTTTTTGGTGGTGCAATCAGGTCAGTCATACGGCAATTGACACGCGCGCATTCTTCACACATGTCAAAGCTAACGCGCACTCGGTCATCCGCGGAACGCTGAACTTTTTCGCGGTTCTCGAACAGTTTTCGCCAATCATCTGCAAAATTAAATTTAAAATTTGAAAAATATTTAAATGTTTATTACCTGCACAAAGATACATGCTGATCATGTATTTGCCCTTGAGTATCTTCCACAGCATACTGTCATACACCTTTGGCTTGTCCAATTTTTGCTTTTTTGTGGGCGAATTTTCACACTGCTCTTCTTGACCCTCCATTTCCTTTTTGTCGTTGCGGGAAGATTGAGTCGAGAGCATTTTTTAATTGAAAATTATAAAATGATTTGGCCTTAATAGCGGGGAGGCAAAGCAGCTTGTTTTGGCACAATTTGGGCGGGGCTTAAAACACAGATAATGAGTTCACCCGTCATTTTACGACAATCATTTGCAATTTTTTCAAAATGGTTTTGGTCAGCGAATATTGCGCGCAATTTTTTGGTTGTTCTCCTAAAACACTTCGCGATCGTCTAAACCATCCTGAGGATCGGGAACGCGCAATGAAAGAGTTGACCGGCAAAAAAGTTCAAACAACCTACAAAGACCGAAATGGCATGCACAAGACTTTCTTTATTGATGGGATAACGGAAAAGGGAGCGGCATTCGTGCCAGCCTATGGCCGTCTTCGCCAGCCGTTTAATATAAATGTAGCGGCACATTTTTATGCCCGACACCGTGTAAAACTGCATCACCCCTACATTCCGTGCATTGTTGAACGCTTTGAGTGCGGCGAGAATCGTAACTACCCGATGGAACTGCTCGAAATTGTGAAAGAACAACAACCGATCGGACAATGGCTGGGCAACTTGTTCAAGGAGAGGGATGACATTTGCAGCAGCTCGTCAACCCTGTCGGACAAAACTTTAGTTTTGCGTGATGAAGAAGACACTGGACGCGATCAATGTAGCCAAAAATCTCCTGAGTTTTATTGGTAAATCATGCTAATGTTTTTTCTCGACATTAAATTCACTTTGCTTTTTCCTTTTTTACATAAATTTGACAATTTTAGCAATTTAAAAAGAAAAGTGGTAAAGATTAATGGGCGACCGTAGCTCAAATGGTAAGAGCGCAGCACTCAGTGCTGAGGCTGCAGGTTCGAATCCTGCCGGTCGTTAATAAATAAACAGTAACAGTAAATAAAGCAATATAAATTAAATACATGTAAAAATTGGACTTGGAAATGTTGCGTAATGAATTCTTGGCGGAAAGCAAGAGAATAAAAAACTTAAAATATAGCAATAAAAATAACAAACAATTTAAACAATTAAAAAAAATAATAAAATTTTTTTTCCTTAATTATGCATTTTTCTACCCAAAAATAACACTTCGTTACGCTTCTCATTAAAATGATCATTTCTTTTTCTTAATTATTTTAAAATATTATTTTCCCGCCTTTAATTATGCACTTTTCTACCTTAAAGTGACAACTTCTGAGCATTAATTTTGACACAAAGTTATCTTCCAAGTGTTAATTATGCAAGAAATTTATACACAAAGTAAAAAATACAACAATAATCATTAAATAATGATTACAAAGAATGGCCAAAGTCCAAAACATTAAAATTATGCCCAACAATCCCCTTTCCTACATATGGCCGGTACATTTTACGTAGGGGGGCTGAGGTGACACCCCCATCTTTAATGGATGGCCTTAAAAAATTGGGATAGACAACATTTATCGGCTCACACTCTCCGCTTGTTGCGAACCGAAGCACTTGCTCTTTGAAGGTGTCATAGCGCAAGGCGTGATTGTGCATGACGTCATAGTTGAGTGTTATGCCCCGCAGCTTCAGAACATGTTCCACTGATCCATTTCGTTTGAGTTTTAAACCGTACTTAATATTAACATTTAAATTGTTTTTAATTTGTTTTACTACCTGTTTGGCTCCCCCACTGCAGTACTCAACAATTTCATGGTCGGGATATTCGTCCGTGAATTGGCCGAGGTGTGGACCCGTTTGGAGAGGGCAATTGGCAATGAGATGAGCAAAGATGAGCGAGTCCGTGTCCGTATACAAAAGTCTGCAGCCTGGTGTTCGGACAACCATTTGCATCGCTCTCAGAAGGAGAAGCCGAGCTGCAGATGTTGTCCAAAGAGAAATAACTGAAAATTTAAATTTATAATTTCAATTAATCATCTCTCACCAATATTTGAACATTCATGTTCTTCAACCCATTCCTTTTTCTGCATGTAACTGATCAGAATTGTTGTCTCATTCAGCTCGTCGATGGACATCACATCGATGGATTTGTTGTCCAAGTACTCAGCCAAAACTGCAGGGTCATCCGTAATCACCGTTTGGGCCAGGCCAAAATTTCGCAATGAAAAACGGCCCCCTAAAAATGAGCTCAAACTAAGCATAAGCCGATTAAATCACTCACAAAGGTTATTCAGGCAAAGCTTGGCGATCGAACGCTTTCCTTTGTTCACTGCCATCTGCTCCGGGTCGATGGTGATGCCGAACATCTCATGGCACTCATTGACAAACTGCTCCTCCAGCTCATTGTTGCCTTTGATGTTGGCCGCAAAGTCAGATGCTTGTATTTTTTGGGCCATAAATTCAGCGATGTAGCCACGGAAGAGTTTGTCGTCGCTGTGCTCATACTCAAGCACGCGGAAGAGCTTGGTAACCCGGTAGCCTTCATCCAGCGCCGCGTTCAGCTCAATCGATGTACACGTGCTCACCCATCCGCGCTGTTGATCGGTGTGCTCGCAGTGGTAGTCCGGGTCCACGTCCCCCATGGGATAGTCCTGAGCGCAACGGTGGCACAACGGAAAACATAGCCGCTCATTGATCCTGACCGGCAGCACTGGCACATCACACTTTTTTGGCGGCACCACAAAGACTTTGAGCAAGGCAAGGGGGTAAGGGTTGTCCGCGGAACGAGTCCATGTGACATCCTCGTTGAACACGTGAACTTTGGGATGGCCAACCGGATACCGCGTGACAAAGCTGAAATGTAACATTAATTTTTGAATCCCATTTTTGACCAAAACTCACTTTACATACGGATAAAGTGAGGTGAAATCAAAGTAGGAGATCTTCTCTCCCTCTCGTGCTTCATGGTAAAGCGTTAGCGGTCCCGTGCGCCCGCCCATGAATGCATCTCTGATCAACAGTGGTCCATCATCAACGTATTCCGCAAACTTTTGCCGCATCTCTTTGCTTCTGCTCAGCATACACTGAATTTCGCATTCCCAATACACGTCCACGTGTGCCACTTGGGAACGAATGAATTCCAGGCGCTTTGCGTCCCGCTCGCGCACTTCTCCGGCCGACTTTCCATTTGGTAGCAGCATGTTATCACTTGGATAACACTTTTTGCACCCGTGCCACGCACAACCTTATTTTTTTAAATGAAAAGCATAGGCAAAAAAAATCAATTACCATTCACTTCGATGGCCCTCCGCTCGGCCTGGATCCATCCATCAAGGCTGTACTGGCCAATCCTCTTTTCTCCTTCCGGTGAGTGAGCCGTTTGAACCACCACACCGTGCTCCTCTGCAAACCACTTGAAGAAGCGAAGTGCCAAAAGGCTTTGGTTCTGGGCATTGTCGTAGCCCCGCTCCGGCACAATGGCCAAATGATCGGCTGGAAGGTGATTTGTGCGGAAGTGACGCATACATGCCCCCGCGATGGTCATGCACTCTCGCAAGACGTCAATGCCGTCATGATGCTCGTCTGATGCAGCCCGTTCTGCAACAACGCCCTCCTGTCGTCGGGAGATTTCAAAAAACTCTTGGCGAAAAGCAACGAGAGCAGCTGTCAAAATTTCCACGTCGTTGGTGCAATAGCTGGCGAGCTCCTCATCCAGCAAAAAGGGGACATCGCGATGTTGCTCATACCACGTGTCGAATTTGCGTCGCTTATCTGGCATCATTCCATTTGCCAGATAGTCGTCGGGGGTGGGGAATATCTGTTGACCGTAGTTTTCTGGTCGATTTGACAAGTGCGGGAAATACGGCTTGTCCTCAACATCAAGACCAAAGGACGGCACAAGAGACGCAAGTGCCATTGGCATCAGGTTGAACGAGTCTCTGAAGACCACGTTCGGATTGCGCTTCTTTTGCTTTCGCACCTTCATTTGGTACATTTTGTTTCCCTAAAATAATCAAATTTTAACAAAAATAAATTGGAATCTCACTTTTTTCAACATTTCGGGATTAAATCCTCGCCGGAACAGCTCACGAAACACAATGACCATATCAAAGCGGCCGCCAAAGTGTGAATAAGCAAAAGTGTCGTATTGCTTGGGTAGCTGGAAGATAAGCCACTCAACAAATGCTTCCAATGGGTGGTCAGTCACCACTTGTTGGTCAACGACAGTGTCGTTAAAGGGTCGCTGACAAAATGCCACTGTTCTGTGAGGCCCGCACACCGCACATCCGGCTGTACCCCTCTTCCATGTGTCGTTTTCAATGCAGTCAGGGCAAATGACCTTGGCACTGATAAAATTTGGCTGATGACTTCGCCGATCGAGCTGTTGCGGATTGACTGGTTGATGCTGCATGGTCTCAAGATCGAACGCCACAATGCGGTATGGGTCCTGTTCTTTGGGCTCAAGAGTCTTGATGAAGCATCCTCTTTCCGTGTTGTGGTAGTTGTTGCACAATGTGCAAAACTGCTCACCGCATACATGCCCTTTTCGTTCATTTTTGTTGTTATACTTTACGTCCCAAATCACGCCGCATTTCTTGCATAATTTTGACTTGTTGCAGAAATTTGTGCGCAGATGATGAGTGTAGCAATTATTGTTCCGGAATTTTTTGTCACATCCATCACATTTTTTGAAGAAGCCGGCTGCTGCAGGACATGGAAATGCTGGTCCCACCCTAGAACATAGAAGGCAGCGTGCTTTGCACGATTTGTTGTGCTCGCTGTCTCTTCGATACGGCCGCTCACATTCGAGACAATATTTACGGCCAAACAACCCGCCTTGAGCCTGCACACCATCGAAATGGTTATCATTGAAGTAAAGAAGTAGCGGTGTGTCGTATGTGTTGTCAATGTATTTGTACAGCGGTCTGTATTGTCCATTTGAGCCAAAGATAAAAACGGAAAATCGGTGATTTTGCTGCGTGTTGTTCCAGTGGCTGATGATGCGTGGCACAAACGTATCGGCATCGTAACCATTCAAATCCATTTGAATGCCAACCGTGCGCATTAACGACAAAGTGTCACTGAGAAATTTGCCTCGCTGTCCATGCTGGCTGTGCAAATAATCGTAAAACTTCCAGCGGGGCCATCCACGCGTCTTGGCCACCATTGTTGCTTGCAAAGAATAGAACAAACAGTAGTTTCGATCATCGGGATTACGGATCTTAAACTGCAATTTCATATTTCTCCATCTGCTATCCGAGAACCTTTATCAAAGATTGGTCATGAATGCGATGGTGTACAGCAGCTATTCTCCGACGTGCTCCCCCTTTGAGCTGCCGTTTGGCAGGAAGACCGTCGCGGTTGACAGTAGTCACTGTGACTGTAAAGGGTTCGCCCCACAGCGTGACCCCTTCAGTCTTTTTGCTCTGCGACACTTTTAAAAACAGGTTGAGAATTGTGTCGACAGTGTTGTCTGTTATCTGCCTGATCGGGATAAAGAGGTCGCCTCCCGTCAGTAGCTGACTGCTGATGACACATCCGAGATGTGTGGGCACAATTCCGCGATCGCTGCTGTCCGTCTTTGCCTCATCAATACAATGCGTAAAAATGGCGGTCAACAATTCTTCGGGATTTTCAGGAACATCCTCGATGCTGAACTGCGATTTGACTTTTGAATAGTTGAACCCTGGCAGATGTTCAATGCTGTTGTCCAACTTTTTGACGTATTCATTTGCTTTCTTTTGGGCAGATGATGAGGAAGAGGTGCCTTCTCCCTGCTGCTGCACAATACCAAGCAATTGGTTGATGAGAAAGCCTTGGCGTGGCTTCTTCGGCGGTGATGGGCCCAAAATGTTGCTGATAAAGAATTTGGGGTATTGGCGATTGGACATTTTTGTAATCTATTTTAAATAATTAGGGATTAACTGTGGTTAAATGTGTAAAATGGATTGAACTTGTGGCATTTTATAATTGACGGATAATGGAAATGGAAAAAGCACAAATAAAAATGAAATAAAATAAACATTTTAATTATTTTATTAAAAATCATATTTTTAATGGCAAACAAATCTTGGCCTGATGAGCTGCGCACTGCCATATGAAGCACAAGACGACAGGGCACCTAAACGGCTCGGGAAATTAGAAAAGTTTATTGATCTACCATGAAGAGCTAAAAGAGATGCTGTCAGGATAAACGGAGACCAGATTTTGATCAACCGCCCTGATTAACAGCAAAAAAAAAATGAGATTGTTATTGATTGTTTAAAAAATGCAAAATGTTAGCCAAATTTTAAAATGAATAATGAGAATTAGCAGATGTTGGATTTTTGGGGTGTTCGCAGTTTGTGCTTAGAAGCATATTTTATGACTTTGACCTTTAGAATATCCGCTTATTCACTTCATTTGCATGTGACTTTATTTAAAATTGGCAGATGTTTGATAGACGAAAGCACCAAGGCATATCAATATGTGCTTGGAATTTGGGCATTTAATTGCGTCATTTTATGTCTTGCGACGCCAATTTCGGTGCTTGTGACCTTTTTCCTTCGTTCATTGTGCATTCATTATTCCATTTTCAAATATAATTAAAATGTCTCCTATCAAGAGAAAGCAAGACTCAAATGTGGTGAGCAAGAAGCGAAGAATTTGCAGACTCTTGACTCGTCAAATGGTTGACGAACTTATCAATTGGATTCCTCTCATGTTTTTATTTGGCGGTAATTATTTAAATTTTTAAAATTACGTTAAAAAAATTTCAGTGGCATTGTGCAAGCCAAAGCCTAAGAAATTGAAGGCTCGTAGGCGTCTTCCAGCCGAGCTCGTTTACGAAATCTTCGATTTCCTGCCCATTATGCAGTTGTATGGTGGGACGACACCCGTTACAAGTTTGTTTAAAAAAAAATTTAAAATTAATTAAATTCTTAAATTTAAGACGGGTTTCTCCCTCCTTGCGGAATTGGGCTCATTAATTGGTCATTCGAAAATCTTCGAACAAAACGCTGCAGCATTTTCGTCCAATTGGTGCATAAAAAATTTTTATTCAAATATTTTTTTGTATTTTAGAAACGGCTGTCACTTGATTTTGAAACCATCTGTGCAAAACTTTGGCTTCCAACTGGTCAGCTTCACATTCAATTTAACTTTGCATATCAGCTGCTGGACCCTCTCTACTTCAACGATTTCACTCGTTATTTGCTCTTCTCTCGTTCGGGCCGAATCGCAACAACGCGAATTGCAGTACACCTGCCTTCGGACGCGGTAAATATGACAAAAATTAAAAAAAATTTTTTAATATGTTATAGTCAGCTGTGACTGGAGCATTGTGTGGCATACTGTTACGATTCGTTTTGAACAGTCCAACACCGACCACACTGAAACAGCACATTGCAGTCTCATTCTTGCGCCGTTCAGACTTTCCGACAATTCTCAACTCAACGGCTCGCTTGATGGCGTCGCAGGGCATTCACCAGGTCGCGCACACCGGCAAAGAACAAATGTTTTTTCTCAAAAACAATCACTATGGGCATTATGTGGGGTTTCTCATGATTGATTCCCGAACCAGTAATCCTGACCTTCATTATATGATTTTCTCAGTTTACTGATCAAATAAGGCATGCATGCATTTAACCATTTTGGGTGTAATAAATATTCACTAACGATTTAACATTTTCTTCAGTAAAATTAATGAATATAAATCTGGGCTTGTGCAATTATCCAAAATATCGAGAAATTTAGCAAATGTGTGCCCAATAGACATATGATATATAAAGGCAATACAATGTGGTGCACAAGTTGTGGTCATTGGGGACTGATAGGATTGACTATTCTTAATCACACCTTCTGAGAATTGGCTGAGAAATGATGAACCAAGCGAGGGTGCAATTTCCAGCGCAAGACTATCGTAATATATTACTGGCGCATCCAATCCCTTTGCATAAATAGCGCACCAATGGGAGCCCTCCTTGTAATGGGGGTCTTTGTTCACAACGAGCGCTGCAGGATACTGTAGTGTGTGTGGAGAAGGCAATTGGTCACTAGCGAAGCACCCCCGAAAGACCGGTGCGGTGAATCGATTTTCCATCAAAATCCTCGTAATTTGTTTGCTGTCCATTTCGCTTAAACCAGCAAATTGAATAGAGTTGATGCAGAACAAGGCTCAAAATTAGCATTAAATAGAGAAGAAAAAGAGCCCAGCACACAGTTTGTTGATAAAAATTATCTTCCTCTGGCCTATCTTTACACAATTGAATTAATGGTGGGAGAAGGGCTGCGACTGGCTCATCAATCAATTTATGCGGTTCCGGTAGCCTGGAAACTTTTGTTGTATTGTGCGGTGTTATGGTCGCATTATCTAATTTCTTCAAATGATCAATATTGGTAAAAAAGGGTAAGGAATTCACTTCACTCACGACCGGAATAAAAATACGAATCAATAGAAAAATGATAGTAATTCTTTTCATTATATTAACTGAGCAAAATACAATTACAAATCGATTTAAATAGTCACGTCGGTGCTAATTGAGCGATTTTTATCCAACATCACCAGGGAATCGCATTCCCCCATCACAACAAGCATAACCCCACCATCTGGCACAGCCGCATTGAACTTTATACTTACAGCCGTTGTTCCATTTTTTATTAAATCAAATAGTGCCGCCTGATCATCACCACTGTTTGTCATATTGAACACGTAAATGCAGTGGGTTTGTCCGAACTGTGCATAGGTTATTCCGTTGCTTTCATTTGAGTTGCTGAAGCCCACTGCTTCGTTCATGTCATTAAAAGCGCGCACATATTTACCATTGGGATAGTCCAAATCATAGGGTGCTTGAGGAAATGAGCGTCCATTAGCAATAATTGAGATTTCCCGCACATTAAATGGTTGAAAGTTGAATGGACTGCGCTTAATATTCCCAACATAATCAGCGTTTCCTACCAATCCCATTGTGATGCGGCGTGGAATTTGGTCCATGAACAAATTTGCATTAAACTCAAAACGACCCTGACTGATGAACATTGACTTCATTAATGTCTTTCTTACCGCATAGCGCGCGGGTTTCGCCTCCAATTTTCGCGCAATATCCAAAGCCAACCCATCCATCAGTGATACCTTTTTCACATACATTTTCAATCCCACGAGTTCAAGATGAAAGCGCGTCCTGGTATGAGTAGGTGAAATTAGCAAAAAGTTGGTGTCATTTGGTAGTATTTCCACGTCAAGCTCACAAAAATTAATTAGATACATCGGCTGGTTGAATAAATCAGCATCAATTTTTGCAACAAATTGAGCTGTTTTGCTTCCAGTAAACAAATTCCTTCTTAAAGCATAGCCTGAGTTTGTCTCGAGAACCAAAGAGGTGTCCTTATAATACCCGGCAGCATTCAAATGCGAGTCCTTGGCGGCGGTTGAATATGAAAGTTCGTGTGAAAAATATGTCTTGTAAGCCATTAGTGAGTTTGAATTGAAGATTTCACGCCCATTGATGCTCATGCGCATATTTTTAATGAATGTGTGGCCAAGCATTTGAATTGGCGCCACTTCCTCGTCCGCTGCGGTAATGTTCACCAACTGTCCGTTTTCATTTTCCTTACGAATGCGAAATTCCGTGAGCAAATAACATTTTGAAAGGTCAATGAAATTTTGACTTGAATGTAGTTTAAAGTGATAAGGTGTGTCGGCCAGTGGGTTGCTGGGAAGAAGCTCAAATACTTTTGAGGATGAGACGCTCACATTTGTTGGAGGAATACGAAAAAAGTCCAATGCATTAGTTATTGAGTTTACACTATCATTATCAATTTTATGAAAAGCCATTTAATAAAGACCAAATGCGTCTGAGCGTACACGTTTCCTCACTGGTTTCGCTAATTCTTCGCCCAATTATTGTTTGATGGCTATTTTGCTTTCTTTTTATACTCTTTTTGCCTGTGCCAAATTGTTTTGGTAATCCGCCTTTATCCAACACATTATCAATTCCTCGCTTCCCCTCACTCACCAGCGCCTCCTTTATAGGCAATCCCTCATTTCCGACTCTATCCAATACCCGCTGACCAGTGCTCAGCGCCTCCGATCCTACTGTAGTGCCCACGCGGCGAAGAATAGGCAAGAAAAAGCGCCAAATCCCTCGAAACACGTCCCCAACCCCAGCACCGTGTTGAGCACCGTATCCTCGTTGGAATGGGCTGGCTCCTTTGAAATAGTCTTCCATCTCTGCACCACTACCATACTGCATATATTCATCATAACCCGCATTGCTTGGATCAAACACAATGTGAACCATTTTTATTAATGTAAATGAATACAAAATGAGAATGATCAAAAATTTATCACCTTCTTAAATAACAAAACGATCAGCGTCGTCCCGTAAGCGAATGGGACATGTCTGCCACTGTCCATTGAGCGCATCTCAATCTCAATTTCATTGATCTCCCGAGGCAGCACGCGTGCAAATATTGGCGAATCGTAAATTTTCTCAATATAATCACCAGGCATAGCACTGGTAACTGATACAACGCGAAGCAATGAGCTAAGCGAATTTCCAATAATCATGTTTTCCGTAAGCCCCTTTGAGTACACAGCAAAGCTGGAGAAACCACCCCTCAAGTCACACCTGTACTTGGCAATTTCTCTATTACGGACATTCTGAGGATCGTTAAATCCCAGAACATAGCCCAATTGTGGCGAGAAGGATAAATGACTAATATTCGGCTCTTCAATAACCAGCTTGAATCGTTCAAAATCATCAAGATATTGAATTTCCACCGCTTTAATAATGTACTTGAGATACTCATCGTTATCACTTTTCTTAGACAAATTCTCTCCTGGTAGTGTATCAGTCCAATCAAGTTCTATTTCTTCATTAGGGGGTAGAGATGTTAGTGCTAACGCAATGGGCTCTGAAGCAATTAAGGTTGTTTCATTTGGTCTATCCGACGTGTTATTCGTTACAGGTGGTTCCTCTCTTGGTGGTGAGTGTATTAAAGTTGTTACGGGTGGTGGAAGTGGTGCGGGAGGAATGGACTGAATTGATTTAACCGGTGTAATTGGTTTTACAGGAGGTGGAGGATGTGTTGGCTTAACCGGAGGGGGTGACACTTTTGTCTTGGGAACAGGCAGTGGTGTTGTTGGTTTAGCGGGAGGGGGCGGTGTTGTTGGTTTTGCTGGAGGGGGTGGTGCTGCTTGTTTTGCTGGAGGGGGTTGTGCTGATGGTTTAGCGGGAGGGGGCGGTGTTGCTGGTTTTGCTGGAGGGGGTGGTGCTGCTTGTTTTGCTGGAGGGGGTTGTGCTGATGGTTTAGCTGGAGGGGGTTGTGCTGCTGGTTTGGCAACAGGCGGTGGTGCTGCTGGTTTAGCAGGAGGGGGTTGTGCTGTTGGTTTAGCTGGAGGGGGTGGTGCTATTGGTTTAACTGGAGGAGGTGGTGCTGTTGGTTTAGCTGGAGGGGGAGGTGTTATTGGTTTAGGTGAGGGGGCTGGTTTAACCGGAGGGGGTGGAGATTTGTTATCACCCAAATTCGGTTTCTTTGGCTCGTCGTACCTTGGCGGAGATTTTAACCCTTCTTCCTCATCAAATCTTGGTGGGGAAGTCAATTCGCCTTCTGCTGGCGCTGATCTTTTATTTCGGGGTGGAGAGGAAAGCAGCTGGGGAGGTTGCAAAAATTTATCTTCCTCTGATAATTTAGTTTTGTTGGTGTTTCTGTGATTGTTCACGTGAGTGTTATTACTTTGGTGCTTCAAAGTTTCGATTAAAAATTTATGGAGCTGATCCACTGTTTTGTGTGATGCCTCGGGCACCGGCACTCGGATTACACTGCTTTCATTTATCAAATTAGTATAATAAATGTCTATCCATTGATCATCCAAGGTGCCAATTGTTGAATGCCATGAGTAGGGATAACTGATACTATGCAGCCCGCATACCCAAGACCCGTTGAAGTGTAAAGGCTTAGGAAGACGAACCCTATATTTGTTCGGTTGATTGTCGGGGTAATCCGATACATTACTTGGCAAAAACACAAAGAAACTGTTTGACATTTTATTATTCAAATGTGAAAAAATGGGTCCTTTTATACAAGTTGGGACTCATTGATCCATTCCCTTTCAGGGTACCCCACAAATTTTACAAGCATATCTGTCGTCCCATCAGAATTCTTCCTTTTACGAATCACTTTCTCAATTCGGTAACTGGTATCAGCATCTTTTCTTACTCGTGCCAATTCCTGTTCGTAAAAAGTACCCCTGAACTTCTCACCATGATCATCTCTGAGTTTGTATCGCACAGGCTGTACACCCTTTAACACTTCATCTACCTCAAGAATCTCGTCACCGTAGTTAGGCAAATACCCCTTCTCGAATTGTCCTTTCTCACGAGTCATTCGCACAAAATCATCTTTATAGAAGCGCGGTGGACGTCTAATAGGAGGCCGAGTCTGATACATGCGTTTCCATACACTTTGTGCATTTTTAAAATTCACATCAATAGGGCGCATTCCATGGACACGTGACGGGGAGTGATTGATCCCATCAACAATTTCCTGTACAATGTCTACCCAATTTAATGTTTCCTTCTCTGCAAAATATCTGTACAGTCGTTGCTTTACATTCCGAATGGCTCTTTCAGCTACTGATGCCTTTACTGATGAGTGGACTGGCTCATGTTTCTGGATTTCCTGCTCATCGAAAAATTTTTTGAGTAATTGGTTTTTGAATTCAGTCCCTTTGTCGGAGAAAATGCGATGTGGAACCATTGGCATTTGCTTAACAAGTTCCTTGAATGCCTCCAACATCTCCTCGGCCCTCTTATTTTTCAACGGAACAACAAACAAGCGTTTTGATAGGACATCAACCGCAACGAGCAGGTACCGATGCCCCCGATTTTGACGAGAAAGCGTTTGAAAATCGGCCAAATCCACTTGGACATCTGTCATGAATCCTGCTGCAACAGTTTTTGCTCTCCTGAAGTGCACCCGTCGGGGGCGCATTAACGTGTAGGTGCGATGACCTTCCAAATAATTTTGCACATCTTTTTTACTTAATTGTTTTATCTTTTTTCTCGCTTCTTTCCATAGTGCAGTAACACCAGCAAAAGCCGCGGGGGAGGATGGATTGTTGTACAGTTTGTCAAGAGTTGCATTTATTAATTCCATTTTTTCGGGCGAAACTCTTTTTTGATTTTCGATGCCGTCCTGGTGGTTGTACTCTGTGATGGCCTCTTTGGTGGGGCCGTCAGTGAATACAAAATTGGGTCATGTCTAAGCCGTTCTTCCAATAGGTCCGCTCCTGGTGGTCTAATCGTGGGACGTCCTGCTCTCCTGTCTATTATATACCTGATGGCCATTCGTAAGTTACTTCGCACCAATGGTTGCCCATTTTGGGTGTTAATAATTGCGTTTCCCCGAACACCCATACGATCGGAATAGCGATTGCATTTGATGTATATTAGCTCAATTCTTTGTGCCAGCGTCAGCTGATTTGTCGGAATGGAAAACAGTTCGCGTTGCTGTTGTTGTTGTTGTTGTTCATCACTTTGTGCAGAGGTCGATGGACCTGGCTCTGGCGAATAATACACTCTTGCTCTTCTCGCTTGCCTCACTCGTTTACGTAAGCGCGGCTGACCATCCTCAACATTTTCCGGAACGTAACGACGCTTGGTACCCCGTCTAGGTGGAGGAACAGGGGGCATTTCTACGTCAGCATGAGCAGCAGCAGCAGGAGGTTGCTCTTGTGGTGTTTCTTCAATTTCTGGCTCTCTTTTCGGAATACGAAAGGGTGTGGTGCGAGGCGGAGAATGGCGCCGCTTTGTCTGTTTCCACTCATGTTTTGGCTCTATTTTCGGAATACGAAAGGGTGTGGTGCGAGGCGGAGAATGGGACCTCTTTGTCTGTTTCCACTCATGTTTTGGCTCTTTTTTTGGAGCTGGCGGAGGTGGGTTATAACCGGCTTGCCGTGATGTGGATGGTCGCGGATCCGGCTCGAACTTTGATTCTCTTTTTGGTTTGATATCAGCCTGATTTGATGTGGATGGCCGAGGGTCTACCGTTGGCTGTGGCTCTCTCTTTGTACTAGGACGTGGTGGAGGCATTGGTTCGATTTTTGCTGGACGAGACGGGGGCGGGCGAGCAGGAGGAGGGGGATAGTACATTTTGTATTTTTTGTCTTGAAAATCATCATCATCGTCTTCCTTTTTTAGTTTCCTTCTGCTAGCCAATCTTTGTTGAACAGTGTCCATCTCCTCAATTTCATCCGCATTGTCTGGTAGCACCGGCAAATCACCGTAATATTGTGAAGGCGCTGGCAGCGCGAATCCATTCTCCAGCATGTAATCAGCTTCTTCGTCGCTTTCGGGTAAAGGAGCAGCAGCTGCTTCCGCAAGAAAGTCGCGCACAGCCGGCAGCTGTCGTTGTATATCGTATCGTCTTTTCCGCCATTGCTCCAGACGACGGTTTCTCCGAGGCGGCGCAGCTCTACTTGGCCTAGGAGGACGTTGTGGACGAGGCGGAGGACTTCCCGGCGGCGAGGGACCGGGGCCTGGAGGGCTTGGTGGACGACCAGCCGGCGGTGGCGGAGGAGGAGGGGGACCACGAGGTCGAGGTGGCCGAGGAGGAGGGGGACCAGGAGGACGGGGAGGTGTATCCACAACTTGGCCATCTTCGTCCTCGCCACCTCTTTTTAATAGTATACTAATTCCCTTGGAAAGCTCAACTTTGGATGGCCGATCTGCGACCTCCCGTCTCATTTGTAAGTAGCGCCTAAGCTGTTGGTTATAACGGACATTTTTAGTAGAAGGGTTAGCACGTTCACCTCTGGCACGGTCCAAATCATGCCGTACTGTATCCAAATTAATATCCCCCGTACTAGGTGCGGATGTGAGACCACGGTAAATTTCTTGTGGAACAAGAATAAATTTATTAGCCATTTAAAATGATTGAACAATAATTGTTAGGGAATTGTTTATATAGACTTGGATACAACTGATTTTGCTAATTCAATGAGTACAGGTGTCAATAGTGCAGCGAATGTACCAATCCCCGCTCCTTTCTGAACAATGGTCCGTTTCGCGCCCCGCTCGCTTCTCGCTCTGCTCATGCATCGCACAAAATCCACATGAGGCATTAAACGTTTTTTCTGTCGAGTAGTCAATTGGAAGCGGGAGCAGACAATGTTTAAACAAATTTCAACTAGAGCTAACAGCTGATCGGTGTTTGCTTTTCTGATTATTCGATTACACTTTGCTGGGGATTTTGTTCTCGATAAAACGCGCAAAAAGCCGAAATTTTCACGCACAACTTGACTTATGCTCGCTTGTTGCTTAGAACGATGCTCCATTCTGGGGTATGAATACAACTGGACCCCCATCCTCCTCTTGCTCGTCCTTAAATATGTTTGTGCGAAGTCGCAATTGAGAGTCCGAAGAAGCATGCATATCCACAATCAAATAACCATAAGGTTTTGCTGTTGCTTTACGGTATGCGTCAAGGAAAAAATCAAGCTGACGAGGGAAAAGCTGAACACCAATGTTGCGAATGGACAGCAATGAGTTGGGCGCTCGCATCAGCACCAAATATTGCGCAGACAGACGTGCAACTTTTATTTTTCGTTCAAATAAATTTTGAGTTACGAACACAACTGCAAATTGATGGTGGTGAGATTTTTTGGTAAATAACTCCGACAAATAACGTTCGTCAATGGATAGCATTAGGTCGTCGAGAATGAGTAGGAGAGGTTTGCAATGTTGTTTAATCAATTCCTCAGAAGGGACGCCCGAATACACGGCAACACCCGCCCGCTGAAGTGCCGGCACTGCCGAATTCATTTCCCCAAAACAATACAGTATAGAGACAGGCTGCGGAATAATTAATAATTCGTCAATGAATTTCAACAAAAACTGTGTTTTCCCTGAGGAGGATGGACCGGAAATAATAATTCCACAAGGCAGTTTAAAGCAAATATCTTTATCAACAAATGATTGTGTATTAAGCATTTTAATTTGTGTTGTAATGATGACGTAAATGATTTAAGTATGCATTTTACATTCCGGTGGTCGCTGCTTTTATGCTAGCAAAAAATTCATCCAGAGTCTTATCAATGTCACCGAGGTCTTCTTCATTGTTGCTTTTTGGTTTTTTATCCGCCTTAGGCACGCTGACGTCATCAATTTGCGTGGAAGCAGAGTCCAAGTGCTGTGCGGGAATGAACTCAGCACGAGGAGAAGATGGCTTTTCGTTCATCAACTCTTTGCTGCTTTTTCGTGTGCCACTTGATTGACGTTGTGAGTGATGGCTTTTTGTTGGGGCTTTCTTTTCTTCGCTCCCTTCTCGTTTTTTGGTGTTTTCTTTTTGAGGCTCGGCCTTTGGCTGCGCAATATTTTGGTCAACAGGTGAAGCCGAAGAGTTTTTGTTTTCTTTTTTGACGCTAGGTAGAGACTCGGCCAAAAGTACATTCCCGAGCACGTTCATTGCTGTCTTTGCTTTCTTCCAGCTCTCACTGTCCTGTAAGGCATCTGCCATTAGTCCGGTCTCCAACAAATCGAGCGCAACCTTTGCTTTTCGTTTCAATTCTCGTTGATCACTTTGACTATTTTGGCTTTTGCACGTCATTGGTGGAACCTCTCCATACGGAATGTTGAACACTCGTGCTTTATTCTTTAGTCGGAAAAAACAATGACCCGGTAGGTCATAGATGACATCAAAGGGAACAAATTGCACTTTGTCGATTCTGCTACACCAAATTGTGACCCCTTCTTTGGTGAACATGGTGTCGACCTCCACCTCAGTGGACTTACAGCAGTGGCATCTGCCAATTTCATCAAACGGAACGAAGCGAGGAGTGGAGAGGCGCGGACCGCTAACGGTAATCCCACTATTAGAAACTGTAATGTCCGCTTCACCGAGTATTTGGTTGAGCAGCGTCTTTTTGTCGTGCATATTAATTGCCATATTTGGAAATGTTTATTTTTTGAAATTTGTAGGAATTTTTAGGAATGATTTCGGGATTGTGCGGGGGAAAAATGTATTGCTTATATACAGTTTCCTACAAAATAAACTCCGCCCATTTAATTACCATTTTAATTTACATTTTAACTACATGACTATTTTAATTGTGTAAAAGATTTTAATCAGCCAATTACAGTACCACTTTAAATTCATTACAGAACAAAATGTTTTTTATTGTTTAAAAAAATTAAGTTTACGGTCATTAAATAATTATTTTCCTTTTAGAATTAATTAATTCATTCATTCATCCATCCAATTTAATTAATTAATTCATTCATTCATTCATTCATTCATTCATTCATCCATCCATCCACCAATCCATCAATCCATCGTTCAATCACTCATTGAACCTAACGAAAAAGCAAGATATTTTTGTAAATTTAACAATGTTTTGTCTTACCGATCGCGCACGCATGTGTGCGGAAATGGTCAACGGGCGCTCGGGTGGGTCACGAAAGTGGACCACTAAATGGAAACGGGAGTTTTTAATACATTTAATTATTTTAATTAAATAAATTATTATTTACCACGACGGCGGGTTGAACCCTGCCGGCGAAGCGCCGTCATTTCAACCGGCCCGCGCATCACATATTTGCGGCAGCGGTACCCGCTCCACATCGCCGCAAAAAACAGACCAAGCTGGAAAACAGTTAATTAAATAGCGTGAAAAACATTGAGATTGAAAATACAAAATAATTAAATGTTTGAAAATTAAATTTTAAACTTACAATGAGCAGCACAACCAGTAGCTGCAGAACCACAATCAGCCACCACTGAGTGGCACACGAACCACCACCATCAGTGGCATGGACATTCGCGAACACTAAATTAATTAAAAATTAGAAAAAATAAATAGGTAAATGATTGTGAGTACCCGGGTGTTCCCCTGGGGAAGCAACAAAATCCAACAAGTTTTTGATGCTCTTGTGAGCACAGATTACGGGTTTGGTGTAATTGAGTGGACGAATGCACTCATTGTCCAAAATAGGACAGTGGCAATTCTCCACGGGAAGCCAAGGGAGTCCAGAGGGTGAGGGCATTTTTATTCTATAAAGCAAAAAATTTGTACAGAAAAAAAGTACAAATGATATTTGGACAAAACGATATGGCCAATCCGAATGGCCATCCCAAATCAAACTTTTTGATCTATTCATTCGCTTACCCTTTGGACAATGCGCTGAAGGAAACGCCACAATAGCCGCCCATCAGCTTAAGAAAACGACCCCTCTCTTTCAATCCAATGCGAGATGGTCCCTTTCTCCGTCCATCCCCCTGGCGCACCAAACAACGGTCCCCGATAACCCCCCCCCCCCCCCCATCAACATAAACATGTGCCCGAATTTAACTGACCACCTGTTCCCCCCCCCCCCATGTGCGCGAAACCCGCGCACATAACACCGGTACAGACCCCCATTTGCGCGAAAATTTCACGCACTACGACGGTCCCGACCAATCCCCCAAACCCCTTTGATCCCCCGCCGACACCCTCCCGAACTCTTAGCGCGCGAAAATTTCGCGCACTACGACGGTCCCGACCAACCCCCCAAACCCCCTTTGATCCCGCCGACACCCACCCCAAACCCTACGCCCAGCGCGCGAAACCCTTTGATCCGCGCCGCAAAAACGCCCAAAACCCTGTCGCTAGTGCGCGAACATCTCGCGCGCTACGACGGTGTGGCAGGGCTAACTACTATTTTTATAGTCATGAAAAGGGAATTGATGAAGTTTTTGTATCTTTTTGTTTACAGTATTTTCCCTAATTAGGTATATGCCCGGATCTATTACCTATTTTCAACCTACTTCAAAAGAGGGAGATAATTTGAGATAGAGAAAAGACGGTATGTGCCATGAATAGGGCTGGGAATTTAAGTCACGAAAAATCTCCAAAAATTCGACTAAAAAGAAACGGACAAGAGGGTCGGTCGGTCGGTTCGGAAAAAACCCGTAAAACTCAAAAATTTCTCGGTCAGTTTTTTCGGTCCAAAAACCGAAAAAAACCGACCGGTCCGATCTTAAGTTTTACTTATTTTTTCTGCGGCTTTAACTCGACGAGAAATGCACGAAAAAAACACATTTTTGTTCGAAGCGTTTTATCGCCCTTCGAAATCCTTTCGTAAAAAAAAAAAATTTTTTTTCGTCCATAACTTTTTTTCAAATTTGATCAAATTTTTTGAAACTTGGTAGATAGATAGACAATTTTTGCTATTTTTTCACTCTTAAAAATCCGATCCCTAGTCATGAAAAAATAACAAAAAACGCTAAACAATATTTTATAGTCCTACTGATAATTTGAATACATTTAATTTCACAAAGTTTATGAACAAACGCAAAACACAACAACATGGGTATACAAAATTAGGCGTTAAAATTGGAATTGAATATTATGCCCTACGGATACAAAATACAATACAGTACATATACAATATACACGTACGTACTCAAACATCAAAACCATAATAGACAGAATATACAATACATACACATCAATGTCGCCATCAAAAATCGTTATCAAAATTCATTTAATCTCGCGCATCATCCATCAGAAGCGACGTCCGGTGAAGAAAGCTGCGCGCTGCGTCCGGCTGACAAAGGAACACTGACTGTCGCACATCACACCGTATTCATGACAGTATCTGAAATTGGGGATAAAATTAGGGGTACTGTATGCACATCCCCACCACACCGTACCTGTTGGCCATGTCGCACACCCAACTTGACAAAAAGTCGTCCATCCATGCGAACCAGTCCGTCAAATAGAATAGCGTTCCCCGTGACGAGCCGAGCATGAAGTGCACCGGTGGCCAAGCCCAGCGGACGCATGCGGCGATCAGCGCGACAGCCAACCGTTCCATGAAGCCCATGCCAAAGTAGAAGCACAGAAGGATGAAGGCAAAGCGGAAGAGCTTAAAAGGGAGGTGGAAACCCAATTAATCCGTCAAATTTGGCAATTTTGACTTACCCGATACTGCCACAGGTGTCCAAAGTAGTCCCACCCGTTGCCAACAGCGGTGTACACAGGGCCAAGGTTGATTGTGGACAGTGAAGCGACCGCGCTGCTGAGTTGGTCAATCAATCCCTCCTCATCCGCGTTGACGTTGTTGTTGGGATCGTCGATGATCGGCTGCTCTTGCTGAATGCTTAAAAAGGGGGAAAAGCCTTAAAAAGTGCCAAACAATTTGAAATGAATGAATTTTACTCAATTTGGTCCACCGTCTGATCGCTTTCAACCCAATCGTAGGACAACCAATTGTCACCGATCACCGAAATTGACCTTAAAAAGAGGGGAAAATGGGGGATGGTGACAAAATGATTTCAATTTTTTTTTGCCTGCGAAGGCCTCCGCCATGTCCGTTGCCGGTGCCGTCGTCGTTGTTGTTGTTGCCGTTGTTGTTCTGCTGTTGTCGTTGTTTGGCCTTCACCACCAACGCATCGGTCAGCTCAAGTTGCAGCGCTTCATCAGGGCGCAGATCCTTCGCCGATTTGACTTTGCGCTCCGTTTGTCCGTTGTTTTGCTGTGGAGTCGGCGGCGCCACCATCTGCTTAGGCTGTTGTTGCTGCTGGTCGTCCACCATCACATTTGGATCACTGAAAAGCAGGTGAAAATTTATTTGCCGTCATTTCTGTTTTCTCGAAAAAGTGAGAAAATGTCACAAATTCAAAGTGAGGAGGGCCAAACTCTGAAATCAGTGAGACGAAAACTTTAGAAAAAATTTTTGCTAAAAACGTTGGTTAGTGTTTCCCAGTTAAATCCGCAGAATTTGGAATGTCTAAAAATGGCATTTTCATCACGGCATCCCCTCTCCCCTCCCCGTCCAATGGCACCAAAAACTCTACCGTTTGTTGTCGTTGCTCGTCTCCACTTGTGGCGTTGGCGGTGGTTGCGGTGTTGTCGAATTGGTGGTGGTCGCTTGTGGCGGCGGTTGCTGCTGCTTCGGCTGATGTTGCGCCTGCGTCACCGCTGCTGCTACTAGTGCTGGTGTTGTCGCCGCTTCTTCGTCCGCCGATTGTTGGTCCGTCTGTGTTGCGATGTCTTCCCGCTGAATGGGCTGCACGTGTTGCGTCGGTTGTTGTTGCGGCTGTTGCTGGTGGTTGTGCTGCTGCTGCGATTGTTCCGTCGGTTGTCCTTTGATCGGCGTCAGAATGGCCATGGTGTGCGAGTTGCATGAACGACCAGCAGGCGAATGCGTGTTGTTGGGGTTGGCGTTGTTTTGGGATCCATCATCATTTGTTGACGAAGACATTGAATTACGTTGTTATTAGCGGTGGCGATGACGAAAATTTGTGCAGAAAATGGCGAGGAATAAAAAGTATTGAATAGCAAAATTTATTGGGCAAATGATTCGCATTCGTGAAAAATTGTCGTTTTATATCAAACTTTCTTTCCTTCCCCCATTTTTCGCAAAAAAATTTTTGTTTTCGAAAGTCATACTAAGACATGTTTTCCGAGCTTTTCAGGCTCGCCAATCATGAATATGACGTATATTTCGGCCAATTCCGAACCCCGAATTCGAACAAAAAGCTTTTTGATCCGTTAAATTTTTCAAAAATTGCATTTGCTAAATCCCTTTTTTTCTCCGCTATAAAAGCGCATTCGTCTCCCCCATTTTTTCATTGCTCTGATCATTTTCAACTGTTGCCATTGGTAAACAAAACAAAAAAAACTACAGCCCCAACGGCGGATATTTGAAAAAAATTGTTTTAAAATTCAAAATTATCGAAATTTTAAAAATAATTTTGATTTTGCCTTTCTCTACCCTCGAGCTCATTGGCAACAATTTAAAGCGAACAGATTCAAAAATTGTTTGGATAAAAAATGTGATTTTCGTGCTTCTTTCATCAAAAGTAGTACAACCGTAAAAAATAGGAAAACTGAAAATCCAGGCTTTATTCAACGCATTTAATTATTCTGCTTATATTTGTGGGACATCATTCGGAACTCGGCCAAATTGTGCTAATTACCAAAAAATGAACCGACGGTAAAAAGTCACAAATCGTCATTTATTTAACTAAACTGTTTCCCGCATTTCAGTTGGATTTGCAACGACGTTTGGATGGACATTTTGCCATCCTTTGACCGTCCTCAACTCGGCCTCAAATTGGCATTGCTTTCGCCACGTTTCAATTTGCTGGTGGACAAACATTTCAATGGCAAAAGGGAATTGACAATTTGGAATCGAACCTCAATTCACAAGGACAAAGGACCAGAAACGAAACTTTATGTACGGATCGATAACGGATTTGTGCCATTTCCATTGCCCGACTTTCCGTTGCGCAGCAAAATCCGTTTTAAGCACCTTCATATTGAGTAATTAAAAATCAGAGAGCTATGGCATTAAAAACATTCATTCAATTTTAAGGTACATCGATCACTCCGTCATCGATTTTTTTCGTTCAAATCACCAAATTTTTGACAAAAGAGGCATCAGTTTACATTTGTTGATTCCATCATCACATACCACGGATGGCCAGCGGATTTGGGATATTTTTGTTCGTGAAATTTGGCCCGTTTTTTCGGCAAACATTCGCCATTTGGATTTTTCCTATGGTGATTTGGACAATTTATGTCGTCGCACTTCGCCGACAATTCTCACCGATCTCAACCAATTGAATTCAATCAATTCATTTGGTCTGTTGCCCGAGGCAATTGGTGATGATTTTGATGCGCCAAATGCAACAATTTCTGCTGGCCAAGCATTGTCCAAATGGTTGCACTCTCCGAGAAAAGATGGCCAACCCAAGCGATTGCGTTATTGCCAAGGGAACTTTGAATGGATCAACAATTTCAAGGAGGTGTGTCCGTAATCTCGACAAATCACTGGTTTTTGTTTTCAAATTGTTTAGCATTTTCTCCGTGCCACCGCCATTTCTTCCGTCAGCTACCAAATTCATTTTTGTGTTCATGCGCCGTCAACGCAAATTGTGCCATTCGAATTGGTAAACAAATGGACAAAGGAAAAGCTGACATTGGCCAAAGAAAACGAAAATGAATGGAAAATCGATTGGATAATGAAGCGATGCAAAATTATTGGGGAGACAGCGGCGGTTCAGCAGCAGAAGAAAGATGAAAATTGGGACAACAATTGTAACCGTGTGTTCATTTGGCTTGATAGTACCACTAATTGCATCGGGTGAGCAATTAAAAAAGTCATTTAATTTTGTTTAAATAATCCAAATTGCGCTTAATTAAGGCCATTGTCTCCGCCACCGGAAGAAAAAGCGGCACAAAGCATCAAAAAAGTGGCGTCTTCTGCTGACAATGAATGAGTGGTGGGCCCAGCAAAAACAGTGGTCAACAGAAGAAGAAATGAATTAATTGAGAATGAAGATCAAAATCCATCAGTGATCAAATGCATTTTATTGAAGAAAAACCTCTCAATTTCGGTAAATAAATTGGACGTATAAAATGGTATAAAAGTGGACTCTCTATTGCAGTTCACACGATCATAAGTTTTTTTTTTGCAACTTTAATGCACTAGCGGCGCCAACCGCGGTAGGGGTCCTATTTCAATTTTGGCCAAGTCATACAATCTTGGTATCATTCTGAAGCTCTATATGTTTAGAAGTTGTAAGCATTTTCTAAGCGATTAAGCAACCCACAAAAAGCCAAAGCTTGAAAAGTGCAAAAAAGTCCGAATTTTTGTATATTTCTATTTTTAACTGTTTTAGTTCTGTACTAATCACTTCAAGTTTTGGTTAGCTGATAGAGCTTATGAAGAGCTTCAGAATGATACCAAGATTGTTTGATTTGGCCAACATAGAAAAAATTTATGGCTTCATAAAGGTGTCTCAGACGCAGTTGGCCCTTTCCGGCCTACCGGCACCCAAAAGTTTCCTTTTCAGTGTCAATAAGTTTATAAATTGAAGCACTAATGGCTTTTATGTAGTTGGCTTCCAATTGTATATAAACAAAGTTTCAAACAAAAGTGTGAAATTCTAAAACTTTGAATTTTCGACTTTTTGTTCGAATTCGGATTCGAGTCCACTTTTTGTACATAAAAATCTTTTTGACAGCCCAACTTAATACATTGTATTACATATTCTTATAGATAGAGAACCAACGTTCAATTCGCTGTACAAAACGGGGTAAATAATGTTAACTGAATGGGGCACTGCTATTGTGGTGTTGTGCTGCTCAGTTGCATTTGCTTTTTTTCGAGTCGGGATTTTTCACGTGGACAAGTTTTGGAATTATAACTTTTTTCATTGTCTACCAAATGCAACAATCTTGGTATCATTCAATAGCCTTAAGTGTCCTCTATTAGCCTGTAAAATTCCAAAAAATTTCGTTAAGATTCAAAAAAGTTATTGCCAAAAATGGGCTTTATTGCAGTTCACACGACCATAAAATTTTGGCAACTTTAGTACACCATAATTATCTAGAAGCACCAAATTAAACATTCTTAGCATCATTCGATAGCCCTAAGAATACTCTATTAGTCTGCAAAAATTTCAAAAAATTATGTTTGTTTCAAAAAATTTATGGCTTGAAAAGTTCAAAAAGTTGGTTTTCTAAACATTTTTGGCCATAAATTTTTTGAAACCCAACGGAATTTTTTTTAATTTTGCAGGCTAATAGAGGACACTTAGGGCTCTCGAATGATACCAAGATTGTTGGATTCGGTTGACAATAAAAAACAAATTATAGTTCCAAAATTCGTGAAAACGGCGCTTCGTCCGCTTTTTCTATCATTTTTCTAATTTTTTATGCTATTAATTCCCTCTCCCATTTTCAGTATTCTTCTGATCGCTGCTGCCATTGGAATTGTTGTGCTTACGCTGTGCTTTATACGGAGGCGTCGCAGAAAGGCATTGGACGCGAAAGCATTTGCCCCAGTAAACGCGGAGTCGTCACTGTCGCTTAGATCTGAACAACATGGCGTGGAAGTGCCGGATTCCCTTTGAACACGACGAACCGAACGATGGATGAGAGAATTGAAAAATGCCCTTTTTTTGTCACGATTTCGTTTTTTTTGTTGTTTGAAAACAAAAAAATCTAATTGTATTTATTTTGTTTTGTTTTCGATTATTTGCATTTCGAAATCCAACTCGTACTGTTTTTCGCATTCGATAGCCCTTAAAGTTTCTCTATCTACAGGCAAAAAAGTTCTTTTCAAAAAAGTTATGACCAAAAATCGTAAAAAAAAAAAAAAAATCGTACATAATTTTTTTCAATCTTCATCAAATTTTTTGAAATTTTGCCTGTATACGGAGAAACTTTAGGGCTATTGAATGATACCAAGAATATTTAAATAAGTCCATTAGGGCAAAATTATGACGTTTTTTTTGTCGAAAGACAGTATGAGTTATGTTTTTCCATTTTGGTCAATTTTCAAAATTTGAAAATGCGAATTTAACCTTTACAAATGAAAGTTGTAAGAAATTATCCATCGAATTGATTGATTTATTTATTGATTTGGGGGTGGAGGGTAAAGTAAAACTCCCCGAAATTTCATCATTTGCAAAATATTCTCCTCTTTGGTGGTCCTCTTAATGTTGCCTTCCCTTTTTTTTCTTCCTCTTCCAATTGTTTATTTTATGTCAAAATGATTCCGTCCCTTCCGCGTTTTTGTCAATGATTTTTCGCCTCCCATTGGCACATTGTCCAACCCCTCGAGCCCATTGGCAACAGTTGAAACTGAACCGGTTCAAAATTGTTTTAGTAAAATGCGATTCTCGTGTTTTTCTAACAATAAGTACTATCCGTAAAAAATGGGAAACCCCTAAAAATCCAGGCATTATCCAACGCATTTAATTATTCTGCTATTTGTGTGACATCATTCGGAACTCGGCAGCAAATTGTTCTAAATACCAATGAACCGACGGTAATTAATTTTAAAAGTCACATAAATTCGTCATTTATTTAACTAAACTGTTTTCCCACAATTTCAGTTGGATTTGCAACGACGTTTGGATGGACATTTTCCCATCCTTTGACCATGCCCAACTCGGCCTCAAATTGGCACTTCTTTCGCCACGTTTCAATGCGTTGGTGGACAAACATTTCGATGGCAAAAAAGAATTGACAATTTGGAGAACGATCGAAATTCACAAGAACAAAGGACCAGAAACGAAATTTTATGTACGGATATATGAAGGATTTGTGCCATTTCCATTGCCCGACTTTCCGTTGCGCAGCAAAATCCGTTTTAAGCACCTTCATATTGAGTAATTAAAAATCAGATAGCTATGACAATAAAAGCATTCATTCAATTTTAAGGTACATCGATCACTCCGTCATCGATTTTTTTCGTTCAAATCACCAAATTTTTGACAAAAGAGGCATCAGTTTTGACTTGTGGATTCCATCATCACATACCACGGATGGCCAGCGGATTTGGGATATTTTTGTTCGTGAAATTTGGCCCATTTTTTCGGCAAACATTCACTATTTGGACTTTCCCCATCGTGATGATTTGGACAATTTGCTTCGTCTGATTTCGCCGACAATTCTCACCGATCTTGATCAATTGAATTCAATCTATTCATTTGATTTGATGCCCGAGGCGATTGGTGTTGATTTTGATGGGCCAAATGCAACAATTTCTGCTGGCCAAGCATTGTCCAAATGGTTGCACTCTCCGAGAAAAGATGGCCAACCCAAGCGATTGCGTTGCTTTAATTACAACGAACAAGGGAACACCGAATGGGTCAACAATTTCAAGGAGGTGGCCATAATTTCGACAAATCACTGATTTTTGTTTTTCAAATTGTTTAGCAATTTCTCCGTGCCAATGCCATTTCTTCCGTCAGTTACCAAATTCATTTTTTTGTTCGTGTGCAGTCGGTGCAAATGGTGCCATTTGAATTGGTGAACGAATGGACAAAGGAAAAGCTGACATTGGCCAAAGAAAATGAAAATGACTGGATCGACTGTTGGATAATGAAACGATGCAAAATTATTGGGGAGACAGCGATGATTCATTGGGAAGACGGAAATTGGGACAACGATTGTAACAATGTGTTCATTTGGCTTGATAGTGACACTAATTGCATTGGGTGAGCAATTAAAAAAAAGGCATTTGTGTAATAATTAGGGCTGTCATTTACATGGAAATCCATATTTTTTCCTCTGGACTGTGAGAGGTCTGAAACCCACGAAAAATAACGTGTTTTTAACTTGGTTTGAAACTGCTAGGATGGATTTCTATATCCATATTTTTCCATATTTCGCGATTTATGTCCATATAATTGCCGTCTTAATAAGAGTAGGGCTGGTCTCCCCAACAAATTTTGTTTTCAAAATCATGAAAACATGTTCCCAAGGGTTTTCTGGTTAGCTGATCACTAATTCGTCACCCATTTTGACCAACTCCGAACACCGGACCCGAACTCAAACAAATAGTCAAAAACTCAAATTTCGTGATTTTGTTTAAATACAAGAAAACGAAATGAAGTCATAGTGCTTCAATAAAAAGTCATTTAAACCATTTTTAGACTAAAAATGAAAATCGAAAATTTTGAAATTTTTTCGAAAAAAATAATATTAGGGGTTTTAAGGGTCGGAGAATCCGAATCTGACATTAATTTCGCCTATGTCGAACCCGGAACCCGCATTCAAGCAAAAAGTCGAAAATTCAAATTTTCGAATTTTTTATTTTAAGTCTAGAAATGGTTTAAATGATTTTTCATTGAAGCATTGATGACTTTCAGTTCGTTTCCATGTATTTAAACAATGGTTGACCAATAATCTGGAAACCGAAAATTTGAATTTTCGACTTTTGAAAACAAATAAAATTTTCTTAAAAAAGGGGGTGGGGACCAGCCCTATTATTACCGGCATTTGATTTTGTAGATATTCAAATTTGAATTTTGCACCTAATTTAGGCCATTGTCTCCGCCATCGAAAGAAATGGAAGAACAAGAAGCCGGACAAAGCATCACAAATGGGCCGTCTTCTGCTGACAAATGAATGACGGACAAAACAATAAAAACAGTGGTGATTAGTGGAAGAAGAAATGAATTAATTAAGAATGACCGATCGATCATAATTCATCAGTGATCAAATGCATTTTGTGAAGAAAAACCTTTCAATTTGGTAAATAAATTGGTGTAGAAAATGGCAAAAAATATACGATACACAAAAATTTTGAGATTTCCACTTAGTGAGTGGGTTTTTCGTTTTTATTGAATTTTTGTTAATAAATTCTGGGCATAACGCCAATTAGGCAAAAATAGGGATTTGAGGAACACAGCAGGGGTGAAGCGCGACCGAGATCCGCGATTCGCGGCGTTTGTGATCCGCGGCAATTTGGACCAATTAAAAAAATTATTTATCAAAGCGATTACGTTTAATATTATTTAAAAATAAGTATTTGTTTTTGTAAAAAGCAAGAATTTTATGGAAAATCAGATTCAAAAATCCTTCAAATATTTATTAAATAATAATTCTTCATTAATTTTTAAATTCCAAAAATTTAATTAAATTATCGTCAAGACTAGTAAAAACACAGAATCAGATGTTCCTATAAACATAATCCCTTTTTACAAATTAGCTCATCTGAGATATGGAGTGATAATTTTCCACTTACAGAAACCAATCTCCAATTTTAACACCCCCCCCCCCCCCTTTCCCTACAAAACCATGTCAATTGAAGCACAATGAGCATTTACTAGGCACAACAACAATACAATTACATAGGCAACATTTAAATATACATTCAATGAAGTGATGATGATCACAGAAATTTACATACAGAGACAACAATTTACATGATGTGGGGGACAAAATGACACTTTTGGGACGGTGGGATGGGATCCTATGATGTCCATGTTGAGGTGACGAAGCATCCTTCCATCAGACGTTGTACTCGATCGTCAAGTTCTTGCTGCGCACCATTCCGTCTTCCCGGAACCACTCGGGCTTGAACATGGTGGCGGCTGAGTCCGGCGTTTTGGTCCACTCCACGGTCGCCCTCGGTGTCCTCGCTGTCGGGTTTGAAGGCGTCGCAGGTGATTGCCACGTAGACGAACTCCTTTGGACCGAGCGTCCCGTTCGGCGGGATCGTGTTGATGCGCTTCGGTTTGGTGATCTTGAAGGTGCAGGCGATGCGTTTTGTCCCGTTGTCGAACGGAGCGTTAAACACGATCTTCTGCTTTGGACTTGTTGCGATGTCCTCTGGTGGAGTTGCGCCATTGTCGCTGTTGTCGGGTTGGTTGTGGTGCTTGATGTGTGATCGTTGAGAACGTTGCCTGAAGTGTTACTGCTGATGAGTGTGGCGAATGTGCCAAATCGACCTGCTTATATATGTAATTTCGGACCCCCCCCCCCGCCGGGACCCACGCGTTTGGGCGCTCACGTTTGGGCGCACTCGTTTGGGCGCCAATCATAAATTTTAAAATTCAAATACATACTTGGTAAAAACCAAAAAATAAAAATCAAAGCCAGATTGTGTTTTGCTTTTTTTCATTTTGTATGGAATTTACAAAAGAAAGTGAAGCAGCAAGGCTTATGACAGGTATTTGTTCTTTATTTTTTTTAATTTCGGAAAATTTAAGTGTTATTGTGCCGATCCGGTTGTTTGCTTTGAGTTTTCGGATGTTCACAGCAGTCGCAGCCTGAAACGCACGAAAAAACATGTTTTTAGCTTGATTAAAAGCTTTTAGGATGGATTTCTATATCCATATTTGTCCATATTTTGGCATTTATGTCCATATTTTATGCACATATTTTGGCCTTTTTCCAAAAAACCTCTAATAGAACGGTCCCAACATTTTGCGATTTTATATCCATATTTTTGCGGCGCGCTGTCATTTCGTCCCGCGTCGTTTCGTCCCCCAAGCCAAAATTAGTCGTTTCTCCACAAATTTGTTTTATAAAATATTTAGATTTTCAGTGTTACCACTAAAAATTTTTCTGGGTTTAGTTAAACAAATCATAAATTTACGAATTTAGACGTATGATGAAGAATCGTAAAAAAACTGAAAATCTTCAAAAATGTCGTAAGCGCAAGTTTTTGGATAACAATTGGAGCAGTTTCTCCTCTACTTTGCGAGGACGTACATCGGAATGACGCAGCACCAGCTGCATGACGATGACAATGCGTTTGGAGTTCGTCCTGATGGTCTTTTAATTTTCTTTTAAGCGTTTGCTGGGATATCATTTGCGTCCGTTGGATCTGACCATAGGTACTCACGGCAGCCCTTGCAATTTGGCATCGACTCGCCCGCCCTCTCAACACTATCATGGCCATCAACAGTTGAGCAAAATTCGCCGTTGGTGCAGTAATCATTGAGTCCATCATCAACGACGACATTTTCAGCCAGGCACAGAAAAATTCACAAAATTGTAGATTTAAAAAATTTTAAGCCCGTCCTTGGAAAGAAGCTGTCGTTCATCGCGTACTGTTCCCAATTCCATATTGGAACGTGCACTCGCATGCGGCTTCTGCCCTCGCTAGGACCAACAATGGCCTCGAAGCAACCCATCTTCATTTCTCAGTATTTTTTTTTACTAACAAAACACAAAAAAAAACTCAATTTTAGAAGGGTCTTTGTCATCACCCAGCCCTTTCCGATTTCATTTCTGAAGTCAGCGGAAGCATCGACAGACAAGTTGACGCAGCGAGGTCAGCCCAGAACTTCATACACAAACGACACAAACGCTACGTGCTGCAGGACGCAGTCATCACGAGAATTTTGGCGGATGCAACATACAACAACGATGCCGAATTCACGATGTTATGACGGCTCTTGGTCTGCAGGTCGAAGGATATGCAGGAAAATTGAAGGACTATGAAAATACGGAAGACTCGATGAATGCCCCTTAGAATTTGTTTGATCTATGTTTTTCAATTATGTTATGTTATTTGCTCAATTAATAAAGTATTTTATTAATTCATTAACTATGGATCGGATTTTAGTCTCTAAAAACTGCCAAAATAGGCACTAATAACCCGAAATGTAATGTTAAAATAGAATTTTATTTGGGGACGAAACGACTAATTTTAGCTTGGGGGATGAAACGACGCGGAACGAAACGACGCAGGACGAAACGCCGCAGGACGAAACGACGCGGGACGAAATGACGGGCAGCGGCGAGCGAGTGATTGGTAAATGTCTCCCCAGCAGAGGGGATGGGCACAACAGATAAATAAATGCAAATAGATGCTGTCTCGTTAAACGCACAAAACTGATTTAAAAAACAAAATTTCTGTCCCGGGTTTTATTCGAACGAAATATTGTAACTGAAAACACTTACAAAGGAGAGTGTTCGGGTGATGGTGGAATTTCCAAATGAAACTTGGTAGGTGGGTAGACCACCCATGGTTGTATTGTAAAAAAAATTTTCTAGCTGCGGAATAAGCATCTGTGCCAAGATATGACTTGCCAAAGTCTTTTAAGTAATAAATGAAAAGAAATAAACATGTTGTCATTTCTATAGTGTTCAGTGGTGCAGTGGTAGTGCTCTTGGCTCATACGTTGGTTCGAATCTCTCACGCGTTTTATTTTTATTTTTTTAAATTTCAATTTCAAAAACTTTGCTTACTATTGTAAAATTTTTAAATTTTTTTTAAATTTTTTTTTAAATTTTGTCTTTAAAATATAAAATAAAGATAAATAAAAAAGATTTAAAAAAATTGGAACGCAAAGGATTTGAACCTTTGAGCTAAAAATGTTGACTGATACACTACCACTGCGCCAGAAATCATTTTGAGGAAATATGAATAATTTTTACTTTTGTTTCTTTTTGAAAAGTACAAATTTTGGCAACTTTTGGCACGCCATATCTCGGCAAAAATGCTTATTCCGCAGCTAGAAAAAAAATCTTGTAATACAACCAAGGGGTGATCTACCCACATGCAAGTTTCATTTCGAAATCCCACCATCAACTGAACACTCTCCTTTGTGAGGACAATTCACCAGTGAAATATGGATACAGAAATCCATCCTAAAATCTTCAAACCAAGCAAAAAAAAAAAAAAATTGTTTTTCGTGCGTTTCATCCACCAGTCTGGGAAAAAATATGGGTTTCCTATTTGGATGCTTACTAATCACTAGGGCTCTAGTTTTTAGGCAAAAACCTTTTTTCCTGAGCTCCCCGTGGCCTGAAACGAACGGAAAGTATGATTTTTTGGGCTATTGTTAAGCTATTTTTCGAGTTATTAGTGCCTATTAGGTTTTTATTTTTAGATCCTAAATGCCTAAAAAAAATTTCGAAAGAACCTATTTTTGATTTTATAGATACACCCTTAAGCAATTAAAATTTTCTCAAAAATTCATTTACAAAATTTTATTTTTTGAAAAAAATTTTTCTTTTAAAAATTTTTAATCCGAATTTTAAAAAAATATTTGACAGGTTTTTTTCATAAATATAAATTTTATCACTAATCAATTATGATTGGTCCATTATTTTCTTAATTAATTCATTTCTTCTTCTGCGGCTGATCACAGTTTTTGTTCGTTTGTCCGTCACTCATTGTCAGCAGAAGACGGCCCTTTTGTGATGCTTTGTCCCGCTTCTTGTTCTTCTTCTGCCGGTGGCGGAGACAATGGCCTTAATTAGGCGCAATTTTAATTAATTAAACAAAATCAAATGCCTTTTTTACTAGTAAGTGCTCACCCGATGCAATCAGTACTGAAAAGCCAAATGGACACATTGTTAAAATTGTTGCCCCAATTTTCATCTTTCTGAAGCTGAACATCCCCGGCCTCTCCAATTTTGCAACGCTTCATTATCCAACTGTTATCCTCCAAGTCATTTTCGTTTTCTTTGGTCAATGTCAGCTTTTCCTTTGTCCATTCGTTCACCAATTTAAATGGCACCATTTGCGTTGACGGCGAACGAACAGAAAAATGAATTTGGTAACTGACGGAAGAAATGGCATTGGCACGGAGAAAATGCTAAACAATTTGAAAAACAAAAATCAGTGATTTGTCGAACTTATGGCCACACCTTCTTGAAATTGTTGATCCATTCGAAGTCCGTTTGTTCGTTGTGATCTAAGCAAAACATTCGCTTGGGTTGGCCATCTTTTCTCGGAGAGTGCAACCATTTGGACAATGCTTGGCCACCAGAAATTGTTGCATTTGGCACATCAAAATCGTCACCAATCGCAGCGGGAAACCGACCATATAAATTGATTGAATTCAACTGATTAAGATCAGTGAGAATTGTCGGTGAAATGAGACGACGCAAATGGTCCAAATCAACACCATTGACAAAGCCCAAATGGCGAATATTTGCCGAAAAAATTGGCCATATGTCATGAAAAATCCGCTGGCCATCCATGTTATGTGATAATGAAATCAACAACTGTAAATTGGTGCCTCTTTTGTCGAAAATTTTCTGATTTGAACAAAGAAAAGCGATGACGGAGTGATCAATGTACCTGAAAATGGAATAAATGCTTTTATTGCCATAGCTTCTGATTTTTAAGTACTCAATCTGAATGGAATCAAAGCGAATTTTGCTGGGCAACAGACGGTCGGGCAATGGAAATTCAACAAATCCGTCATCGAACAATACATAAAGTTTCGGTTCTGATCCTTTGTCCTTGTGACGAATTACGATTGATTTCCAAATTGTCAATTCGCTTTTGCCATCGAAATGTTTGTCAACCAAAGCATTGAAACGTGGCGAAAGAAGTGCCAATTTGAGGCCGAGTTGGGGACGATCAAAACAGGGCAAAATGTCCATCCAAACGTCATTACACACCCAACTGAAAATGTGAATAATTTAGTAAAATGACAATTTGTGTGAGTTTTCAAAAATTCATTACCGTCGGTTCATTTTTTGGTAATTAGCACAATTTGGCCGAGTTATGAATGATGTCACACAAAAAAGAGCAGAAGAATTAATTGCGTTGGAAATCTTTATTTTTATATAATGAGGAACAAAGCGGAAACCAAAAATTTAACGAAAATCACATTTTATCCAAATAATTTTTGAATTTTTTTCGTCTTAAATTGTTGCCAATGGCCAATGGGAGGCGAAAAATCATTGACAAAAACGAAAGGCGCGGAAACACTAACATCATAGCACCGAAGAAACGGCGAGGAGAAAAAGAGAATGGCACAGTGAATTGAAATAGAACGCAACAGAGGAGAGGAGGACCAACAAAGAGAATATTTTGCAAAATGATGACCATTTGATGGGCGTTTTACCTTATCCCCCTCCCCCACCCTCAAATCAATTAAATAAATAATCAATGGATGGTAATTTTTATCCAACTTTCATTTGTAAAAGGTTAGACCAAATACAACATTTGTTGGTAGCAAAAATGGAGAAACGAGGGAAGAGGAGGAAAAGGATGAAAATAGCATTGGGGAAAGAGGAGAGACGGAAGAGAAAGAGAGAAAAAGGAAAAATTCGAAGGAAAAAGGAGGGGGAGAAAGAGGAGGAAGAGAGAATGAAGCAGAAAAGAAGGAGGAACAGCATCAAATCGACACTTTTTAATTTTGCCGGTGCTAATATTGCATTGCTAATGGATGTCGTAAATCTCCGTCAAAATTTTGGAGAACGATCATCATTCGCGAGAACAGTGGCACTGTGGTCCCCGAATTAGCTGTGGGCATCGGTTGTGGAGAAACTGTGCCATTTCCGTTGCCCAACCGTTCGCTGCACAACAAAATTTGCTTTAAATCCGTTTGGATTTGGTAATTCAAAAGCATTCACTATTATGTGGCCCATAAAAGCATTCATTCCATTTGCAGTTACATCGACCATTCCGTCATTGCTTTTCTCCGCTCCAATCAGCAAATTTGGAACAAAGTCACCAATTTGCGCTTGACTGTTCCGTTTGCAACAGCAGATGAGCAGCCCGTTTGGGGTGTTATTATGCGTGAAATTTGGCCAATTTTTTCGGCAAACATTCGCCACTTGGGCGTTTCCAATGGCATCCTTTTTGACAAATTGCGTCGTCTCATTTCGCCATCAATTCTCACCGATCTCGACCAATTGAATTCAATCTATTCCGGTGCTTTGTTGCCCGATGCGACTGATGATGCTGATCATTTTGATGGGCCAAATGCAACAATTTCTGCTGGCCAAATGTTGTCAAAATGGTTGCACTCTCCGCGAAATGATGGCATGCCGAAGCAATTGCATTTCTTTTTGAAGGAGCCACAAAATATGGAATGGGCCAACATTCTCAAAAAGGTGTGGCTTTAAGCAACTGATTTTGATTGCATTTAATTAAGTCCGTCCGTTTTCCAAATTGTTTAGAAATTTCTCTGTGCCACCATTTCTTCTGTCAGCTACCAAATTCAATTTACTGTCCATCCACCGTCAACGCAAATTGTGCAATTTGAATTAGCGAACGAACAGACCATGGAAAAGTTGTCACTGATCAAAGCAAGCGTAGATGATTGGTGGGAAGACCGATGGGTAATGAAACGGTGCCAAAATGGTGAGACGGCGACGGCGGTTCAATGGGCAGCCGAAAATTTGGACGGATTTAACACTGTCGAGTTTCATTATTACGTCAAATCTGGCATTGGGTGAGCAACAAAAAAGCATTTGTTTGATTTTGTTTAAAAAATTGTGCCGAATTTTTAGGCCTTTGTCTCCACGTCGCAAATGGTGTCCAATTATGTGATGAAAGTGATTTAATTAATGCATTTGAGAAATGGTCTATCATTTTGAATTATTGTGATCAATAAGAGTGATCTGATTTTTACTCTGATTTGTTGTTGTTTTTCCGTTTAAATGTAAATTTTCTCTCTCGTCTCGATGCATCCCATGGGTATGTACCAGGGATGGCACGGAATTCTGATTTCCGACATTTTTGGGGTCGAATTCCAATATCCGAGAATTTTTAGGGCCTCGGAATGCCATCCCTGATATGTACCAATTAAAACGAAAAATTCTGGGTATGAAGTTTTTCATACGCAATTTGTAGTTCCAATAACAGTACAGTGCTTTACATTAAAACCAGGACACACCTCATTTTCAGAATTTAACCACTTCCCGTGAACCGGTCGAATTGATTATTAATTCGATATATTATTTGTATAGACACGACTAAAAAGGCACCAAAAAATGGAGAAAAAAGGACTATGTACATATAATAGGCATCAAAAATTGAAAAAAGGCAGGCATGAAAAGTCACGAAAATAGATTGATGACAAATGCTGAATAAATAATTCTTTTGGAAAATCCTTTTTTAAGAAAGAAAATCTTCAAATTTTATAGTCACTAAAAGCAACTGAAAAAACTGGTGCAAAAGAAATGGAAAAATAAATGAATGTCCGGGTCCGGACTGGATTTTTTCAAAATCCGGATTTTTTGGGGTAAATTTCTTGGTATAATTCAATAGCCCTTAAGATTCTCTGCTGTTTACAGGCAAAATTTCAAAAAATTTGATGAAGATTGAAAAAGCCATGTACGAATTTTTTTATACGATTTTTGGTCATAACTTTTTGAAAAAATTTGACGTTTTCTTCCGATTGTTTGACGCCGCCACTGATGGGCCACCACCAGCAGCAGAGCCAGTTGAATGTTTTGCTTTTGCTTTAAATTGCTAATGATAGAACAACACAATAAATGCGATTGCACAATTTTAGCCAAAATTTTAGAAAACAAAATTTTGAAAAAAAAATTTTTTGTAAGAAAATTTTTATTTATTTATTTTTCGTGCGGACACAAATTCCTAAGGATTACCTACAAAAAAATACAAAAACATTCATCAATCCCTCCCTTTTCATGACTATAAAAATGTTTGTTTTTTCGCTTTGCCTCGCATTTGAAAATAATAAAAATTTCTAACGAATAATTCTGCAATTATTCTTTCCTTTGTGACGACGCCATCATTCGGAATTCGGCAGCAAATTGTGTTAATTACCACAAAATGAACCGACGGTAATGAATTATAAAAGTCACACAAATTCGTCATTTATTTAACCAAACTGTTTCCCATAATTTCAGTTGGATTTGCAACGACGTTTGGATGGACATTTTGCCCTGTTTTGACCGTCCTCAACTCGGCCTCAAATTGGCATTGCTTTCGCCACGTTTCAATGCGTTGGTGGACAAACATTTCAATGGCAAAAGCGAATTGACAATTTGGAGAGAAATCGAAATTCGTCGCAAGGACAGTGGCACAACAACAACAACAACGGCGACAGGACCAGAATTATCTGCGATTATCGACGAAGCCAATTCTTTACTATTTCCGTTGCCGGACCGTCCGTTGCCCAGCAAAATCCGTTTTAAGCGCCTTCAGATTGAGTAATTAAAAAACTAAACTTTTATATGGGAATAAAAGCATTCCTTCCATTTGCAGTTACATCGATCACTCCGTCATCGCTTTTCTTCGTGCCAATCACCAAATTTTCGACAAAAAAGGCACCAATTTACGGTTGTCGATTCCTACTTCATACGCCATGGATGACTATCAGCCGATTTGGGATGTTTTGACACGTGAAATTTGGCCCATTTTTTCGACAATTGCGGTGTTTACAGCGAACAATGGCACACTGATTGGGTCAACGATTTCAAGGAGGTGTGGTCCGGAAAGGGGGGGCGGGGAGCAGGACAAAACGTCGCCGAAATATTTTTTAATTTATTTCCGACGCTTCTGAGGCCCAATATTGTTGTTTTCCAAATTGTTTAGGCATTTCTTCGTGCCAATGCCATTTCTTCGGTCAGTTACCAAATTCATTTTATTGTTCGTGCGACGTCAATGCAAATTGTACCATTTGAATTGGTGAATGAATGGACAAAGGAAAAGCTGACATTGGCCAAAGAAAACGAAAATGAATGGAGCATCGGTTGGATAATGAAACGATGCAAAATTATTGGGGAGACAGCGGCGGTTCATTGGGAAGACGGAAATTGGGACAACAATTATAACAATGTGTTCTTTTGGCTTTATGGTGGCAATGATTGCATTGGGTGAGCAATTAAAAAAAGGGATTTGATTTTTATCCGAATTTGAATTTTTCGCTTAATTTAGGCCATTGTCTCCGCCACCGGAAGAAGAAAAAGACGAAGCCGGACAAAGCATCACAAATGGGTCGTCGTCTTTGCTGACAAATAAGTGACGGACAAAACAACAAAAACAGCGATCAACCGCAGAAGAAATGAATTAATTAAGAAAATGATGGACCGATCATAATTTATCAGTAATAAATGTATATTTATGGAGAAAAACCTCTCAAATATATTTAATAAATCGGATGTATAAAAACTGCAAAAATATATTTTAAAAAAAACATAAAATTTTGAGATTTTCACAAATAATCAACAAAAATTGGTTTTCGCGATCGCTGATCATTAAAAATATTAATATCATTCGAAAGCTCCTTTACATGCTCTATTAGCTTACAAAAAGCAAAAAGATTTTTTGGCTTTTGAAAAAGTTATTTTGTAACAAAAAATTAAAAATTTTAGAATTTTTTTCGCAATTTTCATATTATATATGTACATAACTTTTTGTTAATTGTCGAATCGCGAAACAATTAGCTTAGAAACAACATCTTAACATGTTAAGCTTTCGAATGATACCAGCAAATGTTGGATTTGGTTGACAAACAAAATTTCTAATCTTTTACAAATGAATGGATAAAATTATCCGTCCAATTAATTATTTATTTGATTGATTGATTTGTTGGTGGAGGAATAAAGTAAAATGCCCATTAAATGGTCATCATTTTGCAAATATTCTCTTCCTATTGCGTTCCTTCTATTCCAATGCACTGCCTTTTCTTCCCTTTTTCTGCTTGCCGTTGACATTAGTCAAAAACCATTAAAATGGGCGTTAGTCAAAAAACCATCAATTTAAACAATTTTTTCATATAACTTTGCTTAAAATCAACCAAATTTTTAATATTTTATATCATTCAATAGCCCTAGTTGTTTTTTATTAGCATGCAAAATTTCAAAAAGGTTTCGTTAAGTTTCAAGAAAATTATGAGCAAAAATGTTGCAAAAAACTTGGTTTTTTTGAGCTTCTCAAGTCATAACTTTTTTTTAAATTTAACGAAACTTTTTGAAATTTTATAGGCTAAAAAATTTGATATCTAGCGATGATATTTTTAGGTTTTTGCATAATTTTTTCATGAGCTCCCCGAGGCCCTAAAACGCAGTTTTTTGGGCTGTTGTTAAGTTACTTTTCGAGTTATTATTTTTACATTTTGAAAGGAACCTATTTTTGCCTATTTTGGCATTTTGCCCAAAATTATTAACAAAAATGCAATAAAAACAAAAAATACACCCCTAAGAAACTACTCAAAATTTTTTTCATAAATGCACCTCTAAGAAATGTAAAATTTCTCAAAAATTCATCTCCAAATTATTTATCTCAATACTGATTTGACTTAATTTTGTTACCTTTTTTGATAAAATTTTACGATTTTACACCCCTAAAAATGAGGTTTTTTAGGCCTATTTTCCATTTTTAGAGGTTTTTTAGAGCCTAAAAATATCATCCCTTATCATTCGATAGTCCTAGATGTTTTTTATTAGCATGTAAAATTTTAAAAATTTTTTCGTTAAGTTTCAAGAAAGTTATGACCTAAAATGTTGTAAAAAAAATTGGTTTTTTTGGGAGCCCCGACATTTGCGGCCCCGAAATTTGCGTCTATGTCCAAAATCGGACTCAAAGTTGAATTTTTTCAAGCCCTGATCGCTTAAACAGCATTAAAATTAAGAAAACACTGTCTTTTGGTTCATTAGGATAAATAATTTGTTGTTTGAAAATTTTATTATTTTTCTAAAATTCTTTTATGATCAGATACAATTTGAAACTTAACGGAACTTTTTGAAACTTTATAGGCTAATAGAAAACAGTTGGGCCTATTGAATGATATCAATATTTAAAAATTTGGTTTCATTTTGGGTGAAGTTATGAATAATTTTCTGTCAAAAATTTTCCATCTGATTTCCATTGGCACATTGTCCAACCAACCCCTCGGGCCCATTGCAGGGAAAGTCCCAGGGGGGGAGGGGGGGTACGCGAGGTACGTGTCCCCCCCCCCCCCCCCCCCCCCCCCCCGAAGGCCCCTCCGCACCCGAAATTTTTAAGGAAAAAAATATTTTTGCTGAAAATTTTAGATTTTCCTTGGTGGTACCCCCCCCCCCCCCCCCCAGACCTAGCTTCTCACCCAAATTTTCCAAAAAATCGACATTTTTTGATGAAAATCTCCTAAAAATTGCTCAAAATCGTAAAATGCGTCATTTTTTTGGAAAAAATTCGTTAACAAACCGGATTTACAAAAATGCAAAAATTTTGCCCGCAAAAAAAGTGGTCTGAAAAGCAAAAAAAAGGTTCGTACTACCCCCCCCCCCCAGCCGAAATCCTGGGACCGTCCCTTGCCCATTGGCAACAATTTAAGGCGAACAGATTCAAAAATTGTTTGGATAAAATGTGATTTTTGTGTTTTTTTCATCAAATACAATCCGTAAAAAAATAGGAAACCCCTAAACAACCAAGCTTTATCCAACGCAATTAATTATTCTATTATTTGTTGACATCATTCGGAACTCGGCCAAATTGTGCTAATTGCCAAAAAAATGAACCGACGGTAAGGCATTTTTGAAAAGTCTCAAATTCATCATTTATTTACTAAATTGTTTCCACAATTTCAGTTGGATTTGTAACGACGTTTGGATGGACATTTTGCCCTCTTTTGACCGTCCTCAACTCGGCCTCAAATTGGCATTGCTTTCGCCACGTTTCAATGCGTTGGTGGACAAACATTTTGATGGCAAAAGCGAATTGACAATTTGGAAACGAATCCACATTCGCAAGGACATTGGACCAAAACCGAAACTGTCTGTACGGTTCGATGACGGATTTGTGCCATTTCCGTTGCCCGACCGTCCGTTGCCCAGCAAAATCCGTTTTAAATTCTTTCTGATTGAGTAATTTAGAATCAGAGCTATGGCAATAAAAAGCATTCCTTTCATTTTCAGTTACATCGATCACTCCGTCATCGCTTTTCTTCGTTCAAATCACCAAATTTTTGACAAAAGAGGCACCAATTTATATTCGTTTATTCCTTCCGCACATACCACGGATGGCCAGCCAATTTGGGACATTTTTGTTCGTGAAATTTGGCCAATTTTTTCGGCAAATATTCGCCACTTGGGCTTTTCCCGTGGTGTTGATTTGGACCATTTGCGTCGTCTCATTTCGCCGACAATTCTCACCGATCTCAACCAATTGAATTCAATTAATTCATTTGATCTGTTGCCCGCTGCGATTGCGATTGATGGTGATTTTGATGGGCCAAATGCAACATTTTCTGCTGGCCAAGCATTGTCCAAATGGTTGCACTCTCCGCGAAAAGATGGCCAACCGAAGCGATTACGTTGTTTCAAAGATTTGAACGCACAAGCGGACTTCGATTGGGTCAACAATTTCAAGAAGGTGTGGTGCGGAGGGCAGGGACGGTCCCAGGATTTCGGGTTGGGGGGGGGGTACTCGCCCCCCGGGCGACGACCTTTTTTTTTTTTTTTGCTTTTCACTCCACTTTTTTTTTGCGGCGGTTTTTCCAAAAAACTTTTTTGGAAAAAGGGGGTCCGGCGATGCCGATAGGCGTCGCCGGGAAAATTTTTGCATTTTTTATGCAATTTGTTAACGAATTTTGTCCAAAAAAGTGATGAATTTTGCGATTTTGAGCAATTTTTAGGAGGTTTTCGTCAAAAAATGTCGATTTTTTGAAAATTTAGTGAAATTTTTTGGAAAATTTGGGTGAGAGGCTAGGTCTGGGGGGGGGGGGGGGTACCACCAAGGAAAATCTAAAATTTTCAGCAAAAGTATAAAAATAATTAGGAATTTTTGGGGCGGGCGGTGCCGATAAGCGCCGCAGAGGAAAAATTTTTTCAGAATTTTAACGAATTTTATTAAAAAATAGCCAAATTTTTAGCATTTCCTCTTTTCCTCTTTGCTAGCCTCCCCCCCCCCCCCTTTTATGTATGTTAATAATACTACAAATTACCAAAAATAAGTCAGATTAAATCGAAATATGGGTAGCCTTTTAATAAAAATAGAAAAAAAAATTCATTTTATAAAAAATAATCTTGCAAGAAATCGTCTCGAAAAATAATCTAAAAAGCCAGTTACGGATCAAAATTACGGAAAAATCCCAAAAATCCGTAACCCGTAATCCGTAACTCCAAAAAGGCCGTAATTTCCGTAATCCGTAATACGTAATCCGTAATTTCGTCCAGCCCTGATTCTGTGCCATCCCTGCTGGTGTGGTCCCACATTTCGGCAAATGACTGATTTTTGTTTTCAATCAAATTGTTTAGCATTTTCTCCGTGCCAATGCCATTTCTTCAGTTAGTTACCAAATTCATTTTTCTGTTCATCCGTCAATGCAAATGATGCCGTTTGAATGTGTGGTGAACGAATGGACAAAGGAAAAGCTGACATTGGTCAAAACAAAGGAATTGGACAACCGATGGATAATGAAACGATGCAAAATGAGTGGGGAGAAAGAGGAGAAGCAGCAGAAAGATGAAAATTGGGACAACAATTGTAACAATGTGTTCTTTTGGCTTGTTGGTGACACTAATTGCATTGGGTGAGCAATTTAAAAAAAAGACATTTGTGTAATAGTAGGGCTCTGGTCCCCCAAAGAAATTTTTTTTGTTTTAAAAAGTCATGAAAACATGTTTCCAATGGTTTTCTGGTCGCTGATCACTAAATTTCGACCAATTCCGAATTCCGGATCCAAATAAGAAAAAGTTGAAAATTCAAAATTTTCGATTTTTTATTCTTAGTCTAAAAATGATTTTTTTTTTATTGAAGCACTGATGACTTTCAGTTCGTTTCCGTGAATTTAAAAAATGGTTGACCAATAATCTTAAAACCGAAAAATTTGAATTTTCGAATTTTTGTTCGAATTTGGGTCCGGTGTTTGGAGTTGGTCAAATTGGATGCTAGATTCGTGATCAGCGACCCTAAAATCCCCATAAAATGTGTGGTGGCACCAGTCCTACTATTATCGGCATTTGATTTTGTACAAATTTGAATTATGTGCCTAATTAAGGCCATTGTCTCCGCCACCAGCAGAAGAAGCCGGACAAAGCATCACAAAAGGGGCTTCTGCTGACAAATGAGTGACGGACAAAACAACAAAAACTGTGATCAGCCACAGAAGAAGAAATGAATTAATTAAGAATGACCGGCCGATCATAATTCAAATCAGTGATCAAATGCATTTTATGAAGAAAAACCTCTCAATTTCGGTAAATAAATCAGATGCATAAAAATGGGCAAAAAAGTACGAAAACACACAAATTTGAGATTTGCACAAAATAATCGACAAAAATTGGGTTTTCAGGATTTTCTGGATCGCAGATCACTTGGGCTAGGACAAATATGGTTGTAGGACATTTGCGGCCTGCTGAAAATCGGACATTTGCGGCCCAACTTTTTCGACCCCAAAAAATATAAACCTCAAAAATTTATTTTCCATCCAATTTAACCGATGCCGATTCAAGTCTTCATGAAAAAAAAAATTCTTAACCCCCACCCAACTAGAAGCAACGAAGAGGAGGAAAAGAATATCAGCGAAGCAAGTCCGAAAATGATGGATAAAGAAGTATGAACATTGTTAGGATCTCAGGTCTCTACAGTATGAACTGGCCGGTGCAAGCAAGAGTTGGTACATTTTAATATTTTTTAATGTTTTATAAATTAATGAAAATAAGTTTCAAGGGGCTTTCGAGGTCTCTCTCTGATCACAAATCCGGGCTCAGACCAGCGCTAACGATCACCACATGAGTTTTACAGGGACAACGAACTGACAGGCTTCCTGTACCAATAAAATACCCTAATTGGCAAAATGCCCGTGAGGGTACGGCGGGTCCATTGCGTTTGGGCGCGCGCGTTTAGGCGCCAGCATGTTTTTCCACTACGCACATCCAGCAGCTCCAAAAAGACCCACAACCCCTTACTGTTGCCGACCAGCTACAGAATTTAACTGTTACAAAAACCCACCCCAATTCTACAGTACCCTTCCCCTGCTGCCACCGGCGTCCTCCATTTTCGCTGTCGTTCTTGTTGCTGGTGTTGTTGTGCTGTCCTTTTTGTGCCGCATGAAGTCGATCATTCTGTCCTGCACAATGTCCGGCTCGGAAGCAGCTTCATCCCCATCATTTCGTGACTCGATCGAAATGGAGCGACCACCGCCGCCGCCAGCAGTGATCCATCGTTTTAAAAATGCATTATCCCTTTTTTTTATCTCCGAGTGTTCTACTGTTTGTGGAAGTGGGCTGGCTGTTGGCCAGCCAATTGAGGTCCATAAAATTGGGCATGAAAATTTGAAACTGACAGCGAGACTTGGACCGAGATTAACTCCCGAAAATTCGAGACTAGAGCTCGGACCGGATCGGGATCCCGTTAGGATTTTCCTGGGATCCTAATTTTAAAAATTTCCTGGCGGCGCCTGTCGGCACCGCCGGACCGGCTTTTACTTATTAAGTCAGTCGATAATGAGTTCAAAAGTGCAATATTTGGTCTTTTTTTGGACAAAATCAGTTAATAAATTGACAAAATTTTCAAAAAATTTTTCCGGCGGCGCCTATCGGCACCGCCGGACCCTCTGTTCCCAAAAAGTTTTTGAAAAAGCGCGAACAACTTAAAAATAAAACGTTAAATTTATGGATTGATCCCATTAACAATTTGTCCACCGGTCTCTATCCAACCCTCTGACCCTTAAAACAGGGTTGCCAGGTCTGAGGATTTATCCTCATTTTGTGGCTTTTTGATAGGTCAATGAGGATTTTTTTAGAAAATGAGGATTTGAGGATTTTTGTGGCTTTTTGAGAAATTTGAGGATTTTTGAGGCTTTTGGGGAAAACCCTCAGAATCTTTTAAATTTTGATAAATTGGCATAATGTTTGGCAATTTAAAGAATTTTTTAATGAAAATATGGTCAAAATTCTTAATTTTTTCCCCGGCGGCGCCTATCGGCACCGCCGGACCGTAAAAATCCTTAATTTACAAGCAAAAATTTGCTCAAAATCGCAAAATTTGGTCATTTTTCGGACAAAACCTGTTAACAAATCGCATTGAAAATTACAAAATTTTTCCCGGCGGCGCCTATCGGCACCGCCGGCCCCCCTTGCGCCCCAAAAGTTTTTTGGAAAAAGCGCCGCAAAAAAATCGACTTCGTTTTTCATGTTCAGAATCCCAAAAAATGCTTATTTCTAACAAAAAAATGCTCAAATTAATCATGGACAAAAAAAAATATAACATTTGAACATTTTAAACGTGTTTAAATACATTTTGTAAGACTTTTTGACCCAAAATGAGGCTTTTTTGCCTGCCAAATGAGGCTTTTTAAAATTTTAATCTGGCAACCCTGCTTAAAAATCTTGACCAACCCATTAACCCCTTTTCACGTATACCATCTAAAAAATTTCTATTTTAATGTGCCAAGATTTAGTTTTTAGGAGTTTTTCAAAATTTAATTCTAAATTTTTTTGAAATTTCCAAAATCCCGCAATCCCGCGCGGGATCCCGCAAATTTTAAATGTGGGATTTATACATGCGGGATCCCGTCCCGCAAAATTTTTCAGTACCAATCCCGCAGCGGGATCCGCAAATTTGAAATTTCCGGTCTCTACTATTTACTCCTCCATGGTGATCTGAACACTGAAAATCGGGGAAATTTTGAAAAAAAAACCTAGGGGTCAGGAAAACTTATATGAAGGTTCATGCATAATCAGAGTCCAGGTTCCTGATCAAAAATCACTAATTATATTCTAAGCATAACACAAATACTTAAATTGATCACTCCAACAAAAAAGATCATTTAATGAGCATGTCAATCCCAAACTTCATGCCAATCAATTGCTTCCTCTTCCCATTTTGCCCATTTGCTTTCATCTCGCGCAATTAAACAACGGACCAACACAAAACGATGGCTATTGGAAGTTCTTTTCAATGCCAAATGTTCACGGGTCAATTCGTTGGTCTGGTCAAAGGGCACAACGAAGTCAACAAAATAACGAAACCAAATGACGACAATGAAATTAGCATGGGAAGAAGCATTGCCAAATGCCTAAAATAGGGGAAAATTGATTAGAAATATGAAATGATAAATGAAAGCACCGCTTTGAACGGTTCAATATTTGACGGCCAATTCACATCAACCATGTACAACGAGCATTTGAACACCTTTGGCACATTGTCCGGACGGGCAGTGAAAAGCCATTTGGCCACCGCTTGTCCATTCGAAGCATTGGCACTGTCATCACATGGAAATTCGGCGAAGAAACCGTCATAATAGGCATTGATAATGCGAAGCGATGGACAGTCGTTGAGAATTGACGGGACGAATTGTCGCAAAAGGCGGAAAACTGTTGCGAACAATTCCATGACACAAATGTTTTTTTTCGAGCATTGGCCAAGTGTTGCGCAAAATGGACTCCGAAATGCGGTCACTGAACGTATGGATGGACGAATTAATTTGACATGCGGCGAAAAGCGGACGAAAACGGTTGAGAAAAGCGATGACATTTCGGTCGATGTAACTGAAAATGAATGGGAAATGTTGTCTAAAATTTAGACATTTAGCTAATTTACGAGATGATGATCCGTTCGAATCCGATGACTTTGCGTGGCAATTGAATTTGCGGGATTGGCAACGATTTCCAATTGAAATTGATAATTTCCATTTCTTTGGTGCCATTTTCTTCAATTTTGCTTCGAATTTGAACCAATGTCCATTTTCGCGTTTTGAAGTGTTCGTCGACGTAAAAGTCAAATCGGCGACTGATCAGTGAAATTCCAAGGCCAAGTTGACGCGGAGAGAGCAAATCGAACACCGCCAGCCAACCGTCGCCAGAAATGAAGCTGAAAAAAGAAAAACAAAATTGAAATTGAAAATTGGCATTTTAAAGTTTAATTTACACTGCTTTTGCCATCTTTTCCTCCGCTTCTTTTCGGCGGTCTGACATTTTGATGAGGCAAACTTGCTTATTAGAAAAACAGAAAAAAAAATTGTAAATTAAAAAAAAAGAAAATCCGAGAAAATCAAGTAAATCCTTTGCGGAACAAAAAGGATGGAAAAAGTGAGTGATGAATTAAAGAAAATGAAAGGGGAGTGATCGCTTTTATAGCAATGCGTCAATAAACGATCGTTTAACAAAATCGCGCAAAAATTGGCAAAATAAATTAGTATAAAAGTGGTTTCTGCTTCGTCATTTTTCATTATTATCCATTCTTTTCGTCGCTTTCATCCAATTTTTCTACCTGACAATTCCTTCAAACATTACTTTGTATGTTTTGTGGTGCATTTCTTTTCGGCATTTTACCTTAAGTGGTTGCTCCTCCGCCACTTTTCATTTTACATTCGCCATTTAATTTTCATCTTTTGGTCTGTAGGGTGTTTTTGAATTAAAGAATCGAGTTAAAAATTACATTCCGTGTTTTGGGATTAGAATTGGTCAAAATGAATATGTATGTATCTGTTTCGCGATCAGAGGAGACCTCGATAACCTCCGGAAAAAGTGCCATTCAACAAAATCCCACACATTTAAAAAAAGGAAACTGCCGATTTCACATAATTTTTGATCTTTGCTAAGCCATTTAAATCCGACGAAAACTGTCCTAATCATTTCCCCTCAACAAAATGTCAGACAGCCGAAACGAAGCGGATGAGAAAATGGCGAAAGCAATGTAAAATTTAAATGCCAATTTACAATTTCAATTTTAAGTTTATTTTTCCTTTTTTCAGTTTTATCTCCGCCGATTGTTGGCTTTGTGTGTACGATTTGCTTCCGGCTTCTCAACTTGGCCTTGGAATTGCGATGATCAGCCACCGTTTTGACTTCTACGTGGATGAACACTTCAAGACTCGCCACTGGACTCTGAGATCGATGAAAATCAAAATGAAGTTCGAAGCGGATGGCACCAAGGAAATGGATGTTGTCAATGCCAATTTGGAATCGTTTGGAATTACGCAAAAGCCGTTGCCAAAGAGAGTCGTCGGATTCAAAGCCATTTCATTGAAGTGAGATTTTGGTGAATTTTATGTCTGTATAACGGCTTCCATCATTTTTCACAGGTACTTCAACAACAATGCCATCACTTTTCTCCACCGTTTTTGTCCAATTTTGGCCGCCCGTCCCATTCATTTGACCATCGACACCTACTTCGATGACCGCACTTTGGAGTCGATTTGGCGCAACATTTGGCCAATGATCGCGACAAACATTCGTGGCATCCAATTGTCCGAAAAAAGTTTCAACCGTTTGCGCAAATTCGTCCCGTCAATTCTCGACGATTGTCCATCACTTCGCGTTGTCAATGCCTATTCCAGTGGTTTCTTCACCGAATTTCCATGTGATGACAGTGCCGGGGCGTCGGAAGGACAGGCGGTGGCCAAATGGCTTTTCACTCCACGTCCGGACAATGTGCCAAAGATGTTCAAATGCTGGTTGGAATACGGTGGCTGGCATTTGGCGCCAGATATTGATCATTTCGTATTTCTTAACCAATTTTTCCCCCATTTTAGGAATTTACCAATGCTTCATCTCCCGTCAATTTCATTTCCATCATTCACTTCCCGTATGGTTTTTTCTCCGTTGTGCCATTTGTTCTGACCAACGAATTGACCCGGGAGCAATTGACGTTGAAAAAGATGGACGATATCCGCCGTGTTCTTCTGATCCGTTGTCCAATTGTGCGCGACGAAAGCAAATGGGCCAAATGGGAGGAGGAAGCGATTGGATGGAACTTTATGGACCAGTGGAATCGGATCGACATCTGAGATGGGTCAGTGAATGAATAATGAATGCTTCTTCAAATAGCCAAATTTATTGCTTTTCGATTTTTAGGCCCTTGATGCAATGATCGACGCAAGTGATCAGCAACAGAAATGATTGAACAACGATTTGTTGAGAAATGATCTATTTAATTGATGCGGAGTTTGGCTAATGAATTTGAGCCCATCTGATGTATATAAAATTGTTGTTTTGTTGCAGTGATCACAAATTGTATTATATGTGTATATATGCCCTTAGGATAAATTAAGCGATTTCCTGAAATTCCAGGCTCATTCTTTTGACCTAATGATAAAGTCGGTGGTCATTTTGCCTCCAATAAATCGGTTTTAATTACCATTTAAGAAATCATTTATCAGTGACGAAACATCATGGAACCTGAAAAGTGTGTTTAGTTAGGGCCATCTTCTTCTGGTAATGAGTGACGGACAAAAGAACAAAAACAGCGATCAGCCGTATTCCCGGTCCCGTGCGTGGCACTCTAGTTAGAAGGCAAACAAAGTTGGGGGCCGTCGAGTGATTACGGCACCACCAACCAAACTTGGGGAGAGATCGGTGCTCCCGAGTTATACAGAAATCCATACTAGAAGCTTCAAACCAAGCAAAAAGGTGTTTTTCGTGCGTTTCAGGCCTTCAACAGTCCAGCAAAAAATATGGATTTCCATATAATTGGATGCTCTACTAATCACCGGCTTAAAATCAATGCTTTTTTTAATTGCTCACCCGATGCAATCACTACTGAAAAGCCAAATGAACACATTGTTACAATTTTCATCTTTCTGAAGCTGAACAGCCGCGGCCTCCACAATTTTGCATCGTTTCATTATCCAACTGTTATCCTCCAAGTCATTTTCGTTTTCTTTGGCCAATGTCAGCTTTTCCTTTGTCCATTCGTTCACCAATTCAAATGGCACCATTTGCATTGACGGCGAACGAACAGAAAAATTAATTTGGTAACTGACGGAAGAAATGGCATTGGCACGGAGAAATGCCTAAACAATTTGGAAAACAAAAATCAGTGACTTGCCAAAAATGTGGGACCACACCTCCTTGAAATTGTTGATCCAATTAATGTCCGTTTGTTTGTTGTAATATTCGCAACGCAATCGCTTGGGTTGGCCATCTTTTCTCGGAATGTGCAACCATTTGGACAATGCTTGGCCAGCAGAAATTGATGCATTTGGCCCATCAAAATCATCACCAATCGCAATAGCCTCGGGCATCAGACCAAATGAATTGATTGAAATCAAATGATTGAGATCAATGAGAATTGTCGGCGAAGTGCGACGAAGCAAATTGTCCAAAGGATAACTACGGGAAAAGCCCAAATGGCAAATGTTTGCCGAAAAAATGGGCCAAATTTCACGAACAAAAATATCCCAAATTGGCTTCTCGTCATCCGTGGGTTGTGAATGAAGCCACATCAACTGTATGGTGCCTCTTTTGTCGAAAATTTGGTGATTTAAACGAAGAAAAGCGATGACGGAATGATCAATGTAACTGTGAAAGAATGCTTTTATTGCCATAATGCTCTGACTTTAAATTACTTAATCCGAAGATGCTTAAAACGGATTTTGCTGGGCAACGGATAATCAGGCAACGGAAATGGCACCGAATTGTAATCCATCAGTACAGATAGTTTCGGTTTTGTTCCAATGCCCTTGCCAATTTCGATCGTTCTCCAAATAGTCAATTCGCTTTTGCCATCGAAATGTTTGTCCACCAGAAAATTGAAACGTGGCGAAAGAAGTGCCAATTTGAGGCCGAGTTGGGCATGGTCAAAACAGGGCAAAATGTCCATCCAAACGTCGTTGCAAATCCAACTGAAATTATGGAAAAACAGTTTAGTTAAACAAATGACGAATCTATTTGAGTTTTAAAAAATGCCTTACCGTCGGTTCATTTTTGTGGCAATTAGCACAATTTGGCCGAGTTTCGAATGATGTCACACAAATAGCAGAAGAATTAATTGCGTTGGAATCTTTATTTTTATAATGAGAAACAAAGCGAAAAACAAACATTTTTAGTGAAAATCACATTTTATCAAAAAAATTTAAGGGAATGGAACGGAACAGGAGAATATTTTGAAAAATGATGACCATTTGCCGGGCGTTTTACTTTATTCCTCCACCAACAAATCAATCAAATAAATAAATAATCAATTCGACGGATAATTTTTATCCTTAAATGCCTTTTTTGGCATTTTGCCGTTTTGGTGCCTTTTTTTTGCGTTTTTTTCCGAAAATTCCTTTAAAAATGCAATAAAATCGGGAAAATACACCCTTAAGAATTGGACTTGTTGTGAATTTCATTGCCTCGGGGCACATATCGACAGAGCGAAAAGAGCGAAAATGAGTTGCACAGTTGGTTAAAAATGGATTTTTGGTCCATGGGTTCTAATCCACTTGCCTGGGCAAATCACTGATTTTTGGAATTGTTTAGCATTTTCTCCGTGCCAATGCCATTTCTTCGGTTAGCTACGAAATTCATTTTACGGTAATTGTTTAGATGGTAGCACACCTTTTTTGACAAACTTTTTAATTATGGCGAGTAAATTCACGTTTTTTATTTCAAAAAGTTTTGCGAAAAAAGGTTCCACACTTTGATTTTTTGGCAAAATTCAAAAACTCACTTTTTTGTTGGTTTTTTTTTGTCATTCGTACCATATTTTTAGAATAGAAATGAGAAGAGTTTGAATTTCGATTTTTTTGTTCGGGTTCGGGATTCGAAATAGGTCGAACAGAATCTTTGTTATATTCGTGATCAGCGACCCCGAAAACCCGATAAGACATGTTCTTACAAAATTTACTGCCATCTCAACTATTCGCCATTTTTCTGTTCATGTGCCGTCAAAGCAAATGGTGCCATTTGAATTGGTGAACGAATTGACAAAGGAAAAGCTGACACTCACCAAAGTAATGAAAAATAAATGGGGCATCGATTGGACAATGAAACGATGCAAAATTGGGGAGGCCGTATTCGTTCAGCAGCAGCAGCAGAAAGATGAAAATTGGATCAACAATTTGAACAGTGTGTCCATTCGGCTTTTTATTGCCATTAATTGCATTGGGTGAGCAATTAAAAAAAGGCATTTAATTTTGTTTAAATAATTCAAATTGCGCCTAATTAAGGCCATTGTCTTCTCCACCGACAGAAGAAATGTTAATTAATTAGAAATGACCGATCGACCATAATTCATCAGTGATCAATAGGGATTGGATTTATACGGACTCACACTAATTACACAATTGAATTGGACGAATTTGTGAGAAAATAGAGTAAAATACGTTCAACAAATAATAATAGTATGAAATGGCAACATTTCGGGATCACAAACACTTTGCATCAATTACCCAATTAATTAATCATTCTGCTGTTGATCACTCAGCCCGGCGGAAGCGTCGAGAAGTCTGAAAAAACATAAAAATGAAGAATTTTTTTTAAAATAATTTGCTCACCCATTGGCGATTCCGTCCTTTGCAATGCCAATGTAAATTTGGTTCACTGGTCATCCATCAGAAGCAATTCGTCTCATTTTCTGTCTCTTTCATCCGACGCAATTGGACAACGGAAGAGCACAAAACATTGCTCACTACGTTTTGACAGTGCCAATTGCTCCCCAGTCAATTCGTTGGTCACCAAAAATGGCACAACGAAGTCAAGCGAAGAGGACGGCACAAATTTAAAGGAAATGGAGAAGCAAGCGGGAGAAGAAGCATTGGAAAATGCCTAAAATGGGAGATAAAAATGAATTTTAAAATACGGCATGAATGAAAATCACCGCTTTGAATTGTTCAATCATTGACGACCATTCCTCCGCCGATGAATTCTCAGTGTAAATGATGAGACTCTTCGGCACACCGTCCGGAGAAGGCGTGAACAGCCATTTTGCCACCGTTTGACCATCCGTCTCATTGGCACTGTCATCGGGCGGAAATTCGGGGAGAATGTTGCTCTTGAAGGTGACAAAACGAAGGGATTGACAATCGTTGAGAATGGACGGGGCCAATTGGCGAATTCGACGAAAAATGAAGGAATTGAAAGAATAATTCGAATTTCGCTTAATTAAGGCCATTATTTCCTCCACCGGCAGAGGAAGAAAAAGCGGGACAAAAAGAAATGAATTAATTAAGAAATGACCGACCGATCATAATTCATCAGTTATCAAATATCAAATACATTTTATGATGAAAAACCCTCACAATTGGTAAATAAATTAGATGTATAAAAATGGCAAAAATTTATGAAAACATAAAAATTTTAAGATTTGCACAAAAATCAACAAAATTGATTTTTTAAGCAGTGATTTTCGGGATCAAAAAATTTGGTTTTCAGGTGTTTTAAATTTCAAACACTTGTTCAAACTCGTGGTCAGCGACCTCAAAAACCCTCGTCAACATATTTTCACGATTTCATAAGTTAATTTGCAAATAAAATGGTACCATTTGGTTTTTTGCGTCCCATAGGCCTAATATTAGACCAAAAAATTAATCGTTTAAAATAATTGAAGAAAATTTGTTTGAAAATTTTCATTAATTTTTTTTGAATTTTTAAAATGTCCCGGTTGGTCCTGTTCCCCGGTCCGGCCAAAAACCGAGGTCCCGGTCCCGGCTTTTCAGGTCCCGGTCCCGGTTTTATCAAAATTTCCCGGTCCCGTACAACTCTAATTAATTCTGTACAAAAAAAATAAATAAATAAAGCAATTAAAAGCATTATTATGAAAATTAATAATCTGTTTGACTATAGAATTTATGAAAAACAAAAGAACAGTCAACCATCAGAACAGTTAAGCATTAAAGTCTTTCAAATATCATATAATTTTTGGAAAAAAATTTCGCATTTTTTTTTGGGCATTTCGCTTTGGGACCCACGCGTTTCGGCGCTCACGTTTTGGCGCCAGCTCGTTTTTCCACTTAAGCTTTTTTCTTTGGCAACCAAATCCAACAATCTTGGTATCATTCGGAAGCTCTTATCATGCTCTATTAGCCTTACAAAAAGCGGATAGATTTTCAAGCATGGAAAAATTTTTATTAAGAAAAAACTTCAAAATTTCGACTTTTTCGCAATTTTCATGTATAGCTTTTTTGGTATTTGTCTAATCGCAAAGCAATAGCTTAAAGAAAGCTTTTAAACACCTTAAGCTTTCAAATGATATCAAAAAAGTTGGATTTGGATGACACTGAAAAAAGTTATAGAAACTTATAGTGGAAAAACATGCTGGCGCCGAAACGAGGTGGACACTTTCGCCTTTTATTTTTCTCTTTGCAACATCTCTGATGTAGACCCCAAAAAGTTTAAAAAATATTTAGGTATTCGTAAATATTTCTGGCTTTTTTATCAACATATTTGTCCCGGCCCTAATGATCAGCGATCCCGAAAATCACTGACTGAAAAATCATTTTTTTTTTGTTCAAGTCTCAAATTTTCGTGTTTTCGTATATTTTTTTGCCATTTTTATACGTCCGATTTATTTACCGAAATTGCTAGATTTTTCTTCATAAAATGCATTGATCACTAATGAAAATTATAATGGCTGGTCATTCTAAAACAATTCATTTCTTCTGCGGCTGATCACTGTTTTTGTTGCTTTGTCCGTCACTCATTTGTCAGAAGACGACCCTTTATTGATGCTTTGTCCACCTTCCTCTTCTGCTGCTGGTGGCGGAGACAATGGCCTTAATTAAGGTGCTAGGTCGAACCGAAAATAGTCTCAGTGTGGGCGAACCGAAAATGGTCTCAGTATGGGCGAACCGAAAAATTATCTCAGTGTGGGCGAACCGAAAATAGTCTCAGTGTCAATAAAACTTTTAAATGTAATTATTTTAAAGCAATTTTTTAATGTGAATATTAATTTTCAATTTAAAAATTTAAAAAAACAATAATCTAATTTCGGGGTTAAACTTTTTTTCAATGTTTTTTCTTAAAATATTCTACTCAAAATAAATGCTAGATATTGTTCCATGAATAAAGCTCAATAATTAAGCTTACTTGCCACTTCATTTGTGGCTTCAAGATTTGAAATTAAAATTTTCGTTTCGATGTAACTTTTTTTTGGTCGGAGGTGGAAAGTTTTTATTTTAGTTTATTTTTTTAAATAATTGTCTTTATTAAAATTATTTTTTTCGAGACCGAATTGAATTGTATAATTAAATTTAAATATTTTTATTGACACTGAGACTATTTTCGGTTCGCCCACACTGAGATAATTTTTCGGTTCGCCCCTACTGAGACCATTTTCGGTTCGCCCACACTGAGACTATTTTCGGTTCGTCTCACCACGCTTAATTAAGCGCAAAATTCAAATTTGCATATGTATAAAATCAAATGGTAGGGGTCAACTCCGTCTGGCCAACTCCGTCTCGAAACTGTTCAAAAAGCTATAACTTTTTTCTTTGTTGCCAAACTTTACAAGCATGGTATCATTCGAAAGGCCTAAATGTTTAGAAGATATTAATAAGATATTTCTCAATGATTAATCAGCTCTTAAAAATATTGTCAGTTGAAAACCGCAAAAAAGTAGAATATTCCAAGTTTTTTATCTCTATCTTTTTTTATAGTTCGAAATTCTCTGTAATTTTTAGTAGGCTAATAGAGCCTATGAAGAGCTTTAGAATAATATCAAGATTGTTGGATTAGGTCAATAAATTCAAGAGTTATATTGACTCAAAGTTGGCTCAGACGGAGTTGGCCCGTTCCGTAGTTGGGCAGGGGCCTTTCAGAATTACGAACGACAAACGACAAATCGACCGACAAACGACTAATTTGCCGTTTGTCTCCTAATATGTCGTTACGACAAAAAAATATATCGTTTGTCGTCCAAATTTATCGTTTTGCCATTTATCGTTTGTCTCTGTCGTCCGAATTGTCGTCCAATCAGAATTACCAAATTTCACAGTATATTTGTCATTTGTCGTAAATTTCTTTCCAGTTAACCGAAAATTTCATAAAGTGCAAAAAGCATGAAAAATGGCAAAAGTGTCTTTTTATGGGTTTTTTGAGGCGTAGATTCCAAATATAACATTTATTTCTTCTAATTCCAATCATGAACACGAATTCAATAGACTTTGATAATTTGAACAAAAATCATTGATAAATGAATAGATAATTAAAATCTAAGTTCGGATTCATGATCAGCGACTAATTTATCCCTAGGAACATAATTTTAACATGAAATAAAATTTTTTGGATGAAAATTATATGGTGTCTTTTTGGGACACTTCTCAGACGACAAATTTGAGGGGCGGTGTTGAGCGCCCCCCAAATATTTGGCGTTTGTCGTCTGAAATTTGACGTTTGTCGTAAAAACCAATCAGAATTTTCGAGACAAACGACAAACGCCTAATTTCAGACGACAAACGACAAATTTCGGGAGACATACGACAAATGACAAAATTTTTAATTCTGATTGATGATAAACGACAAACGGCGTATACTAACGACAAATATATCGTTTGTCGTTTGTCTCTGTCGTTTGTCGTTGGTAATTCTGAAAGGCCCCTGGTCCCCACCCCCTTTTTTTTGAAGAAAACCAGAAAACATGTTTTCATGATTTTTAAAAAACAAAAAATTTCTTGTGGGGACCACAGCAGCCCTACAATTATTACACAATGCCTTTTTTTAATTGCTCACCCAATGCAATCAGTGGCACTAAAAAGCCAAATGAACACATTGTTGCAATTGACGTCCCAATATTGCTCTTTCTTTTGCTGCTGAACCGCCGCGGTCTCCCCAATAATTTTGCATCGTTTCATTATCCAATCGTCCCCTTTCTTTGCTTTGGCCAATGTCAGCTTTTCCTTTGTCCATTCGTTCTCCAATTCAAATGGCACAATTTGCATTGACGGCGCATGAACAGAAAAACGAATTTCGTAACTGACGGAAGAAATGGCATTGGCACGAAGAAAATGCTAAACAATTTGATTGGAAAACAAAAATCAGTGATTTGTCGAAATTATGGTCACACCTCCTTGAAATTGTTGATCCAATCAATGTTCGCTTGTTTGTTAAGATCTTCGCAAAGCAATCGCTTGGGTTGGCCATCTTTTCGCGGAGAGTGCAACCATTTGGACAATGCTTGGCCAGCAGAAATTATTGAATTTGGCACATCAAAATCAGCACCAATCGCAGCGGGCAACCGACCAAATGAATGGATTGAAATCAATTGGTTGAGATCAGTGAGAATTGTCGGCGAAATCAGACGAAGGAAATAATCCAAATGATCACTAGTGTTAATGCCCAAGTGGCGAATGTTTGTCGAAAAAATGGGCCAAATTTCACGAACAAAAATATCCAAAATTGGCTGGCCATCCTTGGTGTTTGATGATGGAATCGAAAATTGTAAATTGGTGCCTCTTTTGTTGAAAATTTGGTGATTGGAACGAAGAAAAGCGATGACGAAGTGATCGATGTACCTGAAAAGTGGACAAATAAATTGCTTCTCATGTATTGAAAATTGAATTACTTAATCTGCAGGAATTTAAAATGGATTTTGCTGGGTAACGGATAATCGGGCAATGGAAATGGCACAGAACTGGCATAATTGGTAAACACAGCTAATTCTGGCGCCGCTGTGTCACTGTCCTTGCGAAGAATTTTGATTGGTCTCCAAATTGTCAATTCGCTTTTGCCTTCGAAATGTTTGTCCACCAACGCATTGAAACGTGGCGAAAGCAATGCCAATCTGAGGCCAAGTTGAGCATGGTCAAAACAGGGGAACATGTCCATCAAAACGTCGTTGCAAATCCAACTGAAAATATGAATAGTTTAGCAAAATAAATGACGAATTTTGTGAATTTTCAAAAATTCATTACCGGCGGTTCATTTTTGTGGCAATTAGCACAATTTGGCCGACTTCCGAATGATGTCACAAAGGGAAGGAAGAATTTCAGAATTATTGCGTTAGAAACTTTTATTATTTTTTTCAAATGCGTGGCAAATCGAAAAAACAAACATTTTTATAGGCATGAAAACGCTCCAATTTTTGCGTCCATCAGTATTTTGATCATTGTTTTCTATTTGCCGCTTTGCGTCAAAGCATCGTTTTGTTGCTCCTTCATCTACCACAGCAAACAGAATTCGTCACCACACGTGGCGGCATCATGTGGAAGAAGTTCGTCTACTTCAAGTTGATGCAAATTGTGCTCACTTTGGCATTCATTTGGCAACTCATTTCACTGAACCAATTCTGTGGCACTTTTGCTGACCCAAAAGTCAATTAATTTCACAAAAATGATCAAAATGATATTGTTGTTGATGTGCTTTTCAGGTCTTCCTCCATCACATCTCTGTGGGCCATTGCAGCAAAAGCTTTACGCTCATCGGAAAGGACACGAAAAGCGGCGACTTCGGCACTGTGTTCTTCGACCATCACAAATGGCAAAACCAACAGCTGCTGGCGATGAGCAGCAGCACCAATGGACGACGACCAATCGACAAAGAACAGCAGCAACACCACCAATTCATGGACAAATTGGCCACGAAATTGCCACCCGCTGGACGCCATTGTATTCCGATAACGGTGAACCAGCAGCAAAACGAAATGAAATGAAAAAAGCAAATTTCATTTCATTTGTTTTTCAGATTACGCCTTTTGACTGGGTTTTGGACTTTGTTCCTCTGCTGGACAGAAATCCCCTCAAAAAACTCACTTTCAACTATTTTTCCGACCAACTGTACATCGCATTGTGCTCGCTTATCATTCTTGGCTTTGGATTAATGGTTTTAGATGAAAGCTTAATGGATTTTTTGATCAAAATGAAAATAGTTTTTGCTGCTTTTGTCAAGTTGATTTTTTTGTTTGTTTGTGAGCTGTCAAAATTTTTTCTGAACATTTTTTATATAATTCTAAGTCTGTACCTTTTGACTTTTTGAATCACTCTCCTGTAATTAATGATATTGAATTTAATGTTGTTGATGTTGGCCGGGTCCTTAGATCTTTACCAAATAAAAATAATACTTCACCGGATGGTATAAATTTCAGGTTATTAAAAAATTGTTTCCTATCTTTTGCACCTTATGTTACCGAACTTTTCAGAATTTCACTTGACACAGGAAAATTACCGACCTTATGGAAAAAATCTATAATAATTCCCCTCTTTAAAAAAGGGGATAAAAGTTGTCCTACCAATTATAGACCAATTGCCCTCACATGTTCACTGTGTAAAATTTTTGAAAAATTTGTTGTCAGGGCAATTACCAGTTTCCTTTTAAAACATGACCTAATCTCAGTACACCAATTTGGGTTTGTTAAAGGTCGTTCTACTGTTACCCAACTTATTTTAACTCTTGAAAATTGGTTTGACGGTATTTACAATGGAAAAAATATTGACTGTGTTTATATTGATTTTCGTAAAGCTTTCGATGTTATTCCCCATAGCTTACTTTTATATAAGGTTCATAAAATTGGCATTAGAGGTAAAATCCTTAATTGGATTTCTGTTTTTTTGGCCAATCGCTCCTTTTTAGTTCGTGAAGAAAATTCGTTTTCTTCCGAATACAAAATGTGCTCTGGCGTCCCCCAGGGCTCTGTACTTGGACCTATTTTGTTTCTTATCTATATTAATGATTTACCTGAAAAAATTCCGAAAGGAATTTTTATCAAACTTTATGCAGATGATGTCAAATTGTATTCAATACATAAAACTAAAACTGACAGAGTGTTAATGCACGAAGCTCTGAGGCAATTGTCCAATTGGTCTAATGAATGGTGTATTGACATTTCTATTAACAAAACCTTTGTTTTGTACTTAGGCAAAAATAATCCTAGAGAACAATTTCAAATAAATAACAACACAATTTGTGAAGTGGACACCAGGGATGGCACGGAATTCCGATTTCAGAAAATTTTTGGGGCCTCGGAATGCTGCCATCCCTGGTGGACACCATTCGAGACCTGGGTATTCTTATTGACAATAAACTTAAATTCACTGAGCATATACATACCGTAACTAGAATGCTTACGGTAGAATGCGATTTTTATTTCGGATTATTAATTCAAAAAGAATTTCAATATGGAAAACATTTTTATCTCGTATATCCGTCCCCTTCTTGAATATGCCCCTGAGGCATGGAACCCTCAGTTAAAAATTCACCTTAATAAAATTGAAAAATGCCAAAAGTACTTTACTCGTATAGCTTTAAGAAAATGTAATTTGCCGTATATCCCATATGGACAAAGGCTTGAACTTTTTAAATTACCAACTCTTGAAAAACGAAGGAAAATTTTTGATATTCTTACAACATATAAAATAATTCATGGTCTCACCCACCTAGACCCAAATTCTATGTTTAAACGCACTAATTTAAATACTAGGAATAAATCATTTTTTAGATTAAATTCCAAGTTTCAATCTAAGAAATCATCCATGTCCTTCGTAAATCGATCAGTTAAAAGTTGGAATTCTCTTGATAAAACAATATTAGCAACAAATTCGATTAATACATTTAAAAAACTTTTAAATATTATACCAATGCACCAAAATTTAAAAGTTCGGAGGGATTACCATAATTGACATTAATTCATTTATGTAATTTGTTTGACACATTGTTTTTATTTTTTATTTTATTGTTTGTTTTCTTTATTCACTTGCTCTGATCACTACAATTTCGATAGTTACAGAGCAAGTGGTCCCCGCCCTTCTGTGACTTATTTTTTCTTGCTGAATAAATAAATAAATGAAAAACACATTTTTTGTTCGAAGCGTTTTATCAGCCTTAGAAATCCTTATTTTGGATGTTCGCCCTTAATATTCTTGATATCATTCGATAGTCCTTAATGTTCTCTATTACCTGTCAAATGCAAGAAAATCTTATTGCTTTTCTAAAAAGTTATGACCAAAAATAGTAAAAAAAAATTTTTTTTTCGTCCATAACTTTTTTCAAACTTGATCAAATTTTTTGAAACTTGGTGGATAGATAGACAATTTTTGCGATTTTTTCACACTTAAAAATCCGATCCATAATCATGAAAAAATAACAAAAAACGCTAAACAATATTTTATAATCCTACTGATAAATTTGAATACACATAATTTCACAAAGTTTATAAACAAACGCATCACAACAACATGGGTATACAAAATTAGGCGTTAAAATTGGAATTGAATATTATGCCCTACGGATACAAAATACAATACAGTACATATACAATATACACGTACGTACTCAAACAGCAAAATCATAATAGACAGAATATACAATACATACACATCAATGTCGCCATCAAAAATCGTTATCAAAATTCTTTTCATCTCGCGTATCATCCATCAGAAGCGCCGTCCGGTGAAGAAAGCTGCGCGCTGCGTCCGGCTGACAAAGGAACACTGACTGTCGCACATCTCACCGTATTGATGACAGTATCTGAAAATGGGGGAAAATAAGGGTACTGTATGCCCAACACCATCACACTGTAACCGCACCTGTTGGCCATGTCGCACACCCAACTTGACAAAAAGTCGTCCATCCATGCGAACCAGTCCGTCAAATAGAACAGCGTTCCCCGTGACGAGCCGAGCATGAAGTGCACCGGCGGCCAAGCCCAGCGGACGCACGTGGAGATCAACGCGACAGCCAACCGTTCCATGAAGCCCATGCCAAAGTAGATGCACAGAAGGATGAAGGCGAAGCGGAAGAGCTCAAAAGGGAGGGGGAAAATCCATTAAATCCGTCAAATTTGGCGTTTTTGGCTCACCCGATACTGCCACAAGTCCACAAAAAAATCCCATCCGTTGCCAACAGCGGTGTACAGAGGGCCAAGGTTGATTGTGGACAGTGAAGCGACCGCGCTGCTGATTTGGTCAATCAATCCCTCCTCATCCGCGTTGACGTTGTTGTTGGGATCGTCGATGATCGGCTGCTCTTGCTGAATGCTTAAACAAAGGGGAAAAAGCATTAGAAAGTGCCAAACAATTTGAAATGAATGAATTTTACTCAATTTGGTCCACCGTCTGATCGCTTTCAACCCAATCGTAGGACAACCAATTGTCACCGATCACCGAAATTGACCTGAAAAAGAGGGGAAAATGGGGGATGGTGACAAAATGATTTCAATTTTTTTTGCCTGCGAAGGCCTCCGCCATGTCCGTTGCCGGTGCCGTCGTCGTCGTTGTTGTTGCCGTTGTTGTTCTGCTGTTGTCGTTGTTTGGCCTTCACCACCAACGCATCGGTCAGCTCAAGTTGCAGCGCTTCATCAGGGCGCAGATCCTTCGCCGATTTGACTTTGCGCTCCGTTTGTCCGTTGTTTTGCTGTGGAGTCGGCGGCGGCACCATCTGCTGCTGATTGTGCTGTTGTTGCTGCTGCTGGTCGTCCACCATCACAGTTGGATCACTGAAAAACAAATCAGTGAAAATTTTTGCCGTAATTTTCATTTTACAAAAGAGAAGAGAAAGAGAATGCCATCAATTCAAAGGGAGGAGAGGGCCAAACTCTGAAATCATTGGAACTAAAACAAGAAAAAATCTCGCTAAAAACGTTTGTTAGTGTTTCCTGGGGTTAAAATCTGCAGAAAACAATTTGGAATGTCTAAAAATGGCATTATCATCACGGCACCCTCTCCCCCTCCCCCTCCAATGGCACCAAAACTCTACCGTTTGTTGTCGTTGCTCGTCTCCACTTGTGGCGTTGGCGGTGGTTGCGGTGTTGTCGAATTGGTGGTGGTCGCTTTTGGCGGCGGTTGCTGCTGCTGCTTCGGCTGATGTTGCGCCTGCTTCACCGCTGCTGCTAATAGTGCTGGTGTTGTCGCCGCTTCTTCGTCCGCCGATTGTTGGTCCGTCTGTGTTGCGATGTCTTCCCGCTGGATGGGCACGTGTTGCGTCGGTTGTTGTTGTTGCGGCTGTTGCTGGTGGTTGTGCTGCTGCTGCGATTGTTCCGTCGGTTGTCCTTTGATCGGCGTCAGAATGGCCATGGTGTGCGAGTTGCATGAACGACCAGCAGGCGAATGCGTGTTGTTGGCGTTGGCGTTGTTTTGGGCTCCATCATCATTTGTTGACGAAGACATTGAATTACGTTGTTATTAGCGGCGGCGGCGATGACGAAAATTTGGGCAGAAAATGGCGAGGAATAAAAAGGATTGAATAGCAAATTTATTGGGCAAATGATTCGCATCCGCTGAAAAATTGTCCTTTTATACAAAACTTTCTTTCCCCTCCCCCCATTTTTCGCAAAAATTTTTTGTTTTCGAAAGTCATACTAAAACATGTTTTCCTAGGTTTTCAGTCTCGCTAATCATGAATATGACATATATTTCGGCCAATTCCGAACCTCGAACCTGAATTCGAACAAAAAGCTTTTTGTAATCCGTTAAATTTTCAAAAATTGCATTTGCTAAATCCCTTTTTCCTCCGCTATAAAAGCGCCTTCGCCTCCCCATTTTGTGCATTAACATTCATTCATATTCTCCTATTATGTCCTCCACTGTCCTTCAAATGCCCTCCGTCTGTTGTTCATCACTCTGATCATTTTCAACTGTTGCCATTGGTAAACAAAAAGCACAGCCCAAACGGCGGATGTTCTTTGCATTTTACCCGACCTTAAACTTTCACAGGATTTTAAAATTAAACGAACCATTAAATAAGCATGACAACTTAAAAATCCAAAATTGCTTGGTATGTTTAACATCTATGAGTTCAACACAAGGATTTCTCCAAGTTTCAAAACAAATGACAACAAAAATGTGAAAAAACCGAGTTTTTGAATTTCTTTAATTTTTTCCCGTGCAATTTTTTAAGGTCGGGAAAACTGCAATAGAGCCGCCTCAATTCCGTTTTTTAATTTTCCCATTTTTCAGTGCGCCGACGATTGTTAAGACCAAGAATCCAACCGATGAGAAGACTTCGACAAATGAATTTGCTGGTCTCAGTCTCAAGCTTTGGATCGTCATTGGCGTCTCAGTTTTGCTCGCGTGAGTTTTCCACGGCTTTTCTTTTGCCAATGCCATCCATCATCAATCAAAATCATTCTCTCATTTTCCCCTTTTTCAGCCTCGTTGTTGTGTGTGCCATTGTTGTGATTTGCTGTCTGTGCCGTAAACGCCGTGCCAACCAGGACAACGATGAGCTTTCGACAGCAGTGCCAAGCAGTTACTACAAATCGCGGCAGGGACCAACGGATTCGATGATGGACTGGCCGCCGCCCTCAACTGCTGGACATGGCCATGGTCGTGGAGGACGAAGCGGTGGTGGTGCGATCACGGCGATGCCGAGCGGAATGATGTCCAAGATGCCAACAACGAAGACGAAGCAGCCGTTCTCGTTTCGAATGCTGATGCCGGAAAGCTTACGCTCAATTGGACCATCAATACAGCAACAATGGGACGAGGCGGGGCCCAGACAAAATTGAAGACGACGACAATGCTCGGAGGAGGAGACCAGACAAAATTGAAGACGACGACAATGCTCGGAGGAGGAGACCAGACAAAATTGAAGACGACGACAATGCTCGGAGGAGGAGACCAGACAAAATTGAAGGCGTCGACAGTGCCGTCGGGAGGAGAACATTACACAACGTGGTGATGCGCAACGAATGAACGCGACGGACGGCGATGGCATTCGATAATAATGGACGAAGAATTTCACATTTAATTGTCTGTCATGTGATATTTGTGTCCCCCATTTTTGATGTGTTCATTCATTCATTTCCTGTGTATGTTACCACCACATGTCTAATATTGTGTTGTATGCTGCCAATTCGGTTTGTATGTATGTGGAATAATGTGTATATTTGTATAGATAATAATGTGATATATGTATAAACTATATGTAATCCTTTGGAATTCGACCAGTTACCTATTGCTAGGGTTAAGATTTACCTAAGAAAACCTAGAATTTTTGGCTCTGGGCCATCAAATACAATTTTCCAATTTTTTTTTGGCACAGAATCCATTCCTACCGCTATGCGCGGAAACTAAATTTTGGATTCAGAGAGAAATTTAGATTCGAAATGATAATTTTTGAAAGAAATAATTTTTGAAGCGAATTTATGCAAAATCAAGATTCAGTTACTAAACACAGACGCAAAATTTTAACACTCTCCCCCTTCGCTACAAAACCATTTCAATTGAAGCACAGATGAGCATTTATTAAGCACAACAACAATACAATTACATAGGCAACAATTAAATATACATTCATTTGAAGTGATGATCACAGAAATTTACATACAGATACAACAATTTACATGATGTGGGGACAAAATGACAATTTTGGGACGGTGGGATGGGATCCTATGATGTCCATGCTGAGGTGGCGAAGCATCCTTCCATCAGACGTTGTACTCGATCGCCAAGTTCTTGCGGCGCACTATCCCGTCTCCCTGGAACCACTCCGGCTTGAACACGGTGGCGGCGGGGTCCGGCGTGTTGGTCCACTCCACGGTCACACGGTCGCCCTCGGTGTCCTCGTTGTCGGGGTCGAAGGCGTCGCAGGTGATGGCCACTTTGACGGACTTCTTTGCGCCGAGCGTCCCGTTCGGCGGGATCATGTTGAGGCGCTTCGGTTTGGTGGTCTTGAAGGCGCTGCCGATGCGCTTCGTGGCGGTCTTGAAGGCGTAGCCGATGCGCTTCGTCCCGGGGTTGGTCACCTGTGAAAACGGGGGGGGGGGGGTTATTCCGCATGCCACGTGCACCACGCCCAAACGCACCACAACCCAGGCGGTGGCCAACTTGTCGAACGGGGCGTTGAAGACGACCTTCTGCGTGGGCTCTGTTGCGATGTCCTCTGGTGGAAGTTGCGCCATTGCTGTTGTTGTCGCTGTTGTCGGGCTGGCTTTGTGGGTGCTTGATGTGTGATCGTTGAGAACGTTGCTTGAAGTGTTGCTGCTAATGAGTGTTGGCGAATGTGCCAAATTCCCGCTTATATATGTAAATTCGGACCCCGCCCCCCCCCCCGCCCCCCGCCCCATACTAATTGGATGATCTTTGACCCCTCACCCGAAACTATTGGATGGTCTTGTGCGCAAGATTTTAATTAATTTTAAATATTTAAATTTAATTTTAACTATTTAATTCAAATGCGCGAGATTTTTGTGGCCAGAAGAGCAGTTGAAAGGCATGGGATAATTGTTAATTAAATGATGAAAAATCCGGAAAATTGTTAAAAATTAAAAACATGGTAGTGGACTCGAACCGCTGAGAGTGGAAGCGAGAGCTTAACCATTTGGCCACGGTGGTAATCGAAAGGAATGGGATAATTGTTGACTAAATGGTGAAAATTTCTCACTTTGCTTCACCACAAGCGCTGCGGAGACGCACGCATTGCGGTGAGAAAGTGTGATTGACGCCTCTTTTTTCGATTCTTCAATTAATTGGTTTATGCTCCTCCCATTACCGTCAATTAGGACATTTAAACTCCTGAAAATTGGCTTTTTTCCGGTCCCTAGTTATCAATCACCATGTTAAAAAAGCTCCCAAAATAAATGAATAATTTTGACATCATCAACTGATTTATGTCTTTTTTATTCTAACATGCCGAAAACCCAAAAAATGCTTTTTATAAATTTAGCTTATAACAACAAAAAAAACAAAGATTTGGTTGAACAAAGGCCGTTCATCGTTCGTGTAAATTTAAACAACATTTTCTTAGTCAGGTTTTGCCAGTTTCAAAAGAAATTGTCAAATCCAAGATGATGAACCCCGGTCCCAGAATAATTTTCCCTTCTTTTTGCAGCTACAATTTGCTTTTTTTGAAATAATTCATTGAACCCTAAATCACAATTAACATTGAAAAATGATAAGACTATAGAATTTTATTAACGACTAATAAACTTTAGTCGCACCTAAAAATTGCAATGTACGCTAATCGGTCTCCGCCTGTTTGTAAAACTTGACGAACGAACTATAAAATAATTAAATAAATCCGCCTGTTTGTAAAACTTGACGAACGAACTATAAAATAATTAAATAAATCCGCCTGTTGTAAAACTTGACGAACGAACTATAAAATAATTAAATAAATCCGCCTGTTTGTAAAACTTGACGAACGAACTATAAAATAATTAAATAAATCCGCCTGTTGTAAAACTTGACGAACGAACTATAAAATAATTAAATAAATCCGCCTGTTGTAAAACTTGACGAACGAACTATAAAATAATTAAATAAATCCGCCTGTTGTAAAACTTGACGAACGAACTAAAATAAAAATAAAATCAGCCTGTGTTTGTAAATCTTGACGAACGAACTAAAAAATAATTTAAAAAATCCGCCTGTTTGTAATAGTTGACGAAGGAACTAAAAAATAATTTAAAAACCCGCCTATTTGTAAAACTTGACTAACGAATTAAAAATAATTAAAAAAAAGTCAGCCTGTTTGTAAAACTTGACGAACGAACTAAAAAATAATTAAATAAATCCGCCTGTTTGTAAAACTTGACGAACGAACTAAAAAATAATTAAAAAAACCCGCCTATTGTAAAACTTGACGAACGAACTATAAATAATTAAATAAATCCGCCTGTTTGTAAAAGTTGACGAACGAACTAAAAAATAATTTAATAAATCCGCCTGTTTGTAAAAGTTGACGAACGAACTAAAAAATAATTAAATAAATCCGCCTGTGTAAAACTTGACGAACGAACTATAAAATAATTAAATAAATCCGCCTGTTGTAAAACTTGACGAACGAACTAAAATAAAAATAAAATCAGCCTGTGTTTGTAAATCTTGACGAACGAACTAAAAAATAATTTAAAAAATCCGCCTGTTTGTAATAGTTGACGAAGGAACTAAAAAATAATTTAAAAACCCGCCTATTTGTAAAACTTGACTAACGAATTAAAAATAATTAAAAAAAAGTCAGCCTGTTTGTAAATCTTGACGAACGAACTAAAAAAAATCGACTGCTGTTTGTAAAACTTGACGCACGCTTTAAAAAATCTAAAAATACGCTTAACTTGACGCACTTAAAATAATTCAAAATTGATGTACTTGTTTGTAATACATTGTAAATTGAAAAAACCGCTTATTCTAATACCTGGCATTCAAAAAAGCGCATTAGTATATTTGAATAATGGATACATCTATTTATTGTAATTAACAACTCGCCTTTTGTCTCCCTCCTTCTCCCCTTGCTGCTTTTGGTGTTTTTGTTGTTCCTCCAATTCACTGATTCGCTCAAAAATTGCCTTTTCAGTAACAACTTAAATTGGAACAAATCCTATTAATATTTGACAGTAATATAATAATAATAATGCTACGGTAGGTACAGTAATAAACATTGCTCATCTTTTGCTGTTCATTTCCAATTTCCATTTTGTCAACCTTCGTCTGCATTTTGACACCAGACATCAATTTGTTCCATGACATTTTTCTCAAGCTTTTCTTGAAATGCCCTCTGCTGAAATTAAAAGATTTCTTTTTGCAAAAAGTAATTAATCTATTTTCTAAAGCATTAAAATATTAGTGCCTAAAATTTTTTATTTTTGTGTTTTTGTAAGTGATTTATAATTTGATCCCACCGCGTCTAATTTTCCCTTCATTTTATCCATTTTCTTCTCCATTTCATTGTGATCATTTTTCAGTTTGTCATCATTCTCCTTTTCGGCATCAGCTTTCGTCTGTAGCATCTTTACGGCATTTTAGTAAAAAGAAAATCAAATTCAAAATGGGCTGATCAAATTTGCTTCATTTTCCTTTTTTCCCATTTCCCACCTTTTTCATCTGATCAGTGATCAATGCTTTTCTGTTGTTCTTTCTGCTGATGTTCCATTTCGACCAACTTTTTCTGTAATTCCTCCAAATTCTTCTCCAATTTCTCCTCTTTCTTACCAAATTTTTCCTGCATTTTTCCAATGTCATTTTTGAGCTTTCGATTCTCAGCTTCGGCCTTAAAAATGAAATCTTTTTAACAAAAATTTTAAATAAAAAATAAAGAATTAAAATTTCCCTGTACTTCTGTTGATAGTCCCCCTAATTTTTGAAAAAAATAGTCGTTAAAACATATTTCTTGGAGTTTTTGGGACCATCGAATCGCTACGGAATCAACTATTTAATCCGGGTTCCGAATTCGAATAAAAGGTGTTACCATTTTTCATAATGAAATTTTTTCTGCAAGTTTAAATGTCGTAAAAACAGTTCATGAACACGAAACTACCTTCATTTCGACAAATTCAAAACTACTGACAATTTGTACACAAAAGTCGAAAACACATTTTCCAACAAAATACATAATTAGATAATCTTCCCGACAAAAAGATTTCATTACATTTTTCCAGTATAAAAAATGCGCTGTTCGACGAATCCGAACTAATTTTCAATTATTATGCATTTTGACATAAATTCCTTCTGCTGGTGTTGCGCGTAGTCATTTATTTGGTCAATTATTAAGCATAATTATTTATAATTATTTGCCAAATAATTCTACACCAATTTCGTTCTCAATTTTTCAAATTGATTCTTTTGGGAGGAGTTCAGTTGGTCAATATTAGCGGTTTGATTCTGTTGACATTTCTCCAATTGGCCAATCTGTGCCAAAATCGGTTCGAAATTATCAGTGCGTGCAAACTAAAACATATCCCAATTAATATGCCTTTTTGTTTTATAATTTGATATGATAAAAATTAATCAAAAATTTATAGTGATTTCACATTCACTTTTGCCGAAGAGTTCGTCTCCACCGCATCAATTTTGGCACAAAGCTTCGTCTGCTGGTTTTGCATTTGCAAAAAACGATCAGCAGATTAAAGCGCAAAAATTATTGTTCCTAATCAATTAAAAGTTATGGTAGGCATTCACTTACCGTACTTTTCCGTTTCCTTTTCCTCATCCTTTTGCTGTTTCTTCTCTTTTTCATTCAATCGTCCCAACATTGCCTTCTGTTCATTTTGCAATTCCAACATTTGGTCAATAAATGCTTAAAATATTTGTAATGCATTTCTAGACAGTAATTGTTACAGTATTTCCTTTTAATTATTAATTTAATTTTTTAATTTTCAATTTCCTTCAAAAAATTTGTCACTTTTTCTTTTTAATAGAGTCCGATTTTGACAATTTTTTAAATTCTAATATGTTTTGAATTTTATAAATTTTGTAAATTTAAATCTTTTCCACCTCATTAATTTTCGTTACAAATTCTTCGTGCATTTCCTTAAATTGCCCAAAAATTTCTTACAATTCATCGATTTTGACACAAAATTCTGACTGTTCGGCATTTTGCTGTTGTAAAAGGCGATCAAATTGGCTCAAATGAACAAAAAATCGGTTGTTTTTTGGCCAAATGTGTTAACAATTCGCATTAAAAATTACAAAATTTTCCCGGCGGCGCCTATCGGCACCGCCGGACCCAACCCACCGTTCTTCTCAAAACTTTTAGCTAAATTATTACAACATTACCATTTTCTGATTGGCAATTTATATTTTTTGGCTTACAAATTAGACCAGTGAAGGCATTCCGAGGCCTCAAAGTTCGGGTGAAAAACAATATTCGGAAATTGGAATTCCGACCCAAATCGGAATTTGGAAATTTTTAAAAAATATAAAATACAATAAAAAATTTTCTAAATTTTTTAATTCTTAACAATAAAAGGTGATTTCAAAAATGTTTTTGGTTATTTGAATATTTTGCTTGAAAAATTATTCAATGTTTTATCAAAATCTTTTTTTATGTCATTTTACATTATTTTAGAACATTTTTGGGAAAAGGAATGACTATTTACACGTTTTTTACGGCGCGCTTTTTTCAAAAACTTTTTGGGAACACGGAAGAGGGTCCGGCGGTGCTAATAGGAGCGCCAGGAAAATTTTATCATTTTTAATGCGATTTGTTAACAGATTTTGTCCAAAAAATGACAAAATTTTGCGATTTTGAGCAAATTTTGCAAAAAAATTAAGGATTTTTAGGGTCCGGCGGTGCCGTTAAGCACCGCGGGGAAATTTTTAAAAATTTCAGTGCAAAAAATGCAAAATTATTCGCTGCTGAACAAATTTGGCTAAACCTGAAGGCTCCTGCTTACAGGAACCCAAAGGCGTGTTCAACACGAAGAAAAAAATTCCTTTATTTTATTCCAAAGCTGGGTTAACATTAATTTAATTATTTTTTGACTTTTTACAGGAACCAAGCCATTGTTATTCTGACTCAACTGTTTACTTCCAACCATGACAATCATTTATAAGATAATTTTTTGTCAATATTTGTCTCTAATTAATTTATGAGAACATCAGAGATAAAATTTAGCTGCAACAATGATATCCATAAATATAGCCCAATCGGAAAGTATAAGGAATATTGTCAATAGACATCGTTGTTTGCAGTTATTTTAAAATTAACGACTAATTCTAATCCTCTTGTCTTATTATAGGAGTGTGGCTACAAAATAAAACACGAAAAAACATGCAAAATTATTCGCTGCTGAACAATTTTGGCTAAATCTGAAGGCTCCTGCTTACAGGAACCCAAAGGCGCGTTCAACACGAAGAAAAAAATTCCTTTATTTTATTCCAAAGCTGGGTTAACATTAATTTAATTATTTTTTGACTTTTTACAGGAACCAAGCCATTGTTATTATGACTCAAATGTTTACTTCCAACCATGACAATCATTTATAAGATAATTTTTTGTCAATATTTGTCTCTAATTAATTTATGAGAACATCAGAGATAAAATTTAGCTGCAACAATGATATCCATAAATATAGCCCAATCGGAAAGTATAAGGAATATTGTCAATAGACATCGTTGTTTGCAGTTATTTTAAAATTAACGACTAACCTCTTGTCTTATTATAGGAGTGTGGCTACAAAATAAAACACGAAAAAACATGCAAAATATTCGCTGCTGAACAATTTGGCTAAATCTGAAGGCTCCTGCTTACAGGAACCCAAAGGCGCTGTTCAACACTAAGAAAAAAATTCCTTTATTTTATTCCAAAGCTGGGTTAACATTAATTTAATTATTTTTTGACTTTTTACAGGAACCAAGCCATTGTTATTCTGACTCAACTGTTTACTTCCAACCATGACAATCATTTATAAGATAATTTTTTGTCAATGTGTGTCTCTAATTAATTTATGAGAACATCAGAGATAAAATTTAGCTGCAACAATGATATCCATAAATATAGCCGAATCGGAAAGTATAAGGAATATTGTCAATAGACATCGTTGTTTGCAGTTATTTTAAAATTAACGACTAATTCTAATCCTCTTGTCTTATTATAGGAGTGTGGCTACAAAATAAAACACGAAAAAACATGCAAAATTATTCGCTGCTGAACAAATTGGGCTAAACCTGAAGGCTCCTGCTTACAGGAACCCAAAGGCGTGTTCAACACGAAGAAAAAAATTCCTTTATTTTATTCCAAAGCTGGGTTAACATTAATTTAATTATTTTTTGACTTTTTACAGGAACCAAGCCATTGTTATTCTGACTCAACTGTTTACTTCCAACCATGACAATCATTTATAAGATAATTTTTTGTCAATGTGTCTCTCAAATTAATTTATGAGAACATCAGAGATAAAATTTAGCTGCAACAATGATATCCATAAATATAGCCGAATCGGAAAGTATAAGGAATATTGTCAATAGACATCGTTGTTTGCAGTTATTTTAAAATTAACGACTAATTCTAATCCTCTTGTCTTATTATAGGAGTGTGGCTACAAAATAGAACACGAAAAAAATGCAAAATTATTCGCTGCTGAACAAATTTGGCTAAACCTGAAGGCTCCTGCTTACAGGAACCCAAAGGCGTGTTCAACACTAAGAAAAAAATTCCTTTATTTTATTCCAAAGCTGGGTTAACATTAATTTAATTATTTTTGACTTTTTACAGGAACCTAGCCATTGTTATTCTGACTCAAATGTTTACTTCCAACCATGACAATCATTTATAAGATAATTTTTTGTCAATATGTCTCTAATTAATTTATGAGAACATCAGAGATAAAATTTAGCTGCAACAATGATATCCATAAATATAGCCGAATCGGAAAGTATAAGGAATATTGTCAATAGACATCGTTGTTTGCAGTTATTTTAAAATTAACGACTAATTCTAATCCTCTTGTCTTATTATAGGAGTGTGGCTACAAAATAGAACACGAAAAAACATGCAAAATTATTCGCTGCTGAACAAATTTGGCTAAACCTGAAGGCTCCTGCTTACAGGAACCCAAAGGCGTGTTCAACACTAAGAAAAAAATTCCTTTATTTTATTCCAAAGCTGGGTTAACATTAATTTAATTATTTTTTGACTTTTTACAGGAACCAAGCCATTGTTATTCTGACTCAACTGTTTACTTCCAACCATGACAATCATTTATAAGATAATTTTTTGTCAATGTGTGTCTCTAATTAATTTATGAGAACATCAGAGATAAAATTTAGCTGCAACAATGATATCCATAAATATAGCCGAATCGGAAAGTATAAGGAATATTGTCAATAGACATCGTTGTTTGCAGTTATTTTAAAATTAACGACTAATTCTAATCCTCTTGTCTTATTATAGGAGTGTGGCTACAAAATAGAACACGAAAAAACATGCAAAATTATTCGCTGCTGAACAAATTGGGCTAAACCTGAAGGCTCCTGCTTACAGGAACCCAAAGGCGTGTTCAACACGAAGAAAAAAATTCCTTTATTTTATTCCAAAGCTGGGTTAACATTAATTTAATTATTTTTTGACTTTTTACAGGAACCAAGCCATTGTTATTCTGACTCAACTGTTTACTTCCAACCATGACAATCATTTATAAGATAATTTTTTGTCAATGTGTCTCTCTAATTAATTTATGAGAACATCATAGATAAAATTTAGCTGCAACAATGATATCCATAAATATAGCCGAATCGGAAAGTATAAGGAATATTGTCAATAGACATCGTTGTTTGCAGTTATTTTAAAATTAACGACTAACCTCTTGTCTTATTATAGGAGTGTGGCTACAAAATAGAACACGAAAAAAATGCAAAATTATTCGCTGCTGAACAAATTTGGCTAAACCTGAAGGCTCCTGCTTACAGGAACCCAAAGGCGTGTTCAACACGAAAAAAAATTCCTTTATTTTATTCCAAAGCTGGGTTAACATTAATTTAATTATTTTTTGACTTTTTACAGGAACCAAGCCATTGTTATTCTGACTCAACTGTTTACTTCCAACCATGACAATCATTTATAAGATAATTTTTTGTCAATGTGTGTCTCTAATTAATTTATGAGAACATCAGAGATAAAATTTAGCTGCAACAATGATATCCATAAATATAGCCGAATCGGAAAGTATAAGGAATATTGTCAATAAACATCGTTGTTTGCAGTTATTTTAAAATTAACGATTAATTCTAATCCTCTTGTCTTATTATAGGAGTGTGGCTACAAAATAGAACACGAAAAAACATGCAAAATTATTCGCTGCTGAACAAATTTGGCAAAACCTGAAGGCTCCTGCTTACAGGAACCCAAAGGCGTGTTCAACACGAAGAAAAAAATTCCTTTATTTTATTCCAAAGCTGGGTTAACATTAATTTAATTATTTTTTGACTTTTTACAGGAACCAAGCCATTGTTATTCTGACTCAACTGTTTACTTCCAACCATGACAATCATTTATAAGATAATTTTTTGTCAATGTGTGTCTCTAATTAATTTATGAGAACATCATAGATAAAATTTAGCTGCAACAATGATATCCATAAATATAGCCGAATCGGAAAGTATAAGGAATATTGTCAATAGACATCGTTGTTTGCAGTTATTTTAAAATTAACGACTAATTCTAATCCTCTTGTCTTATTATAGGAGTGTGGCTACAAAATAAAACACGAAAAAACATGCAAAATTATTCGCTGCTGAACAAATTGGGCTAAACCTGAAGGCTCCTGCTTACAGGAACCCAAAGGCGTGTTCAACACGAAGAAAAAAATTCCTTTATTTTATTCCAAAGCTGGGTTAACATTAATTTAATTATTTTTTGACTTTTTACAGGAACCAAGCCATTGTTATTCTGACTCAACTGTTTACTTCCAACCATGACAATCATTTATAAGATAATTTTTTGTCAATGTGTCTCTCAAATTAATTTATGAGAACATCAGAGATAAAATTTAGCTGCAACAATGATATCCATAAATATAGCCGAATCGGAAAGTATAAGGAATATTGTCAATAGACATCGTTGTTTGCAGTTATTTTAAAATTAACGACTAATTCTAATCCTCTTGTCTTATTATAGGAGTGTGGCTACAAAATAGAACACGAAAAAACATGCAAAATTATTCGCTGCTGAACAAATTGGGCTAAACCTGAAGGCTCCTGCTTACAGGAACCCAAAGGCGTGTTCAACACGAAAAAAAAATTCCTTTATTTTATTCCAAAGCTGGGTTAACATTAATTTAATTATTTTTTGACTTTTTACAGGAACCAAGCCATTGTTATTCTGACTCAACTGTTTACTTCCAACCATGACAATCATTTATAAAATAATTTTTTGTCAATGTGTGTCTCTAATTAATTTATGAGAACATCAGAGATAAATTTTTCAAAAAAATTTTTAGGTCGATTCTTAGGGGTGTATTTTTTGGTTTTTGACTTTTTTTAATAAATTTTACTAAAAATCTCGAAATATGTAGTGAAAAATAGTGACAAAAAGCCAAAAAAGTGAATTTTCACTATTTTAAGTGACAACGCCAAAATAGTGATTTCTAGTGACGAAAAATGACGTCCAAATGAAAAAATTTTAACGCAGAGATGCGTTTTTTGAGCTCCTTTCTTCAAATCAATTGAGCAAAAAAAAAAAAATTTTTTTCACTAGAAATCGGTGCCCTAGTGATTGGTTTCGACAAATGCACCTAATTTCTTAGAAAGATTCTCGAATCGTGTGAGAATTTCTGCTAACTAATGTCGGATTTAAGTGCCAAGATGCAAATCTGCAGGCTTTTTAGCAGAGTTCGAAAATCGCAAATCCCTCTTCAATGTAAAGAAGAGCCGGTGCTCAAAACATTCATCAATCACTCCCTTTTCATGGCTATAAAAATGTTCGTTTTTTCGTTTTGTCTCGCATTTAAAAAAAGTAATAAACGTTTCTAACTTAATAATTCTGCAATTCTTCCTTCCCTTTGTGACGACATCATTCTGAACTCATTTGTCAGCAAATTGTGCTAATTGCCACAAAAATGAACCGACAGTAATTAATTTTTGAAAAGTCACACAAATTCGTCATTTATTTAACTAAACGTTTTCCCATTTAAGTTGGATTTGTAATGACGTTTGGATGGACATTTTGCCCTGTTTTGACCATGCCCAACTTGGCCTCAAATTGGCAATTCTTTCGCCACGTTTCAATGCGTTGGTGGACAAACATTTTGATGGCAAACGCGAATTTACAATTTGGAGAACGATCAAAATTCATCGCAAGGACAACGGATCAGAACCGAAACTTTATGTGTTGTTCGATGACGGATTTGTGCCATTTCCATTGCCCGACCGTCCGCTGCCCAGCAAAATTCGTTTTGAATCCCTTCATATTGAGTAATTAAAAATCAGAGCTTTATGGCAATAAAAGCATTCATTCCATTTCCAGGTACATCGATCACTCCGTCATCGCTTTTCTTCGTTCAAATCACCAAATTTTCGACAAAAGAGGCACCAATTTACGGTTGTCGATTCCTCCTTCATACGCCATGGATGAGCAGCCGATTTGGGATATTTTTTGTCGTGAAATTTGGCCAATTTTTCGACAAACATTCGCCATTTACGCTTTACCGGTGCTGATCATTTGGACAATTTGCTTAGTCGCACTTCGTCGACAATTCTCACCGATCTCAACCAATTGAATTCAATCTATTCATTTGATCTGTTGCCTGACTCGATTGTTGATTTTGATGCAAGGGAACACTGATTGGGTCAACAATTTCAAGGAGGTGTGGCCATAATTTCGACAAATCACTGATTTTTGTTTTCAAATTGTTTAGCATTTTCTCCGTGCCAATGCCATTTCTTCGGTCAGCTACCAAATTCATTTTCTTGTTCGTGTGCCGTCAGTGCCAATGATACCATTTGAATTGGAGAACGAATGGACAAAGGAAAAGATGACGCTGACCAAAGCAAATGAATGGGACAACAGTTGGATAATGAACCGATTCAAAATTATTTGGGAGACCGCGGCGGCTCAGCAGCAGCAGAAGAAAGAGGAAAATTGGGACAACAATTGTAACTATGTGTTATTTTGGCTTTTTCATGGCACTAATTGCATTGGGTGAGCAATTAAAAAAAAGGCATTTAATTTTGTTAAATAATTAAAATTTCGCTTAATTTAGGCCATTGTCTCCGCCACCGGCGGAAGTGGAAGAAGAACCCGGACAAAGCATCACAAATGGGCCGTCTTCTGCTGACAAATGAGTGACGGACAAAACAACAAAAACAGTGATCAGCCGCAGAAGAAGAAATGAATTAATTAAGAAATGACCGACCGATCATAATTCAAATCAGTGATCAAATGCATTTTATGAAGAAAAACCTCGCAATTAGGGAAATAAATTGGCAAAAAATCGGTTTACCTCAGTTGGGTCGGCACGTTTCGGCGCCTGCATGTTTTTGGCTACAACTTTTTTCTTTGTCAACCAAATCTAATATTTTTGGTATCATTAAAGCTTAGTGTGTTTAGAAGTTTTTTTAAGCTAATGCTTCGCGATTAGACAATTACCAAAAAAAGTTATGCATGAAAATTGCGAAGACGAAATTTTTGAAGTTTTTTCTTAATTAAATTTTTCCTAGGCTTGAAAATCTATTCGCTTTTTGTACGGCTAATAGAGCATGCTAATTGTAAGAAGAGCTTTCGAATGATACCAAAATTGTTGGATTTGTATGCCAAAGAAAAAAGTTATAGTGGAAAAACATGCTGGGGCCCAATCGTGCCGGCCCAACTGCGCGGTCCCGCAAAAAATGTACGAAAAACACAAAAATTTTGAGATTTGCACAAATATGAATTTCTACTTGAAATATGTAACAATTAATTTTCGGCATTTTGACGGATTTACAACACATTAAATTAGCAATTAGCACCGGTAACATTAAAAAGTGTCAATTTTTTGCTGTCCTCTCTCTTTTCTCCTCCTCCTCCTTCCGTCGAATTTTTCCTTTTCCTCTCTTTCTCTTCCGTCTTTCCTCCTCCTTCCCCAGTGCTATTTCCCTCCCTTTCCTCCTCTTCCCTTATTTCTCCATGTTTGCTGTTGTCCATGTTCATCTCCATTCCTTGCTGCTGTACTGCTTGAACTTCTTGCTTTTGCTGATGCTGATGCTGTTGTTGTTTTTGTTGGTGTTCAGCTGAAACTTTCTTTTCCTTTTTTTCCATTTCTATTTCTTTTTCTCCTTCCTTTTCCTCTCTTTTTCCCCCATTTTCTCTTCCTTCACCTCCCATTTCGCTGTTTCCTTTTTATTGTTGATTTGGCGTTTTCTTCCGATTGTTTGGCGCCGGCACTGATGGTCCACCACCACCACCAGAGGAGCCAGTTGAATGTTTTGCTTTCGCCTTAAAATGGCCATTTAATAATGTGTATTCCATCGGAGTGGGATCAACGGACATTTCGTCGACGATTTTTATTAAGCAATGATCAAAAATCTTGCGAAAATAATTGTTCGATGACTCAACATTTTATAAAAATATTATAATTTAATTTTGTTTTTCTCTATTTAAATCGATTTTCTAGTTATTTTATATATTTGCTGACGGATTGTCCATTGTCCATCACTGGCCGATTGTCCTAGCGCCCCACTGGCGCACAATAGCGCCCGCCACCATTGTATACAAATTTTACATAACGGCCACCCTTTACTGTATGCTAACCAGCCACAGTATATTATTGTTACAAAAATTCGACCAAATCAATTATACCACACACAGTAAGAAGTGTATTACATTGCTCTTGCAGAGCCAAGCCACCCATACTGTATTATAACCAGGGGGGGAACAGTTCAACTCGCCGACGGACTAATCTTTTGTTCGTAACTTTTTTCTTTTTCTACCTATTTTTATAAAATTAGTGTTATTCGGAAGCACTAAGTGTTTAGAAACTATCATTAAGCAGATGTTAAGCGATTAAATAATTCTCCAAAGAGTTATAATTTTTATTATGCAAAAAATTGAAAAAGATGTGAATTTCATGAGTTTTATTTTCTAACTCTTTGGAGAATTATTTAATCGCTTATTGATTTTTTTTGCGGCGACGTTACGGCGGCGATTTTTTGGTGTGTACCCGGTCTGAGGATGGCAATCCTAGGTATTTTCGGAAGTGGAATTTTCCCAAAAAAAATTTCCTGGGATTCTGACCGCAAAACGTCGTGTCGGAAATTTTTGAAAATTTCCGACATTTTATCAAAAATGTCGGAAATCCGTGCCATCCCCGCTGGTGTGGTCCCACATTTTTGGCAAATCACTGATTTTTGATTGCCTCTATACAAATTGTTTAGCATTTTCTCCGTGCCAATGCCATTTCTTCCATCAGTTACGAAATTCATTTTTCTGTTAATGTGCAGTCAATGCAAATGGTGCCATTTGAATTGGTGAACGAATGGACAAAGGAAAAGCTGACATTGGCTAAAGCAAATGAAAATAAATTGGACAACAATTGGATAATGAAGCGATGCAAAATTATTGGGAAGACCGCGACGGTTCATTGGAAAGACGAAAATTGGGACAACAATTGTAACAATGTGTTATTGCTTTTTGGGGCCAATAATTGCATCGGGTGAGCAATTTAAAAAAAGCATTTCATTTTGTACATATACAATTTTGAATTTTGCACCTAATTAAGGCCATTGTATCCGCCACCGGCAGAAAATGAAGCGGGACAAAGCATCACAAAGTGGCGTCTTCTGCTGACAATGAATGAGTGGTGGGCCCATCAAAAACAGTGGTCAAACAGAAGAAGAAATGAATTAATTAAGAAATGACCGACCGATCATAAATCAAATCAGTGATCAAATGCAATTTTATGAAGAAAAACCTCGCAATTGGTAAATAAATCGGATGACAAAAAATGTACGAAAACACATAAATTTGAATTTGGTAAAAAGTCCAGTAATATTTTAATAAATATTTAAGAAAAAAAATTTTCTGAAAATTTAGTGTCGATTCTTAGGGGTCTAAAAATATTAGCTCTATTTGTAACAAATTGTTTGAAATTTATCGAATGTATGAATTTTTTTTTCAAAAATTGTGACAATTAATTTTGGGGATTTTGACGTGGGATTTACGACATCCATTAGCAATATTATCACCGGCAAAATTTTAAAAAGTGATTGAATTCAATCTATTCATTTGATCTGTTGCCTGACTCGATTGTTGATTTTGATGCAAGGGAACACTGATTGGGTCAACAATTTCAAGGAGGTGTGGCCATAATTTCGACAAATCACTGATTTTTGTTTTCAAATTGTTTAGCATTTTCTCCGTGCCAATGCCATTTCTTCGGTCAGCTACCAAATTCATTTTCTTGTTCGTGTGCCGTCAGTGCCAATGATACCATTTGAATTGGAGAACGAATGGACAAAGGAAAAGATGACGCTGACCAAAGCAAATGAATGGGACAACAGTTGGATAATGAACCGATTCAAAATTATTTGGGAGACCGCGGCGGCTCAGCAGCAGCAGAAGAAAGAGGAAAATTGGGACAACAATTGTAACTATGTGTTATTTTGGCTTTTTCATGGCACTAATTGCATTGGGTGAGCAATTAAAAAAAAGGCATTTAATTTTGTTAAATAATTAAAATTTCGCTTAATTTAGGCCATTGTCTCCGCCACCGGCGGAAGTGGAAGAAGAACCCGGACAAAGCATCACAAATGGGCCGTCTTCTGCTGACAAATGAGTGACGGACAAAACAACAAAAACAGTGATCAGCCGCAGAAGAAGAAATGAATTAATTAAGAAATGACCGACCGATCATAATTCAAATCAGTGATCAAATGCATTTTATGAAGAAAAACCTCGCAATTAGGGAAATAAATTGGCAAAAAATCGGTTTACCTCAGTTGGGTCGGCACGTTTCGGCGCCTGCATGTTTTTGGCTACAACTTTTTTCTTTGTCAACCAAATCTAATATTTTTGGTATCATTAAAGCTTAGTGTGTTTAGAAGTTTTTTTAAGCTAATGCTTCGCGATTAGACAATTACCAAAAAAAGTTATGCATGAAAATTGCGAAGACGAAATTTTTGAAGTTTTTTCTTAATTAAATTTTTCCTAGGCTTGAAAATCTATTCGCTTTTTGTACGGCTAATAGAGCATGCTAATTGTAAGAAGAGCTTTCGAATGATACCAAAATTGTTGGATTTGTATGCCAAAGAAAAAAGTTATAGTGGAAAAACATGCTGGGGCCCAATCGTGCCGGCCCAACTGCGCGGTCCCGCAAAAAATGTACGAAAAACACAAAAATTTTGAGATTTGCACAAATATGAATTTCTACTTGAAATATGTAACAATTAATTTTCGGCATTTTGACGGATTTACAACACATTAAATTAGCAATTAGCACCGGTAACATTAAAAAGTGTCAATTTTTTGCTGTCCTCTCTCTTTTCTCCTCCTCCTCCTTCCGTCGAATTTTTCCTTTTCCTCTCTTTCTCTTCCGTCTTTCCTCCTCCTTCCCCAGTGCTATTTCCCTCCCTTTCCTCCTCTTCCCTTATTTCTCCATGTTTGCTGTTGTCCATGTTCATCTCCATTCCTTGCTGCTGTACTGCTTGAACTTCTTGCTTTTGCTGATGCTGATGCTGTTGTTGTTTTTGTTGGTGTTCAGCTGAAACTTTCTTTTCCTTTTTTTCCATTTCTATTTCTTTTTCTCCTTCCTTTTCCTCTCTTTTTCCCCCATTTTCTCTTCCTTCACCTCCCATTTCGCTGTTTCCTTTTTATTGTTGATTTGGCGTTTTCTTCCGATTGTTTGGCGNTTCATCACTGAGGTTTGTTAAATAGAAAATATATTTTTTACAAATGGGTCATTTTGTGAAAATAAATAATAAATTAAAAATACGTCTTAATCCGTTTTTCACCAAAAGTAAATTTTTTTAAAATTTTACCTTCACAAATAAATTTTAATTCTGTACTCATCCATTTTTAGAGGTGTTAAAATTTAGTGGTTTTAATTTTTATTTTAATTAAGAATTTCCATATTTTTGGCTTTGATTTATTGTTAAGAAGGAAAAGTTCGTATAATTTTATTAAAATAATACTAATTTAAGGTGCCTTTCAAAAAACAATTAGTTTTTTAAAAACTTTAAATACTATTCGTCCACGTTCCGTCTTCGCTGAATATCCGATTTCGCTGAACAGTGATTCAACTGGCATTTTTTATTTTGAAATTACAGTCAAAGAAATTGTCAGGTTAACATATTTTTTACAGTAATTGGTGTTGATTTCGAAATTTAAAACTCACTTCTCAGCGGTATTTACTTCGGATTCGCCGACAAAAAAGAGGAAAACTTGGCGAAAAAGTTTTCTGAGAAGAAGCACACTTATGCATATTTGGGCATTAATTATTTTATCATTAACGGTTCATTGAAAGGTAATGGGCGGCATTTAATAAAGAAAGGTGATATTGTCGGAATTGGCGTTAATTTGGACACTCGAGAAATTATCTTCACAGAAAATGGAAAACTTTTGGGTTTGTAAAAATGCATTATATTTATTTATAAAAGTTGTGAGGGACAGTAAAACAGAGACCAACTTGGATTTCTTAAATTCAAATCAAATAGAAAGTTAAAAAGTGCAAACCCAATAATTTACATTAATTAGTATTTGCAAATCGTTTTGTGTTTTTTTAAATTTTGTACATTTATATATAAACATTTTTTTGACCTTTTTTAGTTTCTTCCTATTTCGTCGACCGATCTTCTGATGTTCATCAATTGTTTCCATTTGTTACCTTGTCGAAAGCTGGTGACGAAATTGAGACGAACTTTGGACCCAATTTCAATTACGAAATGTCCATCCAAGAATTTTCAATTCGAACTTCTCAAAATTTTTTGGGTGACCGAAAAATTACAACACAGGTTCAGAAAAACAGTTACCAATGAATCGTTCGGACTTACCTCTATCCTTTCGGGGTTGCAAAAGCGGGATTTAGACTTCCATTTTAAAAACCGAAAAAGCGGGGATTGGTATCAGAACAATGCCTTAATGAAAATGAATTATGTACTTCGATTTTTAGGATAAAAATGATTTTGTTACCAAAGAATTCATTTAAAATTTAATCGATGTCTTAGGTTTAAAACGATTAGATAAATTTACAATAAAATGAATTATTAAGGAAAATCTTTGGGATGCCACCGCTTCTGAAGAAGGCCTCGAATTCACTGGTGACAAAATTTGACAGTACAAAAGACGAAGGAAAGATATGGTAAATTTTTTTAATTCAATTGTATAGTATACAGTTTCTTGCTTTTGGGTAGGTGAACTAAAAATGATTCCTCTTTTATTATCAACAAGTTTTTTTATTTAAATATTTATTGTTAATTAACGCACTTTATATATATATATTATGAATTAATATCTATTATTTAGATGTAATTCTGTTTAATAACATTCTTTAAACAAATTTCCCGTCATTATTCTCATTTTACTATTTTTCACAGATTCCTTCATTGTCAACAATTTTCCAGCTTCTTCCGATTATTCCGATTCTTTGTATCCATTCGTTTCTTTATACAATTCTCGTGACCAAATTGAGGCGAACTTTGGGCCAACATTCAAATTCGATATGGCCACTATCTGACTGAAGGAAGAAACTCACAAAATTTGACCGTTTTAGCTTTTTAAAGCATTCGCCTTTTATTAGTAGTATTGTTTATTCATCATTCTTTTTATTAAAATCTGAAAAAGCAAATATGAATGAATTAATAATGAGAAAGAAACACTTTTGGAAGAATGAGTAGACTTGGATTTCCAACCGGTCCTGCTGGTCATTGGACAGCATTAATCTGCACATTGCCTGAATCGAAATTTTTAAACCAAACAAAAGTTTCATTTTGAATTATTCGGATTGTACAAAAAATTACATGGACACCAACAATTTTGTTTTTGATGAACAATAATTCGTCTTTTGACGATAAAATCAGGGTTGCCAGATGTGATGATTAATCATCATTTTGATGATTTAAAGGGGTCAATGATGATTTTATTTTTGAGATGATTATTTGCTGATTTTTGATGATTTTTGACAAATTTGATCATTTATGATGCTGATTTTTTGGAAAAAAACCTCAAAATGGCCATTTTTGTGTAAAACTGCTACAAAAGTTTTTCAAAATTATGGCAATATGTTGATTTTTCTATGTATGACTTTTTATTTTTTTAAAATTTATTGTTTATGTTGTTTATTAATTAATTAGTGCATCCATTTTTCACTACATTTATGATTGCAAAGCGCAAAATTTTCAAAATTTGCTCATTTATGATGATTTTTGGAAAAAACACAGCCGGCTCACAAAATTCCCCTAAAATTTTGAAAATTTGACCTATAAATTACCAATTTTTAGTGAAAATCTGTTAAAATGGTCAAAATTTCCAATTCCCCCCCCCCCACCAAATTTATTTTTCATAAAAAATGACTCAAACGCAAAAATATATCAGTTTTAGTGAAATCTTTTAGCAAATTACACTCAAATTTTCAAAAATTTTCCCGGCGGCGCCTAACGGCACCGCCTTGTTCTTGAAAAGTTTCTTGGAAAAAATGTGCCGTAAGAAACATTTTAATTGATTTTTTTCTTAATTTGGAAAAAATTTTATAAAATGCTGATTTTTGACCCCAAATGATGATTTTTTGTTTGAAAAATGATGATTTTGAAAATTTTCATCTGGCAACCCCTGGCTAAAATGCTACTTTTAACAACATTATGAATGATATTTGAAAAACTTCCATTGCATATTTATTTTGTTTTTTTTACGTTTATTGAAGCAGTTCACTTGCAGAATTTGTTAAGCACTTTCAGTAGTTTCTTAAGCGGGTGGACGGACTAAAGAAGAAATATTAAAATTTTAAAGAAGGAATTGGCATGCCAATTTTGCTTCCACATTTAATTCTTTTTCATAATAAATAAAAAATTATAATTTTTTAATTAATTAATTTTTACTCGAAAAATGCGACACATAAAATTCATATGTTTTTACATACATTTGTTTCTTTGTTTAATTTTATATAATTAGAATTTTGGGTAAAAAAATTATTCATCAAAAAAAAATGGTGAAAAAATGAAAAGTGCTTTTCCATTCAAGCAAATGTTTAAAAAAAAATTAATTAAATTTTATTTATTCATCATTCTTTTTATTTTTTATTAAAATGTGAAAAAGCAAATATGAATGACTTAATAACGAGAAAGAAACACTTTTGGAAGAATGAGTATTTAAGCATCAATTTTTCAAAGGATACCAGCAAAAATTGGTATTTTCTGAATTCTTAAAATTTTTGGAAATTTTTTTTATAATTCAACATTTTCGTTAAAATTGCCTTTTATTTTTGAGAAATTTTCTTTTTTTGATTAATTGGCTTACATTCTTTTGAAGGGATAAAAAAAACCGGGACAAAAATGTGGTTTGTTAAATGAGGCTCATTCTCTAATAGTTATTTTTTAAATTGCCTAGAGGTGTTCGTGAAGCTCAGTCGAAATCACTAAATTTTCGAGATATTTTTCTCTGTCTCTTCGTCTCTCGGTCATTTATCTCGAATTTGGTGGAGACTATGTTAGCTTTGTGGAGCCAAATATTTCCGAGTTGGGCTCGAACGACTTCAAATGCCCACGGCGCTTTCGCAAAGAATTCTTGCCATGCCAATTGTTCAGTTTGGCTTTCTTCTCCGAATGGCAGTTTTGGCGGCGCGATTTGGAGAAGCTGATAGCTGCTTTCCTCCAGAGTTCGCCACAATTTCCGGCACGTGCGAACGCGCATTTCGATCACTTCCATCAAATTTTCTGCGGACGGGAGCATGTCCGAAGGCACCATGTCGCCACGGGCACCAATAAACAGCACAAATTCCTGGCCGGCCGTGCCATCCATGATTGTTTCCACCAAACGACGAGATGCCGTTGTCGAACCAAATTTTTTGAGCAGAAATGCACAGAACAGTGCTTGAAGCGGCGTTGTCACCTCTTTAGCGCCAATTCCGATTTTGCGATTTAGGACGGCATCAAAATCGGCAACGACCAACTGCGTGCAGTGCTCATGGCCTTCCCCAGAGCAAATTGTGGTCCAAAAACAAGTTCCGTCGCCAAGACAGTACTCGTCGCCCTTGGCCGCTTCTTTTCCGTCCGCCCCTGAAAAATTCATTGTCCCTAATGAATAAACCACTTCCTTTTCAGTCTCATTTTCAAAATTAATCTCGCCATTTTTGATTTCTTCCGAGACACAAATTAAGCCAATTAAATTCTTAAATTTGGCTTTTCCTTTTGGCAAAATAGAATTGTTTGGGATCCCAGGAGGAACACGAATCATTCTTTCGATTGGCACAGAAATTGGATCAGCTTCTAATTTATCAGCAGGGACCACTTTAGCTGAACTTCCGGTCATTTCAATGATTTGGTAAGGCCCAAAATGGTTCCAAGCTAATTTTCGGTGTGAGGCTTGTGCTTTCGTTGAATGGACGACAATCATAACTCTGTCCCCCGGCTTAAATTTTTCGCGCGTCACGTTTGGGCGGGAATTAAATTCCAATTTGCTTTTTTCGCGTGCAATTTCAGCGTTTTTGCGTGAGTGTCCCATGATTTCCATCAGATTTTCATTAAAAGCTTGGAGATAAGTTTCCTGGTCCACAGTATAACGTGGTGTTGTGTATCAACAATTTATTAATAAACACAAATAAAAATAAATGCACAAATTGATGAGGTCGGAGGAGTGCAGCGACGGAGGAGAATAAAATAATAAAAATGTCCAATGCGAATGAATGGAGCGGAGAGCGATGAGTGAGGGAATGGGCACACTTATAAAGACGTTGGGTCAGATAAATGTGGAAGAGATGGGCAGAGAGAGAGACAATGGAAATAGTGTGTGACAGAGAAAGTGGGAGAGAGAATAGTCAATAACATTGAATTTGGTCCTTATCCAACACCTCCCTCCTTAAGTCGAATGTCCCTCGATTTGGGATCAAGATCGGATTAAGCCGTATTTAGGCTTTGACGGATCCAGGTCCAGTCGTTGAGGTGCTTGTTTTGCTCTTCCTGATCGGCGCAAATGCACGGGCTCAGCGGCGGGCGTTTGCTGGCGATTCGTCTGCGGTTTGTGCGCGATCGGCGAGTGCGGCGGATTTTGTGCCTGTGTCTGATCATTTTCTTCAACTTGATCATTGTCCTCCAATTCAATTGGGAAACGTCGCCTGATTTGGTTGGCATGACGATGAATGGCTCGGCCAAGTGTCGGTGCCAAAATGCGATACGTCGGAGAGGTGCCCAATTTCTCAATAATTTTTCCCGGAAGCCAAGTGGCTTTATTGTATTTCAAATTCCAAAAGTAAATCGGTTCTTCGTTTTGGAAAATGGATGTTTTGGCTCCGTGTTTTGTGTTGAATTGATTCTCCATCTTTTTGGTGTAATGCCCTTGGAATTGTTTGAAATTTTCCAAATTTGTTGGCTGGAGCTTTTGTTTTTCCGGATGGACAAGTGCGATTCTTGTGCGCATGCGGCGGCCAAGGAAAAGTTCGTCTGGCGAATGACCGTTGAGTGCCGTGTTTGGTGTCGTGCGATACGCCAAAAGCACTTTTTGAAGCCAATCTTTGCCCTCTTGACGGCACTTTTTCATTGACCTTTTAAAAATGTCGACAAACCGTTCAGCTGCCCCATTCGACATTGGGTGGAACGGCGGCGTGAAGGTGTGCTTTATGTCGAATTCTTTGCAGAATTGTGCAAATTCGGCGGATCGAAATTGGCTTCCATTGTCGGAGACAATTTCTTTGGGAATTCCGAGCCGATGCACGAATGATTTTAGCATTGAGATGGTGAGTTGGCTGGAAGTCCTTTCCATTTGCCATACTTCTGGCCATTTTGAGTAGGCGTCGACCAATACCAGGTATGTTTGGCCGTCAGCACACGGGCCGGCGAAATCAATGTGAATTCGCTCAAAAACTCCGTTTGCTGCCTTCCATGGCTGAAGATTCGCTTTTGTAGGATTTTTGGCGGCTGAGTGACATTCCTCGCATTGCTTGACCACTCGTTCGATGTCGGCTGGCTGAATAAATTGGGATGCCTTTTGTTGATCCGAAGATTGCCAGTAGGGGCTTGTGATCAGTCAGCAGAGTGAATTTTCTGCCGTATAACATGCGGTGGAATTTTTGAACCGCAAACACCAATCCCAAAGCCTCCTTTTCGATTTGGCTGTAATTTTGTTGTGCAGCCGAGAAAGTGCATGATGCGTGTTCAATGACACGTTCACTTTTGTCGGGAAATTGATGGCTGATTGTGGCACCAATTCCTCCTTTTGATGCATCAGCGGCCACAATGATCGGCAATTTGGGGTCGAAATGCGTCAGCAATAAATCCGAAAGCATAATTTCTTTAGCTTTCTCGAAGGATTTTTGTTGCGAATCTTCCCATTTCCATGGTATATCCTTTTTGAGCAATTCATCTAATGGGCTTCTTATTTCGCGCATTTGTTTGATGAATTTGCCGTAGTAAGTAAGCGCTCCAAGGAAGGACCGAAGAGTCGACTTGTCATGTGGCGCTGGCATTTTTCGAATAGCCTCGGCTCTTGATGGGTCCGGGCGTAGGCCATTTTCAGAAATTATGTGGCCAAGGAAAACGGTTTCTTTTTGAAGAAAACTGCACTTTTCCAGTTGAATTCTGAGACCGAATTGTTTGATTTTGTCAAAAACTTTGGTAATCGTTTTGACGTGTTGGTCGAGAGTCGTGTTGGCGATAATCACATCATCGAGATAGACGAATGCGCCATTGATGGGTGTGATGATTTTGTCCATCAAACTTTGAAAAATTGCGGGCGCTGATTTTACGCCGAATGGTAATCGCTGGCATTGGAAGAGTCCGCGGTGTGTGTTGATTGTACACAGCTTTTTAGACTCATCAGACAATTCCAATTGCAGATAAGCGTCGCGCAAATCGAGGCGTGAAAAATGCTTTGAGCCTGCGATTGCATTGTAAATGTCCTCTGGACGTGGCAGCGGATGGCGGTGAAGCTCAAGTGCATCGTTTAATCCCGTAGAAAAATCGATACACACGCGTGTTTTGCCATTCCTTTTTTTAACTGCCAAAATTGGAGCGGCCCAGTGGCTGAATTCGATGGGCTTGATTGCTTCCATTTTCAGTAGACGATCGATTTCGGCATTTACGTCGTCCAAAGCGCCATGTGGAACGGGCCTTGCCTTGCAGTAGATAGGTTTGGCTCCGTTTTTCAGAATGAGATTGGCCTTGAATTTGGTGCAGTGACCTAATTCTGGGCTGAAGACATCGGAGTGTGTTGATTTGAGCGCCGAAATTAATGTCTCCGTGTCTTTGATTTCGTTGGCTTTCGTTGCGACGGAATTGATTTTCGGATGAAGATTTGGGTACATAATCTCTTTTGGGATCACCTCCAACGCTTCAATCCATGGCATGCCCAATAAATTACTTTGGGGCAATGCTGTCAACGTACCGTTTGTATTCCTCCTCATCTAATTTTCCGACCAAAAGTTGGACTTTGGACTGCTCTGGGAGCGAAGCGCCGTCTTGTTGAACGATCTTTCCGTATCGATTCAGCCAAGCGTCGTAAGTCTGTCCAACCTCCGGATTATAATTGAATTTTTCGAGGCGGGCATTGATTGATGCCGCTAGTGATGCCGTTGTGGATGACCCTGCGTTTGGGTTTTGATTTTGTAGGTTGAGTGCGGCGGCAAAACATTCGGCTGATTTTTTTAGAGCCGCGTCCAAAATCTGCTGAAGTTGTTGCGCGTCCATTTTGTTTGTTGATTAAACCGCACCCAGCGGAACTTTACACCACCCAGGTGATCAGTTTTTGTCGATGATAAACCGCACCCAGCGGAACTTACACCACCCAGGTGATCAGTTTTTGTCGATGTCCGATGAAAGCCGCCCAGGCTTTTGAAGTGCCAAAATTAGGCTTGCAGAATTATGCCTTGATTTGGCTTGAAGGTTGTGCAGAATATGCCTTGGTTTGGCTTTGAAAGGTTGTGCAGAATTGTTGTCTGCAGTGTTGACTGCGCCAAAATTGTTGTGTATCAACAATTTATTAATAAACACAAATAAAAATAAATGCACAAATTGATGAGGTCGGAGGAGTGCAGCGACGGAGGAGAATAAAATAATAAAAATGTCCAATGCGAATGAATGGAGCGGAGAGCGATGAGTGAGGGAATGGGCACACTTATAAAGACGTTGGGTCAGATAAATGTGGAAGAGATGGGCAGAGAGAGAGACAATGGAAATAGTGTGTGACAGAGAAAGTGGGAGAGAGAATAGTCAATAACATTGAATTTGGTCCTTATCCAACACGTGGGTCCTCTTCAAATTTGATGTTCTCATCCGTCGGAAAATTCACAACTCTTCCAAACATTAAAGAGTAGGGAGAAAAACCCGTTGTTACTGATGGTGTAACTTTTATTGCAAAAATGACAAATGGCAGTTTTAAATCCCAATCCCAAGATGACGGAGTCGTCCTTTTAAGCAATTTCAAAATAGTCTGATTCATTCTTTCAACAAGGCCATTGGACTGAGGGTCGTAGCCTGATGTTGTGCTGGTCCCCGTTTTCAGAATTTTGGCGATTCCCTCCAATGTCGAATTAACGAACTCTTTCCCCCTGTCAGAATGAATTCTTTTCGGTGCCCCATAAATGAGAATGAAATTCTCAACAAATGCCCGTGCTATTGTTTCAGCCGATTTATCCGGGATTGGCTCTGCCACTGTCCATTTTGAAAACGCTTTGTGGTCAGTTAGCACTTTTGTCGGAATCATGGTAATAAATTGTGCGAATTATTAACTCCGAAACGAACTGCTAATGCTTCTAATTCAGTTGGAGAATACCGACTCTCAGCCGCATTGCACTGGCGTGACGCGAAATAAATCGGACGAATTTTTGGTTTTCATCCGGCTGACTCAAAATGGCTGAAATTCCCACTTTACTCGCATCCGTCATGATGATAAACATTCTTTCCGGAATTTTTTGCGCCGCGTTAAAATCCGGGAAATACAAAACGACATTTTCTGCAATCTTATCTTTCAAAAGGTGAAATGCTTCCAACTCTTTTTCTCCAAAACAGAACTTGGTGTCTTTTTTCAACAGACGAAATAAAGGTGCGGCCAGCTTTCCAAACGAATGTATGAACTTTCGATAATATGTCATAAAACCGAGGAAGGAATGCAATTCCTTTTGCGTTTTTGGTACCGAATATTCAAAAATCGGCCGGATTTTGTCCATATCTTTTTTAATGCCTTGCCGAGTCAAAATGTGACCCAGAAACTGAATTTGCTATTGTTGACAAAGATTTGACTCAGACTGATTTAGTTACACATTATGTGGACACTAAAGACAGCTTACCGGTGAAAATGCGTATGCGTCCAATTCCGTATGCGTTTCGGGAAAAAGTCTCAATAATGTTGCAAGACTATTTATCCCGTGGAATCATTCGTCCTTCTTGGTCACCGTATGCAAGTCCAATCGTTTTAGTTCCTAAAAAGGATGGAACAATCAGATTTTGCACCGATTATCGCGCACTAAATGCGGTCACCGTTAAAGATTCATTTCCACTTCCGAACATTGACAACACTTTAATGATGTTGGGCAACAAAAAAGTCTTTAGCACCATGGACTTTATGAGTGGCTATTGGCAGATTCGGATGCACCCGGATTCCATCGAAAAATCGGCGTTTACGACTGAATTTGGGTTTTTTGATTATTTGGTTATGCCATTCGGAATGACAAATGCAGTTGCGACCTTCCAAAGGTTCATGAATCGACTTTTTGAAGGTGTTTTGAACGATTTTGTCTTTGTTTACGTCGACGATATTTTGGTGGCAAGTGAAAACTTCGAACAACATTTGGAACACCTTAAAATTGTTTTCGAAAGAATACAAAAAGCTGGTTTGAAATTAAAAATCACAAAGTGTCACTTTGTTGCGGAAGAAATTCAGAGATAAGTTTCCTGGTCCACAGTATAACGTGGTGTTGTGTATCAACAATTTATTAATAAACACAAATAAAAATAAATGCACAAATTGATGAGGTCGGAGGAGTGCAGCGACGGAGGAGAATAAAATAATAAAAATGTCCAATGCGAATGAATGGAGCGGAGAGCGATGAGTGAGGGAATGGGCACACTTATAAAGACGTTGGGTCAGATAAATGTGGAAGAGATGGGCAGAGAGAGAGACAATGGAAATAGTGTGTGACAGAGAAAGTGGGAGAGAGAATAGTCAATAACATTGAATTTGGTCCTTATCCAACACCTCCCTCCTTAAGTCGAATGTCCCTCGATTTGGGATCAAGATCGGATTAAGCCGTATTTAGGCTTTGACGGATCCAGGTCCAGTCGTTGAGGTGCTTGTTTTGCTCTTCCTGATCGGCGCAAATGCACGGGCTCAGCGGCGGGCGTTTGCTGGCGATTCGTCTGCGGTTTGTGCGCGATCGGCGAGTGCGGCGGATTTTGTGCCTGTGTCTGATCATTTTCTTCAACTTGATCATTGTCCTCCAATTCAATTGGGAAACGTCGCCTGATTTGGTTGGCATGACGATGAATGGCTCGGCCAAGTGTCGGTGCCAAAATGCGATACGTCGGAGAGGTGCCCAATTTCTCAATAATTTTTCCCGGAAGCCAAGTGGCTTTATTGTATTTCAAATTCCAAAAGTAAATCGGTTCTTCGTTTTGGAAAATGGATGTTTTGGCTCCGTGTTTTGTGTTGAATTGATTCTCCATCTTTTTGGTGTAATGCCCTTGGAATTGTTTGAAATTTTCCAAATTTGTTGGCTGGAGCTTTTGTTTTTCCGGATGGACAAGTGCGATTCTTGTGCGCATGCGGCGGCCAAGGAAAAGTTCGTCTGGCGAATGACCGTTGAGTGCCGTGTTTGGTGTCGTGCGATACGCCAAAAGCACTTTTTGAAGCCAATCTTTGCCCTCTTGACGGCACTTTTTCATTGACCTTTTAAAAATGTCGACAAACCGTTCAGCTGCCCCATTCGACATTGGGTGGAACGGCGGCGTGAAGGTGTGCTTTATGTCGAATTCTTTGCAGAATTGTGCAAATTCGGCGGATCGAAATTGGCTTCCATTGTCGGAGACAATTTCTTTGGGAATTCCGAGCCGATGCACGAATGATTTTAGCATTGAAATGGTGAGTTGGCTGGATGTTCTTTCCATTTGCCATACTTCTGGCCATTTTGAGTAAGCGTCGACCAATACCAGGTATGTTTGGCCGTCAGCACACGGTCCGGCGAAATCAATGTGAATTCGCTCAAAAACTCCGTTTGCTGCCTTCCATGGCTGAAGGGTCGCTTTTGTAGGATTTTTGGCTGCTGAGTGACTGCGATGAGAATGTCTTCCGATGGCCTCGGGTAATTTGCGATGAGCCTCGAAAGTACATCGGCATTTCCGAATGCCTTTGTGTTGACGTATTTAATATCAAATTCGTAATTTGACAAAATTAACGCCCAGCGTTGAAGTCGGCTGGCTGAATAAATTGGGATGCCTTTTGTTGATCCGAAGATTGCCAGTAGGGGCTTGTGATCAGTCAGCAGAGTGAATTTTCTGCCGTAGAACATGCGGTGGAATTTTTGAACCGCAAATACCAATCCCAAAGCCTCCTTTTCGATTTGGCTGTAATTTTGTTGAGCAGCCGAGAAAGTGCATGATGCGTGTTCAATGACACGTTCACTTTTGTCGGGAAATTGATGTCTGATCGTTGCACCAATTCCTCCTTTTGAAGCATCAGCGGCCACAATGATCGGCAATTTGGGGTCGAAATGCGTCAGCAATAAATCCGAAAGCATAATTTCTTTAGCTTTCTCGAAGGATTTTTGTTGCGCATCTTCCCATTTCCATGGTATATCCTTTTTGAGCAATTCATCTAATGAGCTTCTTATTTCGTTCATTTGTTTGATGAATTTGCCGTAGTAAGTGAGCGCTCCCAGGAAGGACCGAAGAGTCGACTTGTCATGCGGCGCTGGCATTTTTCGAATAGCCTCGGCTCTTGATGGGTCCGGGCGGATGCCATTTTCAGAAATTATGTGGCCAAGGAAAACGGTTTCTTTTTGAAGAAAACTGCACTTTTCCAGTTGAATTCGGAGACCGAATTGTTTGATTTTGTCGAAAACTTTGGAAATTGTTTTGACGTGCTGATCGAGTGTCGTGTTGGCGATTATCACATCATCGAGATAGACGAATGCGCCATTGATGGGTGTGATGATTTTGTCCATTAAACTTTGAAAAATTGCGGGCGCTGATTTTACGCCGAATGGTAAACGCTGGCATTGGAAGAGTCCGCGGTGTGTGTTGATTGTGCACAGCTTTTTAGACTCATCAGACAATTCCAATTGCAGATAAGCGTCGCGCAAATCGAGGCGTGAGAAATGCTTTGAGCCTGCGATTGCATTGTAAATGTCCTCTGGACGTGGCAGCGGATGGCGGTGAAGCTCAAGTGCATCGTTTAATCCCGTAGAAAAATCGATACACACGCGTGTTTTGCCATTCCTTTTTTTAACTGCCAAAATTGGAGCGGCCCAGTGGCTGAATTCGATGGGCTTGATTGCTTCCATTTTCAATAGACGATCAATTTCGGCATTTACGTCGTCCAAAGCGCCATGTGGAACGGGTCTTGCCTTGCAGTAGATAGGCTTGGCACCGTTTTTCAGAATGAGATTGGCCTTGAATTTGGTGCAGTGACCTAATTCTGGGCTGAAGACATCGGAGTGTGTTGATTTGAGCGCCGAAATTAATGTCTCCGTGTCTTTGATTTCGTTGGCTTTCGTTGCGACGGAATTGATTTTTGGATGAAGATTTGGGTACATAATCTCTTTTGGGATCACCTCCAACGCTTCAATCCATGGCATGCCCAATAAATTACTTTGGGGCAATGCTGTCAACGTACCGTTTGTATTCCTCCTCATCTAATTTTCCGACCAAAAGTTGGACTTTGGACTGCTCTGGGAGCGAAGCGCCGTCTTGTTGAACGATTTTTCCGTATCGATTCAGCCAAGCGTCGTAAGTCTGTCCAACCTCTGGATTATAATTGAATTTTTCGAGGCGGGCATTGATTGATGCCGCTAGTGATGCCGTTGTGGATGACCCTGCGTTTGGGTTTTGATTTTGTAGGTTGAGTGCGGCGGCAAAACATTCGGCTGATTTTTTTAGAGCCGCGTCCAAAATCTGCTGAAGTTGTTGCGCGTCCATTTTGTTTGTTGATTAAACCGCACCCAGCGGAACTTTACACCCCCCAGGTGATCAGTTTTTGTCGATGATAAACCGCACCCAGCGGAACTTACACCACCCAGGTGATCAGTTTTTGTCGATGTCCGATGAAAGCCGCCCAGGCTTTTGAAGTGCCAAAATTAGGCTTGCAGAATTATGCCTTGATTTGGCTTGAAGGTTGTGCAGAATATGCCTTGGTTTGGCTTTGAAAGGTTGTGCAGAATTGTTGTCTGCTGGTGCTGACTGCGCCAAAATTGTTGTGTATCAACAATTTATTAATAAACACAAATAAAAATAAATGCACAAATTGATGAGGTCGGAGGAGTGCAGCGACGGAGGAGAATAAAATAATAAAAATGTCCAATGCGAATGAATGGAGCGGAGAGCGATGAGTGAGGGAATGGGCACACTTATAAAGACGTTGGGTCAGATAAATGTGGAAGAGATGGGCAGAGAGAGAGACAATGGAAATAGTGTGTGACAGAGAAAGTGGGAGAGAGAATAGTCAATAACATTGAATTTGGTCCTTATCCAACACGTGGGTCCTCTTCAAATTTGATGTTCTCATCCGTCGGAAAATTCACAACTCTTCCAAACATTAAAGAGTAGGGAGAAAAACCCGTTGTTACTGATGGTGTAACATTTATTGCAAAAATGACGAATGGGAGTTTCAAATCCCAATCCCAAGATGACGGTGTCGTCCTTTTAAGCAATTTCAAAATAGTCTGATTCATTCTTTCAACAAGGCCATTGGATTGAGGGTCGTAGCCTGATGTTGTGCTGGTCCCCGTTTTCAGAATTTTGGCGATTCCCTCCAATGTCGAATTAACGAACTCTTTCCCTCTGTCAGAATGAATTCTTTTCGGTGCCCCATAAATGAGAATGAAATTTTCAACAAATGCCCGTGCTATTGTTTCAGCCGATTTATCCGGGATTGGCTCTGCCACTGTTACTAATTCTAATGGTTCATTTGTTCGAACCATTTGGATTCCCGGTTGATTGGCGCGTGGTTCTCGTGTGTAGGCGCAAATGCGGCAATCCAGAGCTGCTTTTGAGCAATCTGCTCGCATGTTTGGCCAAAAGAAATGTTCCGACATTTATTTCTCAAAACAATTGAAATATAACCAAAAATAAGTGTTTTATTAATTTTTACGTTAAAAAGCGTCAATAAAAAATTTTATTTGCCTATTTTAGTGCCTATTTGAGGATTTTTGTGCCTGTTTAATGCCTATTTTGCGATTTTTTCTGCCTATTTTACGTGCCTATTTCGCGATTTTTTGTGCCTAAAAATCCCAGCCCTAATAATAAATGTGTAAAACTGCTAACTACTTCATTCTTTACCAAATCGGAAGCGGAATTACAAATCAACAACAATTGACATATTTTTTCATATTTTTATTTTTTACATGTATTTTTGTGATTTGTTTTTTATCACAGCACTGAATTGTCCATCTCCGCATCCGTCTCATCGTTCTTTTCATTTCTAATGTCCTTTAAATATTATAAATATTGAAGGAATTAAGAACAAAATTTAATCTTAAAAAATTTCCACTTTTGTAACTTACATTGTGCCAAGCTCGACGCATCACTTTAATTGAAAAAGAAGTTAAAAAACTCAAGTCGGGGGGAGCTAAATTGTCGGGGGTCGGGACCCAGATCGGGTACAGAGCAACAATTTTTTAACGAAAAACCAATTTTTTCACTTAAATGCTCGTAAATCTTCCTTTTTTCACTTTAATCATTTGATTCAAATCAAATTCATTCGTTGGTGCCAGTAAGTGCGTCCAATTTGGCTTTTAATAATATTGCATCACAGGCCCAACAATTTTCAGAAACCGGAAATCAAATTCCGATGCTTAAAAATTTTAATCTCAAAAATTTGAGTTTTAGTTGTTCAAAATTTCAAAAATTTTCAACCTTTCCCACCTTCGTTGTTGAATTATCGTTTTAAATTTTTACAACGCTCGAAGTTCCCATTTCCCCGAATTAGTGTCTGGGGGTCGGGGCAAAAAGTCGGGGTCGGGGAGTAACCCACTTTGATAAAGAATGAAGAACAACAATAACAACATAGCGCAGCATATAGCAACTTCTGTGAAACTTAATGGCGATGATTTAATTGCGCTTGTGGTTGTCATTGTCATTGTTGAATTCTGTCGCCGTTTAATATTTTCTTCTCTTTCCCAAGTCAGAATATCGTTATATTCACTCGCATCTGGAGTGAGAGTGAAGAGAAGTGCTGCCATTATGAATATAAAAAAGCTAAAAATATTTTGAATTAAACAGACAAATTCAGATTGATTTGGTCTCCGTAATCAGCAAACTAAAGAGAAATAATGGCGTCAGAAAAAATTAATTTTTTTGCAGTTTTTCATTTTCACGAATTCTTTTCACGACAATATTTGCGGCCCCGACATTTGCAGCATATTTCTTAAGGGCCATTTTCCGACATTTGCGACCCTTTGAAAAACATAATTATAAACACCTATGAAAAAGGGGATTACGATAGACTATTTAATTAATTGGGACATGAATTTGAAATTTCAAAATGGATGTAAATCGAATGTTTTATTATCCCAGTATTTTAATCCAAAAAATGAATTGTTATAGTAAAAATTCAATTTATTGGAGAATGCATTAAAATGGGATCGGAGTGATCGCTCAACAAAAAGCCGTGGGGCGGAGCAAAAAATCAAAAGGCAATTGGAAAAAGAGTAGAATCGGACAAAACAAAAAATAGTTACACATTCATTTTGGCTAACATAATTAAATAGAGTGCTGCAAATCAGAAAAATTTAAAATTTCATCTCTTTTAAAAAATAAAATTAAAATATTTTTATAAAAAAAATTAAAAATTTTATTTTGTTATTAGTAAATAAAAAATTAATTACATAAAAAATTAATTTGATCATTTGATAATAAAAAAAATGAACATGACAATTTAAATTTAAAAAGATAACGCTTAAGAGAGTGGGTTTCACTTAATATGTATAACAAGGTTCATTGATGACAAAAATAATACTACGACTAAATTAATGCAAACCAAAATAAAAAACAATGAATAATTATTATAAATATAAAAACAATTTAGATAAAATGTCATTTTGAAAGTAATAAAAAAATAAATAAAATGTTAAAAAAACAATTAAATAACCCAAAAAGAAAAAAGTATTGTACTTATTTGACCTCAAGGTACTTATTTTGTACTCATTTTTGGGACTCAAAGAAAAATTCCGATTTTTATAGCAAAATTTGAAAGAAAAATTATGTTTTGAATCGAATTAATATTCAAAATCTTAACAAGATTCAGTTAAATATTCAAATTTGTTGTGTCTTTGCACTTGACAAAAGAATAAATATTTATTTATTCCAATTTTGGTGAAGACACAATTAAATAAAAGAAGAGAAATGGGGGCAGTATCGATTGAGGGAGAATGAACACAAGCAAACAAATAAATGAGGGAATGAACGGGTGGTCAAAGGGACCGGGGTATTTACGGACGAGGAAACAGAGAGAGAGTGTGGGAGGGAGAGATAGAAAGGAATTAAATAATAAGCGGGACAGTTGGGTACCCTTCCCAACAAAATTTTTCTCTCGGCGGTTTCTTATTCTCTTTAAAAAAATTGGCTCAAAATCGTAATTTTGTCATTTTTTGAACAAAATCGTTAAGAAATCGCATTAAAAATTACAAAAATTTTTCGGCGGTGTCTATTAGAGCAGGGTGTACCTATCTCTATCTATTCTTATTTCTAAGAAATGTTCTGATTTGGGGTAGTGTCTTTTTCATTTGAAAGAAGAAATTTATGAAAAATTTGGCTAATTCCTAGCAAAATTCGTTAAAAATTCTTAAAATTTTTCCCCAGCGGCGCCTATTGGCACCGCCGGCACCCCAAAACCCCTATTTTTCTTAAAAATTAGCCCAAGATTGACAATTTTGATCTTTTTTTTGGACAGAATTTGTTAACAAATTGCATTAAATTTTCAAAAAATTTCCCGGACGCCCTTCCCTCATCCATACCCAAAAAATTTCTTGGAAAAATGCACCGAAAAATTGTTAATCTTAAAATTGATTTTCGGAAATGTATGAATTTCTCATTTCTAAGCCGGAATTTCCCAGAAAAATAGTTGGCGGCGAGAAATATGTTGCTAATGCTTGATTTTGTTGAATAAAAATGCGATTTAAATTTTGGAAGCGTTTAAAAATACTAAAGTAGAGAACAAAGTATTTAGATGTTTTCTGTCGAAGAAGAACATTTGAAGGTGCCGCGTCGTTGCGCGAAAACCGCAAAAATTTTATAATTAATTTATTTAAAAATTTAATCAAATTAATATTTATAATTAATTTATTTAAAAATTTAATCAAATTAATATTTATAATTAATTTATTTAAAAATTTAATCAAATTAATATTTATAATTAATTTATTTAAAAATGTAATCAAATTAATATTTATAATTAATTTATTTAAAAATGTAATCAAATAAATTATTTTATGATTTATTTAAAAATGTAATCAAATAAAATTATTTTATAATTTATTTTTTTTAAATATTATTCAGCAAATTTTTCTCAATAATAAAATATATGTGTAAAATCTTTTGCAGAGACAGAATTTGCTCTTTCTGATATGATTTAAACTATTTAAAAATTTTTTATTAAAAAATTTAAGACGATTGTTCAAAATTCATAGATTTTTGAGGGCCCAAGAGGTCAAACTCGCCAAAAAATTTACTCAGAAGAAATTCTTTGGCGTGGCATAAAGCCGAAGTCCAAATGGTAGGTCGTTAATCCTAGAGAATGAATAAAATATGGCTTATACTCTTTAAATAAATGGGGACTGAATGTTTGATTATATTTATAGACCGGCTTTTGAGGCATATGCCTTTTTTTGCTAACTTTACGGCCTAATATGCTCGAAAAACGAGTTTTGAACTTGTTTAAAGCTTCTAGCTTGAACTTTTTTCGTGCCTATTTTAGGTGCCTATTTAAGAAATTTTTATGCCTAAAAGTCCGATCTCTAATTATATTTATTAGAGATTTACTTTAAAAATTAATCATAAAATTTTTATTCAATTACTTAATAATATTTTTAAATAAATTAATTATAAAATAATTTTATTTAATTAATTTGCTTAAAAACATTTTAAATAAATTAATTATAAAATTTTTGCGGTTTTCGCGCAACGCCCTTTTTTTCGTTGCGGTTTTCGCGCAACGCCCTTTTTGTGACGTCATCATTTTTGCGGTTTTCGCGCAATGCCCTTTTTTGCGGTTTTCGCGCAACGCCCTTTTTGTGACGTCATCATTTTTGCGGTTTTCGCGCAACGACCTAGGACCCATTTGAAATTCTCCTGCTATCCTCATGAGGCTAGGACCGTTTCTAACAATATACAAATAAATCGAAGTTGTTAATTAATTTATCAACTGAGTATATTTTTTAAAAATTTACATAAACTAAATTAAAAATAAAATCAATCTGGCAATTAAATAAACACGGCTAGAAAGATTTGAAAATTATTTTTTCGTCATCTTATCTAAAAAAATTAAGCTATTAGGAATGAATAATAATATATATATATATTTTAAAAAGAAAATGAAGCAAATAAAAATGATTGCGCCTGTTATCAAAGATTAACTAAAAAGAATGGAAATTCACGAAACTTCTTTTGGGCCCAATTTTAATCCTTATTAAATACTATTAAAATTTACAAATACTAAAATGAAATTGCAACAAACTGGCAAATTCTAATTGACATGAAATCAAAATACTTAATTTTAAGATTTACAAGCAACAATTTAAAAACTACTTAATTCATTTTTGCTGACATCTCTTTTTTTAAATTTTGTTATCAAGGTTCAAAGGATCCATAGTTTTTTGGAACCTTTTAATTTTTCCTAATCTTTTTAGTCTCTGCAAAGTATTATAATTTATTAGGTTTGGTAATTAGTATTTAAGAAAGAATTTTGACATAACCGTGTTTAATTAAAATTTAATTTTATTCATATTTAATTCTAAAATCGTCTATATTCATTATTTAATTTATTGCATCGGTCGGTATGATTAAATCAAATTCATTGCTATTTTAAAAAATTTTATAATTATTTTATATAGCCTTAAAATCATAGTAATTTTCATTATTTTTCTCTAAGGCTATCAATATTTTGATTTTTTTCAACAAGTTTTAATCTTTAACGTTTATAATATTGTATATAAATATAAAATTTTATTTAATTTTTCTTAATAATTCAAAGATTTTTCATTTATTTTATAGTCTGAAATAATTTACTAAAACATTTAAGCCTTTTCTTATCTCGTGCTGTATATTTATTGATGTTCCATTGCAAAGACATCGTTTTATTTATTTATTGTGTTAATATTTTAGGATGTTTTTTCAATCTTGTGTTCGGGTTTATTTTAATTTATTTTAAAACTTACTACTAATTATATATAAATGTTATTGAATTCTACACATTACATAGACTTTCTCTATAGTGAGATAGTGAATGGACGTGGTAGTCTTGACAATTCTTTAATGCTGTAATTAAATTTTCATTTTTGATTTAAGAATTTGGGCTTTTTGTACTTTACTCAAAACAGTTAATATAAATATTATAATAAATAATATCAACTTAATTAATTGTTTATTTATTTTTAAGCCGTTATTATCAATATGTAAAGCATTCTTCACATTTATTCCGATCTAAGTGAATTCTGTTTTTCATTAATCTTTTTGCATTTTAATTTGAAACATTTAAAAAGAATAAGTGTTTCATGAACTTTCAGTTTTGCCTCGCATATCTAAAAATGAATTATTAGAATAAATTAAATACTTATTTCGTTTTTATTTTCATTATTAATTTTATTTTTATATAAATTTAAATATTCTCATATTATAGGAATTTTAAAATACGCACTTGTTTAAGTAGATATTAATTCTTTATATTTAAAAAAAAATTAGGTTAATTTAACGTTTGAGATTTGACAATTCGTAATGTTTCCTGGACAAAAGCAACCTCTGTCCCCTCCTCTTTTGGACTTTTATTTATTCCAAACCAAAATTTATTATTTTTTGCTTAAATTTTTATACAAAAAAAAAATTAAAAATTATTTCTTTACCATTTATAAAATTATGTTGTTTTCATTATAATTTTCTTTTAAAATTTAAGAGCTTAATTCCCGATAAAATCTTGCTATGACAGACAAATGTACGCCAATATCAGAGCGATTTTCGCAGCACATAAGGAAATGCAAATGATGAATAATTTTAAATTTTTAACTTAATATTTTGAAGCCATTATATAATTACCAATATTAGGAATCATTTAATTTTAATTTATTTTTTAAACTTTTTTGAGTATAATGGGATGATTGAAATAAAAAACAAATTTACATTGCTTTAATTTGTTTATAAGTTTTCATTTTTATAAATTCAGAGATTAAAGACTGAATCTGGTATTATTATTATTATATCATATATATTTTTTGTAACTATTTGTTAATATTTTATTTTGAATTTATTTTTGATTTATTTGATTTAATTGCATTACAACTTAAATATTGCCTAAGTAAGGATTCAAGTCGTGGGCAGTTTTTAAAGCGGCTGTTGTGAGAGTTTAAAAAATAATTATATTCAATATATAAATAATTATTTTACTTATTTTATTTTTTTCTCTTATTTTATGGTTGATTTATTTTAGTTGAAACGAAAAAATAAATGATTCAGAAATAACTTAATTCAAGCAAATTTAATTTGATAAAAATCAGCTTTCTATGGTCAATGCACAAATGGTAATATTTTTTATTGTAAAATTTAAATGTTTTTGATAGTTTTTTAAGCAATTAAAAGTTAACCTTTTATAATCCCTTCGGAAAGCGACCAAATTATTAAAATATGAATTATATTGAGAAAAATTGCTAAAATACACATTAATAAAATTAATAATGAAAAAACTATTGAAAATAAATTAATATATATGGACTTAAAAAATTGGTAAAAATGAGAGTGCAAAAAGGCAAAATAATATTTTTTTTTCTTGCATTTTTTTAGGTTATTATGTCTTTTCCTTTTATTCATCGATTTTTTCTTGCATTTATTTATCTTTCAATACAATAAATATCAACAATATATTTTGCAATTATCTCGCCTTTTTCTTGAGTAAATATTTATGAATAACGTTATAAATTGTCTGATTTTGCACATATTTTTTTGCGCATGTGCTATGAAGGAGGGGCTCAAAAAATTTCTACGTTAAAACTAAAAGAAGCTCCTTAGCCATTGTTTTGGTGTTCTTAAAGCTTACTTTTTACAAAATTTCTTTTTTCTCTTTTGCTTTTCAAACCATTAAGAGGAATTATTTTGCTTTGCGATTCTTTACAATCAATTGAGTTGTTTTTCAGGGCCAGATAGTTCTTCGATTTTTATTATTTACTCATTCGTTTATCTAAAATTATTATTGAATCACAATAATTTCAAGATCGCTCGAAGACCTTCCTTTTATCTCTGTATGAACTTCAATAAAGAAAAAAAAAATTATATTTTGTTAAATTAATTCCATTGTTTGTTTTTTCCATTTACTTTCATATAAATCTCATCAATCAAATTATTTTCGATTGGAATTATTAGACATTCATGATTTGCGAGCGTGGGTTATTTATAGACTGGTATATAATGTTCGAAATATTTAAATGTTTGATGTCTGTTCTGTTTTTGTTTTGCGAAAAAATAAATTTTTCTTTTTGTTTAATATTTGTCATACATTTTATTTCGTTATAATTAATCCAATTATTGGTTAATTCTCTATTATGATTATTTTTATATATGCAAAGATTTAAATAAAAAATATAATTTTTTATTTTTAGCAAAAATTCGGTCGGAACTGTATTTCACCTTAAAATCTCATCCTCCATACTTGTTAATTTCTTTTCTGAATTTAATTATTTTTATATCATTAAAAAATTGTTTAAATAATTTTAATAAGAATTCTTTGATTTATATAAATGTATGAAGAATATAGTTTTTTTCTATTCAATTAGTAATCATTGAAATTTCGAATAATATTTTAACTGATCTAAGGGAAATTATTATTTTTGGATACCGAACGAATAAATTGTAAAAATATTTGAAGCAATTTTGTAACCTGGATTAATAGACAAAAAATACCCGTAAAAATTGACTATTTTTGGCATATTTGTAATCCCTAAATTTGGTCATTTTTTAGACAAAATCTATGCAATTATACCAAAAGAATTAAATCTAGGCGATATATCGAATAAAGGAATGTGGAGCCAAACCCATCATTCAAAAAAAAAAAAAAATTAATTTTTGTGAAATTTTTGGAGGTTACAAACATTTTGATGGCGAAAGCGAATTGACAATTTGGAGACCAACGAAATTCTTCGCAAGGTCAGTGTCACAACAACGGCATTCAAATAGAAGGCATTATATAGGTTATGAGGTCGCTGATCATTTCCGTTTCGACTCATTTCGAACCCCTAACCCAAATTCGATGAAAATCAAATTTCATTTTCAACAAATCACAGTATTAGGCCTAAACTCCACAAGAGCCAAAGAAACTTTTATATGTGAATAAAAGAATAATGTGTTCTTTCCGCTTTTTGAAGGCACTAATTGAATTGGTTGAGCAATTAAAAAGGGATTTAATTTTTACTGAAATGATGAAAATTGCAATTAATTAAGGCCATTGTCTCCGCCACCACCAGCAGAAGAACAAGAAGCGGGACAAAGCATCACAAATGGGCCTTCTTCTGACAATGAGTGACGGACAAAACAACAAAAACGGTTATCAGCCGCAGAAGAAATGAATTAATTGAGAATGGCCGGCCGATAATAATTCATCATTAAGAAGAAAAACCGGTACTTTTCCGTTTGGGACCCCATGTTTATTCAAATTTTAAACCGTCAAAAACAACGCGATTTAAATTTTGCTTTTTCATTGTGTTTCGGGGGTTCTTTTACCAAATTAAGTAATTAATGAGTTTTCTAAGTTAAAATTAGACTCATTTTCGAACTCAAAAATTTTTATTAATTTTTTTGTTAAAATGCCAGGTTTTTTATTATTTTCCTGAATTAAAAATTTATCCAAATTCGTAATTTTTTTTTGTTAGTGTCAGGTTTTTAATTCAATTTCATTTGGTGTGCAGCGATGTTTTATGAATTTTTGGCTTTTTTTCAATGCTTTTAATTAATTTGAAGATTTCTGTTAAATTATTTAAATTTATTTTTGTTAGTTAAAGAATTTCATTATTTATTTTTGAATTTGTATAAAATTAATTTTATTTCGATTTTAATAAATATAAAATATTTATATTTTCAAATTATTTTTAATAATAAAAGGATTAATTTATTTTAAAATTTTTTAAAAATTATTAATGCATTCAATTTTTAAAATTTTTTAAAAATTATTAATGCATTCAAATTTTAATCTTTTTATAATTCATTTCCTTATTATTTCATTTTAAATCATGGTTGTACCTCTTCTCATCACTGTTGTACCTATTCTAATCACTTTCGTACCTATTCTAATCACTGTTGTACCTCTTCTAATTTTTATTTGAGGTCAGCGCAATTAAAAAGCAATACATAATTACGATGTGTTATTTTGTCACATGTCTTTCTCTGGACATTTTGCCACCAAAGCAAAAATCGGACGATTCGCCTCCAATGTCACCACCGTTTCCTCATTCTCTGACCGCTATCCCAGACAAATGGAAGAAAAGACGGTGGTTTAGAGAAAAAAATATTAAAGGAATTTTCTGTTATTGTTTACTTATAAATATTTGGAAATATTTCTTTGCCAATATTTGTTGTTCACAAAATTTGGTTCTGATAGAGTTTAAGGATTCTTTTTTCTGTGAATTTAGAATTTTTTCTCTTTTTTACTAAATTTAGAGATGAACATTTTTGATCAAATTTTAGAAAATTTTAATAAAACTTACATGTCAAAAAAAATTTCAAAAAAGAATAAGACGGGAGGCGGTGCGGCGGGCGGTTGTGCCAATCCCAATGCAAACGTGGCGGGCGGTGGCGGTGGTGCCAATGCAAGTGGTGACAATGCCAACGGGGACAATGCCAACCTTGCGGGAGGCGGAGGCGGTGCCAATGCAAACGGCGCAAATGCCAACCTGGCGGGAGGCGGAGATGGTGCCAATGCCAACGGGGCTAATGTCAACGTGGCGGGAGGCGGTGCCAATGCCAATAACAACTTGGCGGGAGGCGGTGCCAATGCCAATAACAACTTGGCGGGAGGCGGTGCCAATGCCAATAACAACTTGGCGGGAGGCGGTGCCAATGCCAATAACAACTTGGCGGGAGGCAGTGCCAATGCCAATAACAACTTGGCGGGAGGCGGTGCCAATGCCAATAACACGGGAGACGACGGTGGTGCCAATGTTGACATGGCCAATGTCAACGTGGAGGAAGGCGGTGGTGCCAATGCCAACGGTGAAAAATGTTTTAAACTTTTTTTTCTTTATTTATTAAAGAAAAAAAATTTCTTATTTCATAATTTTTTGTTTATTATTAGGGCTCGGATTTTGAGGCATGTACATTTTTTTCCAAAGTGTATGGCATAATGAGCAAGAAAAACGAGTTTTGAAAACTAAGTTCCTTTTTGACTTTTTTTGTTTGAGATTTTGATGTCTTATGCCAGGCATGTAATTTTGCGCCCTTTTTTAGCTTTTATGCCTTTTTCAGTTTTTTTTAAATGGTAATTCTAAGGGCCTGTTTTTTACTACTGGGCGAAAACCAAAAAAGAAATTGGCAATGGTAAAGATTATTGGTACCGAAAAATTTTTTTAAATAAGTTTTTAGAAAATCATTTTCTGGGGGATTCCTTGGCGCTTATTACGAATCTGGCCTTCTTTAGGCTCAATTTTGAACCCCGAACCCAGATTCGAACACTCGAGAAAAAATAGGATTTTTTTTTCGAAAATTGGGTGCTACCATTGGTACTACTGCCAAGATTTGACCGAATTGAACAATAATATGAAGAAAAATACAAGCGATTCAGAAATAAAAACGGAAAAAGAAATTGGCTGTATTCAACAAGGAATATTTGTAAAAAAAATGAGAATTTTAAATTTTCAAAATGTTCGGATCCGGGTTCGGGGACCGAAATTGAGCCTGATAATGACCAAATTTGTACTAAGCGCCTCGGCTTACCACTCAAAATAATTTTCTCAAAAGCTTAATTAAAAATTTTTCCGGGACCAATAATCTTTACCATTGCCAAGAAATTTTCTAAAATGAAAACGAACGAAAATATATATTACCAATTTTTTTATTAATAAAAAAAATTTTTTTCCAAAAATGTTATTTTTACTGCCTTTTCCATTTTTTTGACTTTTTGTCATTATTTTTTATGCCTTTTTCACTTTTTCGTGCCTATTTTAGGTGACTAGAAATCCGTGTCCTAAAAGTCCGGGCCCTAATTATTATACATTTCAGTATAACGAGATTAGAAAATTTACAAATGATTTTTTAATGAAAATTTTAAAAATAAATAGGTGCTATAAGAGGCGGTCGTGGACGTGGTGGTGTCTTTGGCGGGAGCGGAGGTGCTTTTCGTTGGCGCGGTGTTGCTGGCGGACGCGGAGGTGGTGTTTCTGGCGGACGCGGAGGTGGTGGTGGTGGCGGACGCGCAGTTGGTGGTGGTGTCGGACGCGGAGGTGGTGGTGGTGGTGGTGGACGCGGAGGTGATGGCGGTGAAAGAGGAACGAAAAGAAAAAATGCCGCTGGAGTTAAGAAGGGCTGGAAAAAAAATTATGCCGGTGGTCGCGGCAGTTGTGATCGTGGGGACCGTGGGGGGCAAGGCCGTGGAGGCGGCGGAGGGGGAGGGGGAGGGGGTCGTAGCGTCACAATCAATTTTTATTGATTTGTTAAATTTGTTTGAAAATTATTAAACTTTTGTTGAATTTTGGGTACTACTATAAGAAGGTCTATTCAGAAAAGATTAAAACTGGAAATAGGATAAATATTTATCAATAAAATATGCATTTGTGATATTTTCAATGCTTTTAATTAATTTAAAATAATTTAGTTTTATTAATATAAATACATTTCTAAATTTAAGTTAAATTCTTTTTTGATGAATAAATGTTTTTGCATTAAAAATTAATTATTTATTTGTTTTTGAATTAAAAAATTCACGTACATATTTAATTCATTTAACAAATTTACAAATAAAAAATTGCTCTTTCGAAGTATTTTTTATGCATAACCTTTCTTTTTTAATTAATTGAAATATTACGCCAGATAAAGAGAAACTAAAAAGATGCGCAGTGAAGGAGACCAATAGTAATTCGACATTATTAAGAATTTTTAAAAATGAATATGAAATTTTGAGTGTTAGTTTTCGATTTTTAATCGTTAATAAAAACTTTTCCTAATTTATTTGCTATACCTCTTCTAAACGTTGTTCCTCTTCTAATCACTGTTGTACCTCTTATCATCACTGTTGTACTAAAAAACGGGCGCGAAGCACCCGTATGAGTTCAACAAATTAAAAAAACGGGCGCGAAGCGCCCTTCTTGAGCCTCGATGTGGACTAAAACCCCCTAATAATTTTTTAAAAATTCAAAAAAATTTCTCCAACCGTTTCGATAAATCTGAATCGCTTCACAGCCTAGGTAGCGAAGCTCAAGAAGCGCGAAGCGCTTTAAAGCAGCATACCCGACGGTTCACGCACCCGCTAGTTAAACTGTTATATTAGGTAACATAGTTTACAGAATTATTTTAGTTAATAAAAATATTTTCATTTATTATATTGGTTTTTCCCTTTGAGAAGGCGAAATTTTATTATTTTCCGAACTAAAATTTCGTTTAATTTCCTTACTTAGACATTTTTAAGGATATGTTTTAATAATCAAAGGTATAGATTAGTAGTTTTTAGCAAATGAGATAATTTATTTAGTATATTTTAATAAGTGTCTCATGTTTTTGTTAAATTGCCAAAAAATTCTCAATGACGAATTTATACCATTTTTGCTAATTTTTCTTTTCAAAATTGTTTAATTTTTGTTAAAAACCAAAATATTATACATATATTAAATCATTAAAATTAAAATTAATGAAAAGAAATGCAAAAATTTTGTTTCGCTTCAATTAATAAATGCAGCTGCCTTTTTTGAATGCATCAGTCATTTATATTCCTTCGCGTAGTTTTCTATTGCTAGTTAGTAGTAAAGATACGCCACCTTAGCAGCATGACACTAATTAGATGTGACAGATGGTGGGGGAGGGATGTCAATTAGTCATTAATTGACTGACCGGGGAGGGGTACTAATTGGTCAGCGGTCAAGGGGGAGGGGAGCACTAATTGGTCAGCCGTAGGGTGTGGGGTGACAATTAATTAATTAATTGGTGGGAGGGACCCAAACCAAAACCTATTGAACGCTTTCAAATTTACATGTAATTTTTTGACGAGCGGGAAATTGATTGGTCACCAAAGTGACAGCCGAGGGGGAGGGGGGTGAAATTTTTTGATTGTTTTAAAAAGTGACAGCCGAGGGGGAGGGGGAAATTTTTGATGGAAAATTTTTTGATTGGTTACAAAAGTGACAGACGAAGGGGAAATTCAAATTTTGTGGGAGTGGGATCGGGAATTTTTGATTGATCATTAAAGTGACATTTGCGGGGGCATCAATTTTTGTGGGGAGGGGGGGGTGGGGAGGGTAGAGAAGGATATTTTCTCATCTTTTCTCTGTCCACCCCTGCCCTGCATAGGAATGCATATCGATTTGACGGGGGAACGCCGTCACTTTCTCACCGCTTTACTCATTGCCATTAAATGACCAAATGACCTTTTCCATAATTCTCCCTATTTCTAGGTGTGTTATTTGTCCCATATTTTTCTCAACATTTTGTTCAACACCAATGGCGCCCGGGGGCAAAACGTATGCCCGGCTTAAAAATGTAAGTTAAATGAATAAATTTTGAAAATTTTGTTATTTCTTTTTCATGTTTAGGCATCAAAGCCAATCGGTTCGTCAAGTGAAGACGAAGAGGACGAACTTCCCAGCAGGAAAAAAATGCCATTGCCAACCATGAAAGCACCAATGGTCAGTTTAAGTGTTTAAAATTTTTGAAAATTTCCCAAGTCCTTTTCAGTATACAAAAAAACCGGCAGTCAAAGTGCTATTTGAACAACCAGTCGCAGCACCCGACAAAACAACAACTCGGCCAGTGAAACGGGTGGGTTTTAATGAGAAAAATTTGTATGAAATGTAAAAAAAAAATTTTTTTTTCTTTCTTTCAGAATCGAACCGGCATGGGCACCGACACTGCACTGTTCCAACAGCCGGCACCACAAAAATTGACCACGACACGCAAAAGCGTGGGTTTAAAAAATTAATTAATTTTATCATAATAATAAATATTCCTTTTTTAAAAAAAATAATTTCCCGTTAATTTTGTAGGCCAAGGGAAATGCCGCCGCACCATCCTCCTCCTCCGTTTCCGTCCGCAATCCACCGCGCCGCGTCCGCTCCCATCGTGATGTTGCTGCACAACAACCGCAACAGCGCAAATTGGAAAAGCGAAAAGCGGTAAATTCGTGCTGAAATTTTTTATGTGACTTTTCATTAAAATAAAAATAACAATAATTAATTTTGGATTTTTTTTTTGGAATCAGGCAGCACCGCAACTGGATGAGAATTGCCCGGGGGACCATCGGCACCCATCACAGACCCTGTTGGAGCAGCAAAACAATGCGTTGTACAGGCTCCTCTTCGATGGTAGCAAGGAGAACTACTTCACCCATTTGGAGCGAGCCCGTCACTTCGTCCACACATGCGCCGTCTGTGCGAAGAAGTACGAGTTCGTTTTGGTGCGCTTCCCCGACACTGGAGTCGAGACGCCATGGCATCCTGTGTTACCAAAGCATGAAAACATCCGTGATGGTTGGACGTTATTAGACCTAGAAATGCTGGTAAGCGAAATTTGTTTCAATTTTTGAAATTTGTCATCGAAAAAATATTTGAGGAGCCCGACACAATTTACGCTTTCGACGCAGCTTGGCAGGACTGTACTGCACCTGATGAAGCGATTGGAGGGAATGAAAATGAAGACGGTGGCGATGACGAGAACGGCAGAGGAAACAACAGCGGAGGAGGAAACAAAAAGAAGGGTGGCCAAAGACGTGACGGAGGAGGTGGGCAAAAAGACGGAGGAGGAGGGAGCAAAGACGGAGAAAGGCGAAACAAAAATGGAGAAGGAAGAGATGATGAAGGAAGAGAAGAGGAGGAGCAAAACGACAACAACGGAAAGAGGGGAGAAAGAGAGAGAGAAGAGGAAAGAAGAGAAGAGGAGGAGGAGCAAAGCGGACACAATGAAGAGAGGGGAGAAAAAAAGAGAAGGAAGAAGGGAGAGGAAAAGAAGGAGGAGAAGAAGAGGAGAAGAGGAGGACGATGGAAGAGGCGAAGAAGAAACAAGAGAGAGAGGAGACGAAGAGGAAACGGAAGAAGCACGAGAAAAATTGAAGAGAGGTGAAGAAAAAGAAAGAGGAGAGAAAGGAGGAAAAGAAACGAATGGAGGAAAAGTCAAGGACGAAGCGAAAATGGAGGAAAAGCCAAAGAAGGACGAAGCGAAGGAGGAGGAAAAGCAGGAGAGAAGAAACAGCCGCAGCCCGGATCCAAAATGGTGGGACATTTGTTTTTTATTTTGGTCTTCGAAAACTCAAATTGTATTGGCCATCGGTGGATAAAGCCTTTATGTGTATTGGCTACCGAAGGGCCGGGTCTTTGGGAGTGTTGGTCACCGGAGGGCCGAGTCCTTGGGAGTATTGGCTACTGGAGGGCCGAGCTCTTCGGAGTATTGGCTGCCAGTGGGCCGAGCTCTTGGGGTTTTTGGCTACCGGAGGACCGAGCTCTTAGGGATGCTGGCTGTTGGTGGGCCGAGCTCATAGAGGTTTTGATTGCCGAAGGGCCGAACTTTTTGGGTTTTGTGCGAATTGTCAAGACAATGTGACCAATCAAAATTTCAATGCATAATTTTAGACCCACTCACAGTGGCGCAGAGTTATGCGTCTTAATAAAAAGAAAGGATTGAAGGAGGGACAAGACAACGCACATCCGGCAACAATTTTTAATGTTTTATAATTTTTTTTCGACAAATTTTCAATGTTTTTATTTTTGTTTACCAAATAACAACATTTCTTATCTTCCATTCAAATCTTTGGATCAAAATAACAAAAGAAAAGAAGGAAATGTTGGGGGATTGGAGGAGGGGGGGGGGTACAAACAGATCCATGCTCATTCATTCATTATTCACATTTATTTAAAAATGGACCCAACAAACACTACTTGGACCATTGAGCAAAATTGTTCTTGCAACAATGATTTGCTTCAGTGCGTCCGGCCACTGTCCTACAAATCACCCGTATTGTGTGTGCCAATTGAATTTGGCACAAATTTTGTGCATCATTTGATCGAATTTTCAAAACCCCCGCCCCTCAATGTCCCACTTGCTGTTATGGTTTTACTGATTCTGCTCCAGGTATAAACCCCCTCCAAATTATATGTGTGTGTGTGTGTATATGCAATGAATTTTTTACAGTTGTGCCATATCATCTTGACTTTGTTCTATGGCTATCGCCGTCGTCGCCGTCGACCACGTGTCCGTTTCCCTACCAATGTAAGACCTATGGTACTCACAAATTCAGGCAAAAATTTTTTCAATTTTTAAAGGACATTCCGCTCTCACCGATGCACCGCTTTCCTCCGCTACCGCCGCGCTCAATTGCAATCCGGGCCAACACTAATACTCAAAAAGTGTGTTTGTTTTGTGTCTGTTTCGTCCAATTTGCATTAACATTTTCAGCAGGACCAGCACCACACGAATGAGCGCAAAAATGAACAGTTCAAAAAGAGGGAGGAACCGAGGGAGGCGGAGAACGGACTGCGCAATTTGTCCAACTCAGTGGTGTTTCGTGAGGTACAATGAAAAATTTTGTTATATTTCTAATAAAAATTAAAGAAGCCTGAAGCGTTTCCTATCAACGACAAAGGAAAGATGGACGGGTTGGCAATGAATTCGCGAAATATGGACAAACCGATATACGGTATTTGTTTTCATTTAAAAATATCCCAATGTTATTATTATTCAGCCTTGGCAAGCATCCCGGAGGAAGAGGAGGAGGATGAATACTTTGAAGACTGTTATTACCAGACCACTTGGGTCTAGACAATAAATAATTTGATCATATGCATATTTTTTTTGCTGAATTCAATAAACATATTGTTTAATTGTACCTTCCCAAATTTATTAAAAATTAAAAAAAAATCCCATCACCACCAAAAATATTTCCCAAATTGCCGGATTCACAAGCAGTCCTTCTCAATTTGTCGGACAGTTCTTTCGAGCTGCTCCTTGACCATTCCATAAAGGTGCGCCGCGTGCGGGTCGGGTAGTCCATTTGAGCGCTCTTCGATTTTTGTGATTATGAAAATCTGAGTCGTCATCTGTTTGTCGATTTCCTCTCTCAGAAACGCGCATCCTTAAATTGTGAATGGTTTACAGTAAGAACTGAAATTGTGTATCAAAAATTGTTCTACCGAAGGACTTTGGGCCGTCTATTTGTCCGCCAGGCAGGGGCTTGCCGTTTCCGACATTTCCATACTTTGAAATGCCACGCACATTTCATTGAAATGGCTTTGTTGGTGCCGCTGGTGGCGCTGTTTTTGACGCTTCATCACAATATGAAGCCATTTATATTCGGAATTTTTTTTCTGGGGGCGAGATTTAAAACGGCGGCATGGGGACATTTTGCTGATTTGGGAATATAAATTGAAATGAACTGTTTATATGGAATGGCGTGACCAATGGAAGAGGAGGCGCGCGATCATGGACCCCTCCCACCCCCGCCCTCCCCCCACCCTTTCCCACCATCTGCTCTTCAAATTTAAAAATGTTTATTGGTAGTCAAAATAAAGTGCGAAAAGTGTGGTGAATTATTCGGTGGTTTTCGGCTTCTTCTTTTGATCAGCAATCATGTCGCTGACACAGCAATTGATTCTAGCACATTCTTCACACATCTCGAGTACAATCGCCACTCGCCCGTCTTCCAGCCGGCGTGCCTTGTCTTTGTTGTGAAATAATTTGTTCCAGTCCTCTGAAAGCTGTCAATTAATTTGATCGTCAAAAATGTTTAATTAACCTGAGCACAGCCGCATCGCAAGCACAAATTGGCCCCGCGGGATTTTCCAAAGAAAGCGCTCATCAACTCGTGGCTTCGTAGGCTTTCAAATGCTCCTCCGCAGTTTCTTGTTGTATAAATTGTTCTGCCATTTGATGATGATTTTGCAAGACTGATTTGATTGTGCGAGAAAATCTCGGCTTAAATAGCTTTCAAAAGTGGGCGTGGCCTAATTTTCCGGGAGTATAAAAGCCCCGCAATTTGTCTGCCATGCTCATTTGTTCTGCTACAATGGTCCTCGTCATAGAATTTTGTGCCCAAATTCTCGGCTGTTCCCCGAAATCACTACGCGACAAGCTCAATCATCCCGAGGACCGGGTGAAGGCATTGAAGGAGCTGGTCGGAAAAAAGGTTCGGACAACATACCAGGACCGGAATGGAATGCAGAAAACCTTCTTTGTCGACGGAATATCGGACAAGGGAGCGGCTTTGACCCCGGCGTATGGCAGACTCAGACAACCGTACAACATCAACATTGCTGCACATTTCTACGCTCGCCACCGTATCAAGCTGCATCTCCCGTACGTGCCGTGTGTTGTTGAGAAATACTCCGGGTGTGGCGAAGACAGATACTACCCAATGGAGCTACTCGAAATTGTGGATGAGGACTACACCATCAAAGAGCGATGGCTTGGCAAACTGTTTACTGAAATTGAGGACATTCCCGTCAAACGCCTTGGTCGAATTGAGGAAGTCGAAGAAATTGACGACAACGATGATGGGGGTGGTCGCTATGAATGCAGTCAACCGTCTTACGTTTATTGGTAAACACATTATTTTACCTTAATTATGCATTTTTCTACCTAAAAACGACAAATTCGTTTTAACTTTTTAAAAATTGCATCTTCCACTCCTTAATTATTTACAAATTGTGTCTTCTTTCTCTTAATTCTGCATTTTTCTACCTAAAAATGACGTTCCCAAATGCTTAATAATTTTCAAATTGTAACTTCCATTGCTTAATTCTGCATGCATTTTCACTCCTTAATTATGCAATTTTCTACCTAAAAACGAAATGTTCGTTCACTTTTAAAAATTGTATCTTCCACTCCTTAATAATTTACAAATTGTGTCTTCTTGCTCTTAATTCTGCACTTTTCTACCTAAAAATGACGTTCCCAAATGCTTAATAATTTACAAATTGTGTCTTCCATTGCTTAATTATGCATGCATTTTTATGTCCTTAATTATGCACTTTTCTACCTAAAAACGACATGTTCGTGCATATAATAAAAATTACAACTTCCACTCCTTAATTATTTACAAATTGTGTCTTCTTTCTCTTAATTCTGCACTTTTCTACCTAAAAATGACGTTCCCAAATGCTTAATAATTTACAAATTGTGTCTTACATTGCTTAATTATGCATTCTTTAAAGTTACCTTTCATTTTTATTATGTTTGCATTTTATTGTGTATATTATTATGTTCACAATTTCAAAAGCTCTATTTTTCCTCGGAGTGTTTTTTCGTATTATTAAAATTTAATTTTCTTCGTTTATATTATAGAAAGGACATAAATGGGCAACTAAAATTTAGTCTCATTTTTGAAATGTTATTGAAATAAACATGGATTCTTTCTTTTTATTTAAGCTGGTCTCTAATAACTTAGGATGGAAGATAATTTAATATGAAAATTTATATTTATTGAATTAGATAATACAATTTAGTTGTTAAAAATTGAAATTAAAAATAAACATAATTTTCTTTGCATCTTTTAGGATATATGTTAACTCACAATCTTTCAATTTTGGCATCTTATTTTGTTTCTTTTTTTAGTTAATTTTTACATGATTAAAATATATATTACGACTTTTTTAGTTTTCATGAAAATACGAAAAAATTTAATTTATTTAATTTTCGTATTTACCTTTCCATTGATACTAACTTCAAAAAACTCAAGCGTTTTTTAGTTACAGAATTAGTTTATTTTTTGGAGAGCCTAAACTTAAAATTTTATACATATTACAAAAATCTTTAAATTTAGTAAAATCTTTGAAAGATATGCAAAATATTGCAATTTTTATTTCGATTTATTTTTTAAAATGAATAACAAAATAACAAATATGTAAGTGAAAAATAAGGATAATAATTATTATATTTTGATTAATCTTAATTTGAGTTTCACTTTTATTTTCCTGTTAAATTAATAATTAATTTCTGTAATATTTAAAGAAACCATCATTTTTATATATTTTAATTAATTTATTAATTTAATTAAATTTTTTCTAAAATGTGTTCACTGTGCGTTTTTTAATGTATATGAATAAATCAACTTTCATTTGTTTTATAAATATTTATTTCATGAATGCTTTTTATTTTGAATTTTTCTTAATTTCAATGAATAAAATATATAAAATTTAGTCAACTATTTGGTAAAATTTAAAAAATCAACATAAATTAATTTTGCGCATTAAATTAGATTAAAGCAATTAATTATTGTTTTGTTTCTCTTTTGAATTTATTCTTTAATTTTTTTATAAATCAGTTAATTGAGTTTCACATTTTTGCTATTTATGATGTTATTAGTAATACTAGATTTAAAATTAAACACGTTGCCAACGCTTTGCAGTTGTGCATTTTAAATTTAAGATTTAAAAGTGTTAAAAATATTAATTCAAATTTTTCATTGTCTGTTATGGATGCTGAAGATTGTCCGACAAATTTAATATAAAAATATTTATCATATTAAGCAAGTATTGTTACGTATATAAATTAACTCAAACATATGTAAGTAATTTTATGAAAATGATTTCTTGATCAATTTTATGGTTATTTTTAATTAAAAACCTATATTTTAGTCATGCAGAATGACAAATTTAGCTGAACGGGTCTTATAAACAAATATTCTTATGTTAGTTTATATTAAAGTGATTAGTTGACTTTTGAAATTTGATATTAATTCAAATTAATGTTTTGCATTTTATTTATGATTTTATTTTATAAGGAACCAAAGGGATTTGACATACAATATCGGAGAGAGGGCAGGCCCGGCGCAACAAATTTTCGAGAGTTTGCGTATGAATCGCAACAGGTATTCTGATGATTTATCGGCCAACCAAACATTCGGCGAACTTCTACTCCGATAAATGATTAGCGACAATCCCGAACACAATTTGGCGCATGGACGAAACCGACGCACGCAATTTGAATGCGTTTGATGAAAAGATGCGATGCAAGGAGTGCGACGAGCCCCCAACGAGAGCATCGATGTGCTGGCAAACCGAATTTTGCCATGGTTCAAAGAGCTTACAAAAATCGTTTTCCTATTTTAATCTAGAAACACCTAAGTTATGTAAAACATATTTTTCTGACGATTAGTCTTAACTTTCAAGTTTGAATATTCCTTATATTTTTCTTTAGTTTAATATAAAATTAGATAATTCTTTGTGTATATAATTTTATCCAAAATTTGCAACATTGTATAATCAAATTATGAAAATTAAATAAATATTTAAAACAATATTAATGTGCTTATTTAGAATTTAATCTACATTATTATTATTAACGCATCTTATTATTATTAAAATTTTGAATATTTTGCTATTTTTCAAAACTCAAAAAAGTAAATTTTCAGTAGATTTTTTATTTTTCTATTTTTCTTCAAGTTCAAATAATTAAATTGTTAAATACTAAACAAATGTTCTAAATTATTTTAAAATTTAATTAACATGTCAAATCGGATTTCACTGCTCTACAAGTTCAGCAGATGTGGCCTTAATGATAATTATTATTAATTTATCTACTTCTTGTATTATATTTCATTTTTTTAATTAACAATAATAATCATTTAACATATGCTTCCTTTTTTTATTTTAAGTTTCAAATACGAACGTACTTTACAACTGTCATAAATAATTTTATATTAATAATCTTTAAACAGATTTTGAGGTTTGTTCATGCTATAATTATTTTTGCTTAAACAATAATATGTCTGTTGATATCAATTAAACATTTTATTTTAATATTCTTGTGTATGTAGCTATATGTATTTTATAATGCAATTATAAAAAGATGCACCACAAATTAATTGTTGTTTAAGCTTTTATTTTTTATAAATTTTGCTTTCGGTACTTCATTAAATTTTGAAAATTGAATTTTGGAGTTTTTATTCGAATCTGTGTTCAGCATTCTAGTTGTTTTTCAACATATTTTTTATATTTTTCATATCAAGTCGTACAAATACGGCCAACGAGAAGGGCTTAGCGCGCTAATTTTATAACTTTATTAGTAATTGATGAATCGCGAAGCTATTGCTTAGAAATAGCTTCGAATGTTAAGCTTTTGAATTATGCTAAGATTGTTCGTATTGGGTAACAACAAACAAAGTTTTAGTTCGAACTTGGGATTGTGCCAAAACGGATATCCAATTCCTGTTCACTAAGTCATCTTTTCGTCAAGACTGAGTTACAGCTCCATATGATTATATTAATGGTTTTTTTCTTTTTGAGTTTTGAGTATATAAATCTTTATATTTTGTTTAAATGTATCTATACTCAATTTAATAATTATATTTAAAATTTCCTATGTTTATTTTTTGAATGTAATAAAAGAATTTTATTCATTTCATTTAACTTTTATTCACTTTATGAACAAAATCATTAATAATTTATGTTTTCAATAGAAATTAAGAGTTAACATTGAAAAAGATTTTATAAATTTAGTTCTTGTTTGTTGAAATTAATTTTACCGCCTATTTGTATAAAGAATGCAAAAACAAATACAAGTAAACAATTCGATTTTTTAAAAAAAAAAGGAAATTTCAAATTTATATTTGGTTATATTTCTGCAAGAAATATCTGTATCATGTAATCAGACGAAAATATTCATTAAATTTTTAAACTTTATTAATTTTCTATCGTAAAGAACCCGTGCCATTCACTTTCCGTCGGCAAGGTAAGGGGCATTGCAAAGGTAGTTATAAAATCAATATATTCATTTAGATATTCATATTTATTAAGGTTTTTAAATTTTTTAAGCTTGCTTCGTTTTAGTGTGAAAAATCTTTTTAAATATAATTGGATTATTTACATAAAAATTTTTTGACTATTAAAAATTTCTAAAATGAGCACAAAACAAAACTTGTTTTAAAGTTAAATATATTTTAATAGGATTTTATTTAAAATTATTATTATGATAATTTCCAAAAAAATTAATCCTTTTAAGAAAATAAATGGAAGAAAGGAGAGGAGTCAGTATTTTTTAAATCTTGGGTCTTACTTTATTTTTGTTCATAGATGTATATTTTATTTGATTTAATAATTATTGTTCAGCTAATTTATTTCTTTATTACTAAGTATGTAACATTTCAATTGATCTGGTCGTCAAAAAACGATGTTGTTAATGATTAGCGCGAATTTCTTTTAAATTCTTAATTAAATGAATTTTAATTTTCGTCATTGAAAGTTCAAATTTTAAAATTTAGTGTTTTAATATATTGTCTTATCTATTTTCAGTTAAATTAATATTTCTTAAATTTAGTTCTCGTTATAAAAAAACAATTCCTCCAAGTCTTCCTGAAAGGCTTATGTACATCATAACATGTAATTTTTTAAATTTTAGTTAAAATTTCTATAAATAAAAATGATTTAATTTTGCGTATTAATTATAGTTCAAGTTTGTTTCTTGTTTTTGTGTTTAATTCACTTTTTTGTATATTTTATTATTAACATAGCTGTTCTAATATTTTAGTTAAAAATTAATTAGTTAATAACAGTAGTTAGGGGCTGTGATTTGTCCGGAAAAGTAGTTAGTGCATCCATTTTCACCGGATTACGGTAGCCCCCCACACCTATGGGATGGCTGCAGGCCAAGTGAGCGCCAGCCATTTGAGCGCCAGCCAAGTGAGCGCGGGCCATCTGAGCGCCAAAATTTTCAGTACTGAAGCCAAAACCTATTGCGCGACTTTTTTCAAGTGCGCGACTTTATGCAAATTATTTTATTGATTTTTTTTTTGCCAACCCAAACCTATTGCAGGGGTGCGCGACTTTTTTCTTACTGCGCGACTTTTTTTTGCTGCGCGACTTTATGCAAATTTTTAATTTAATTAATTTAATTTTAAATTAATTTTTAAACATCTTAAAGGTCAAACATCTTAAGACACTGAATTTAAAGTCATTTAAAATTCATCAAAAATTCCCCGCACCAAGCGGATCCGAACCCCAGAGGGGCGGCCAGACTGACGCACTAACCACTCGGCCACACTGGCAATAGGAACGTATGCATTAATTTGCTCTCATAAAGTGAAAAAATGACGTCATCACTGCTGCAGCAGCCAATGAAAAGCAAGAATGTCTGCCCCTATAAGGCGAGACAACTATGGCGAGATAGTGTGGCGAGAGTGCATTGCAACGAGAAGGATGGCGAGAGTGGCAAAAGAGTGTGGCGAGAGTGCATTGCAACGAGAAGCATGGCGAGAATGGCGAAAGAGTGTGGCGAGAGTTCATTGCAACGAGAAGGATGGCGTAAGTGGCGAAAGAGTGTGGCGAGAGTTCACTGCAACGAGAAGGATGGCTAGAGTGGCGAGGGGACCAAATAAACAAATCAATTAACGAAATTTTCCCAATTTTCAATTTAAAATGGGGGACCGTATAATTAAATAATATTTATTAATTAAATTAATTATAAAAAAAATTTTTAATTAAGTTATTATTGTTATTTAAAATAATAAAAATGTTTATCTTTTTAATTGCAAATAATTAAAATTATTTATTCCAGAAAATTTTATATTTTATTTCATAAATAAATTTTCCTCAGCCTTTTATTTTTTATCAAAATTTAATTTATTTTTTGTTGAATAATAATTGTTCTTCTAACAATAATAATTAATATTTTATTTTAAACTTATTATTATTATTATTTAAATAATAACAAATATTTATCTTTTAATTTGCAAATAATTAAAATTATTTATTTTTCCATAAATTTTATATTTTGTTACATAAGTAAATTTTTCCTGAGCTTTTTTTTATCAAAATAATTATTCTAAAAAAATAATAATGAATATTTTTATTTTAACTAGCAAATTAATAATTATTTATTTTGAATCTTTTTATTAAGAAATAATTAATTTATTTATTGTGAATTTACTCATCAAATTTGATTTCACCAGTACACATTAAGGGCGCCAAAAAACAATTAACTATCAAAAGGGAAGAATTGCGGGAAGGGTGTAAAATAAACAATCAATCAATTAACATGATTATTTGACATTTTCGCTTTTGAATGGAAAAGAATTGGGGGATCGTAAAATTAAAAATTATTTTATAAAATAACTTAGTTTAAAATTGCTTAATTATTTCCTTAATATAATAATAAATATTTTCCTATGAAATTCGCATAATTCTTTATTTTCTCATTAAAATTTCAAACATACTTAACCTTGTGAATATTTTTATTAATAAAATCAATTTGGTTTATTTATTGTTGATGAATTTTTCTGTTTTTAATAGCTCATGCTAATTCATTACCCCTTGAGGGCTCTAAAAAAAATAAACAATTATAAAATGGAAGGGTGTTGGAAGAGTGCCACAATTCACAAATCGATTCATGAATTAATGAATTATAAATACTAAATAGCTGTTGTTTTATGTTCAATTCTTTTTAATTTAAAAACATAAAATTATTTATTGTTAATCAATATTCTCATTATTTTTTCATTTTTTCGTTAAATTATTTAGCATAATGTTCGCCATCTTCCATTCTCTGTTTCACTAAGTTTTATCTGCAGTATCTCACTATTAACAAAAAAAAGCCACCAAGTATGAATCTCTTTCTGCCTTTCTCTGCTTCTCTAACCTCTCTTTTCATGCACTATTTCACCTTTGGTAATAATGGCCTTCACTTTGCATCTCGGCCCTTCTCTGCTTCTCTAACTCTCTTTTCATGCACTATTTCACCTTTGGTAATAATGGCCTTCACTTTTGCATCTCGGCCCTTCTCTGCTTCTCTAACCTCTCTTTTCATACACTATTTCACCTTTGGTAATAAATGGCCTTCACTTTTGCATCTCGGTCCTCCTCTGCTTCTCTAACCTCTCTTTTCATGCACTATCTCACCTTTGGTAATAATGGCCGTCATTTTGCATCTTGGCCCTTCTCTGCTTCTCTAAACTCCTTTTCTCTAAACTATCTCACCCAGGCATCTATATGCCCTTCTCTCTCTCTCTGCATCACTAGCCCTTTTCTGCTTCTCTAACCTCTTCTTTCCCTGCACAATCTAACTAATCAATAATGACCACCAGTTATGAGTTTCTTCTCTTCTTTGTTTCTATAAGCTCTTCTTTCCCTGCGCTATCTAACTAATCAATGATGGCCACCACATGTGGATCTCTTATTTCCCCGCACTATCTCTTATTTCCCTGCACTATCTCATTCTTGGCAATAATAATGGCCGCCACGTATGCGTATCGGCCCTTTTCTGCTTCTCTAAGCTCTTCTTTCCCTGCACTATCTAACTAATCAATGATGGCCACCACATATGTACCTCTTATTTCCCGGCACTATCTAATTAATCAATAATGGTTGCCACGTATGCGTCTCTATCCTTCTCTGCTTCTCTAACCTCTTCTTTCCCTGCACTTTTTAGTTAATCAATAATGGCCACCACGTCGTTCTCTTTGTTCTCTGCTTCTCTAACCTCTTCTTTCCCTGCACTATCTAATTAATCAATTATGGCCAACACGTATGCTTTTTTTTGTTCTCTGCTTCTCTAACCTCTTCTTTCCCTGCGCTATCTAACTAATCAATAAAGGTCGCCACGTATGCGTCTCTATCCTTCTCTGCTTCTCTAACCTATTACACACTATAAACCCCACCCACACACGCACACACACACACGCACGCACGCACGCACGCACGCACGCACGCACGCACGCACGCACGCACGCACGCACGCACGCACGCACGCACGCACGCACGGACAGACACATACATACAAAACTGATTCTACATCACGTTAGTCATCATTTTTAGAAAAGCATAATAATTTTTTAACAAAGAATGCAGCCAAAACATGATTCTTTAACGGGAAATCGAAGTGAAGAAGACAACATAAAAATCAAAGAGCGATTGGAAGCGAAGCAATTTGACGGAGATTGTTATGTTTGTCTCGAGGCAGCTCAAGCCGAGAGTGGGCGATTCAAGGGTAATTACATTTTAATTTTCCAACACAAATAATTCTTTAGCATATCGTTTTCTGGGCCAATTTTTACTTAATCATATTTGGAAGTCTACAAATCCAGAAGATGTGTTAAAGAGGCTTTTTATGATGTGCCTTTCCTACGCGATGAATGGGGCTGCAGCAATAAATGTTGTTGCAAATCACTACATCTTCCTGTTAACTTCTCGCCATTTGGATTATGAGATCGCTGTTCATTTTAAAAATGCTCAAAAAAATAGACAATTCAATGGCAGAAAGGATTTTAACGCGCTTTGAGATTGTTGATCAGAGCAACAAGTCCAAGGAGCGACCATCTCTTCGTGAGGAACCGTTTGTCATCGACATAACGGCGATTGAAAGCAAGGGCGTGAAGAAGAAAATGACCGGAAAAGGACGCAGCGACTTCAACATAAGTTATCATATGGCCAATGGGTCCACTTATGAACTTCAAAATGCCGACAATTTATGTCTCTTCCGTGCATTTGAGTTTTTGCGCATGAAATTCGAGCTTTCTCGGCAAAGGTTTTCCGAATACAAGAAGAATGAAAGATGGCAGTTTGAGAATGTGAAAGCACTGTGCAATACATGCAATATCGATTTGGATCTACCGTTCTATTCCATTGAGGACTATGGCGATAGGATTCAGGTATCGAAGACTTTTGATTTTTACCTAAATAATAAAATTAAGACCTTTTATGATATATTGCATCCCAAGAAATATCGACTTTTTTGCTTTGAAGTGTCAGGGAAAATGAAACCTTCATGGAGATCGGTCTCTGCTGATTATAAGCAGGAGCTCTGTGTTTTATTTATCGAGGATGAAAATGGTGCAAATGGGCACTATGATGCTGTAAAATCCGTCGGAAAGCTGTTCAACACTCTTAATTATTGTTTTGGGGTGTGAATTCAACAAAAAAATAAAATAAAAAAATGACTTTTTAGTGTGAAATGCCCTATTATCATCATAACAGGCATTCTTCTAATGCACGTATGCTTCTCAGCCCTTCTCTGCTTCTTTAACCTCTTATTTCCCTGCACTATCTAATTAATCAATAATGGCCACCCGTGTCTCAAACCCTCTCTGCTTCTCTTATGCGTCTTTATCCTTCTCTGCTTCTCTAACCTCTTCTTTCCCTGCAATATCTAATTAATCAATATTGCCGTCACGTATGGGTCTTTGCTTTTTTCTCTACATCTCTAGCCTCTTCTTTTCACGCACTATCACACCCATAGGAATAACGGCCCACGTATGCGTCTCTATCCATCTTTGCTTCTCTAACCTCTTCATTTCTCGCACTATCTCACCCATGGACACAATGGCCTCGCTCTCTTTCTCTCTCTGCGGCACACCCTTCTCTGCTTCTCTAACTTTTTTTTACACACAATATGATCTAAGTACGCACGCATGACCTACGCACGCACGCACGCACGCCGGACATATGCATACAAAACTGCTTCCATAACCCATTAGTCATCATTTTTAAGAAAAACAAAATTAACTTTTTAATTTTACAAGGAATGCAGCCAAAAATGGATCCGTTAACGGGAAATCGAAGAGAAGAAGACAACATCAAAATCAAAGAGCGTTTGGATAATAAACAGTTTGATGGAGATTATTATGTTTGTCTCGAGGCAGCTCAAGCCGAGAGTGGGCGATTCAAAGGTTATTTACATTTTATAATTTATCATACAGCTAATTATTTAGCCTATCGTTTTTTGGGGCAATTTGCCCTTAAGCAAATATGGAAATCTATAAATCCGGAAGACGTGTTGAAGGGGCTCTTTATGATGTGCCTTTCCTACGCAATGAAAGGGGCTGCTGCAATAAATGTTGTTGCAAATCACTACATCTTCCTGTTAACTTCTCGCCATTTGGACTACGAGATCGCTGTTCATTTTAAAAATGTCAAAAAGATCGACAATTCAATGGCAGAAAGGATTTTAACTCGCTTTGAGATTGTTGACCAGAGCAATAAGTCCAAGGAAAGGCCGTCTCTCCGTGAGGAACCATTTGTCATCGACATAACGGCGATTGAAAGCAAGGGAGTGAGGAAGAAAATGACCGGAAAAGGACGCAGCGACTTCAACATAAGTTATCATATGGCCAATGGGTCCACTTATGAACTTCAAAATGCGGACAATTTATGTCTCTTCCGTGCCTTCGAGTTTTTGCGTATGAAATTCGAGCTGCCGCAACAAGGTTTTCCGAATACAAAAGGAATGAGAGATGGCAACTTGAGAACGTGAAAGCCATGTGTAATGCGTGCAATATCAATTTGGATTTACCGTTCTATTCAATTGAGGACTATGGCGATCGGATTCAGGTATCAAAGACCTTTTATTTTTTGCCTAAATAATAATAAAATTAAGACCTTTTATGATATATTGCATCCCAAGAAATATCGACTTTTTTGCTTTGAAGTGTCAGGGAAAATGAAACCTTCATGGAGATCGGTTTCTGCTGATTATATGCAGGAGCTCTGTGTTTTATTTATCGAGGATGAAAATGGTGCAAATGGACACTATGATGCTGTAAAATCCGTCGGAAAGCTGTTTAACACTCTTAATTATTGTTTTGGGGTGTGAATTCAACAAAAAAAATAATAATAATAATGACTTTTTAGTGTGAAATGCCCTATTATCATCATAACAGGCATTCTTCTAAATGCAAATGGAAGTGTCACAACTGTCAGCGCGTTGGACAATCATTCCGAGGAAATTGCGAAGATAGCAACAATATTTTCTTTGTGTCATGTTTGGGCTGCTTTAAGGTGGTTAAATATTTATCATTATATCATTTATAATGTTTTAAGACATTCAAATGTCGCGACTGTTTTGATCACCATGCCAAAATTACCAATTGTAAAATCAAACGTGGCAATGAAATTAACATGATTGAAAAATCGATTTGTAAGAGCTCAAAGAAGTGCACCGACTGTGGAGTTATTTATCAGATTCGGGTTATTAAACAATATTTTTCTCATTAAAAATTTATGATTTAGCATCACAAACAAAAAGAGCATGTATGTGGACACAAATTCTGTAAAGTCTGCCTTGGCTTTCATGCACCACGCGAATGCTACATTCCTTATCGCCCAAAAGTGAAGAAAGACAAGCGGATAATATTCTTTGACTTTGAGTGTACCACAGACTTCAAGCCGGAGCAAAACCTTGCGCGGTTCAAGCATCAAGTAAAAATATTGTTCGAATCAATAATTTTATTTTTGAAAAATTCTAAGGTCAATTTCTGTTACGCCCATGTCACATGCACCCGGTGCATTGAGAAGGGCGTTTGGGCCCAGGAGTTGGACCAAGCATGTAGTATCTGTGGGCCTTACAGGACGTACGCATGGGCATCGTTTGACTTCTTCAACACCGAAGCTGAATGCCGATTCAAAGTTGAAGATCCGCTAGCAGCCTTCACCAAATGGCTGCTTCAATTTGACGCGGAAGTCCTTGGGATCGAGCCAAATGAACGAGGAAAAAAGCGAAAGCGGCCCGTGAAAGAGAACAACAACAATGTGGTTGGCTTTTTCGACGATGAAGCCGAAGAAGATAACAGCGATGATAACAACGATGCTGAGAACAACTATATGCTCGGTTACGATGAGACAAATGTAAAGCCAAAATCGGTGATCACTTATGCCTACGCACATGCTGGTGAAAATTAATTAAAAACCAAGGCATGAAAAGATTACGATTAAAATTAAAGGATCTCGGTACGATCATGTACTTATTTACGGAGAAATGCTGCGTATGGGCATCCGTCCAGTGCTTATTCGCCAAGGCAACCATCTTTTGGAAATGAAAGCGCAAAAGAGGGGCGTTATTACTACCACAATTTTTAGGGACAGGTGCAAAAAATTGAGGAGCTTTAAATAATTTTGTCTTTCAGCTATAAACTTATCCCGATCAAATTGGCGAATTTTGTAAAGACTTTTGGCCTTGAAATTGATGGTGTTGAAAACAAGAAATACTTTCCACACAAATTCAATAAGGTGAGAAAAAGTTATAGTTAATTAAAAAAAGCAATTCTTTGACAAAACAACAGGCAGTAAACTACGGCACGGTGCTTGAAACCCTTCCTCCAATAGAAGACTACTTCCCAGGCGGTCTTTTTCCGGCTGAGCGCCAGAAATTTGAGCAATGGTACACAGAAAACCGTAACACTCGCTTTGAATTATGCGAAGTCGTTGCTGATTATTGCAAGACAGGTGATATTTAGATTAAATTAAATAAAGCTTTATCTTAAAGATGTACAAATATTGGCGCATGGAATGGTTAAAATGCGAGAATTGTTTTTTACTGCGACGAATCAAGAGCTCACCGATTCGATTACCATCCCATCGGCATGTATGAAGTTCTTTGTATTCTTGGCACATGAAAACAATGAACGGATTTCCATCATCCCACACATGGGCTATGAAAAGCGTGGAAAGCAAAGCACAATTGCACGAAAATACCTCAAATGGCGGGCCGAAGAAGAAATGCATGAAAATGGGTTGACTCTTCGCCACATTGAGAGCCTTGATGGAGAATTCAAATTTGGCAATTATTTATTGGACGGGATGTTAGAGCGACCAGGGGCCGATAAAAACTTGGCCATTGAAGTCAATGGGTATGTTATAAAATAGCAAATTCAACCAAGCAACACTATAATAAGGTGCTATTGGCACGGATGCCCCAATTGTTTCCCCGATGATTCGCAAATTGTTGGGGGCGGTGAGACAGCGGGTGCCATTAGAGCTCGCGATGCCAAACGAATCCGTGACATTGCGAGGGAGTTTGAGGTCGAAATTTTGTGGGAGTGTCAGCTGATACGGCTGCTGGAGAACGACCCGGCCATGAAGGCATTCTTCGACAATACCCCAGATTCAGGACCGATTGATTTCCACGACGCCTTTTTTGGCGGTGAATTCACCTTAAATTAACAAGGTATTTTTTTTCGATAGGTCGCACCGGTCCTGAATGGTTGTATGCATCTGTGATTAACCAAGATACGGGAGCCCAAAAAGGTCGAACGATCAAAGTGAAGGACTTTAATAGCCTTTATCCGTCCCGGTATGAAAAATAAGTAATATTAAAAGGTTTATTATCAATTTTAGAAACATGTTCATAAAATACCCGGTTGGACATCCAACAAAACTTAAAATGGACATGAATGTCAACTGGACAAGACCGGAGCACATAGTTGACAACAATGGCACCAAAATGGAGGGCATAATAAAATGCTTTGCGGTCCCACCTCGTCACTGCCTCTACGATATTCCAGTTCTACCACGTCGCACGAACATCCGAACATTGTTTCCATTGTGTCGCACATGTTCAGAAATTTACCCTAATGGCAAAGTCGACCCAAATTATAACTGTCCCCATTTTGCCGAAGCAGAACGAGGTTGCTTGCTGTTTGAAGATAAGCCTTAAAAACACATGTGTTGCTTTCGATAGGTTTTTCGACAACAGTCGTGCATTTTGAGCTGGAAGCCGCACTCCGGGCTGGGTACAAAGTCACCCATATCTACAGTGCCTACATATGGCCATTGTCAAGCGACTGGAGCGAAACGCTTTTTCACCCATATTTGAACAAATTTCTCAAAATAAAATTTGAAGGTAATAAGCTTTATGTCAAAAAAAAATCAAAAAAACTTAGCAAGCGGATACCCTGCCAATTGTTGTGAAGAGGGAATTAATGAAGAAGAGCTTGAACTAGCGAAAACAATCTTACATCAACAATCCATGGGATGGCAACAAAGTTCTGCTAAACCCAAATGAAATAAAACCAAATCCCGGACTACGGTACGTGTCAAAGCTATGCCTCAATTCGTTGTGGGGTCGTTTTGCACTACGGAATCGTCTAACAAAGACAGAAATTGTCGATTGTCACGCTGAGCTTGCCAAACTTCTGAATGACGACAAAATTGAAATCAGCAGCATTGACCAGCTCACGGAAAAATTTTGGATGGTGTGCTCCAAGGCTAAGGATGAACACGTTGTTGAGCACGATACCAGCAATGTAAAGCTTGAAAAATTTTGAAAAATTATGTTTAATTAGGTGGTAATTGCCCTTTGGACAACTGCAGCAGCACGAATCCACCTTCTCGATTCGCTGCAGAAGGTCTACGAGCCCTCCCCGGGCGTTTACCGCAAAGATACACGGATCCTTTATATGGTAATATTGAGCAAAAAAAAAACTTTGAAGTGATTCTGAAAAATAGGACACCGATAGTATCTTTTACGATTACGAGACGGCTCTGGGAGACCCGCTTCCGAGTGGCCAACAGCTTGGCGAACTGACGGATGAGTATCCAAAGCATACAATAATGGAATTTGTTTGTGGTAAAATATTGAAAGGTGAAAACCAAAGAAAATCAAATAATTCTTAGCCGGACCCAAAGCCTATGGTTTATGGCTACGTGATAACGCCACAGGAGAAGACGAGTTTAAAGTCAAGTTGCGAGGGATCACACTAGACTCAGACGCCTGCGAGCAGATGAGCTTTGAAAAGATGAAAGAAATGGTGTTGCAAAATTGGGGTCAGGCGGATAACAATGTCCGCTTCAACTATCCAACGAAGAATTTCCGAATAACGAAGGAAGGCGAAATTTTCACGGTCCCTCTGGTGAAGAAGTTCAATCCGACAGTCAACAAAGGGGTGATCCGGGATGAAGGTCTTTTTGTTGCCCCATTTGGATACAGTACATGGGAATACTGTAGAGCTAACAACCCCAATGATTGTCGTTGTAAACATCAATAATTTTATTTTATTCATTTGTCACTCAATATTTTTTCAGGAAGACCAAAAGTTTTGTCATGATTTTGTTTTTTTTTCATCTCTCAACCGTTCTTTGTACCTTTTTTTAAATTCGCCACAGTGTGTTTTCATTACCTTATGATCTTTGTTGATTCATGAAATAAAATCTTTGTTTTAATTTTGTGCCATAAGTCTTTAATCAAATAGTGCGGGAGTTGGTTGAGCGGACAACACCCACAGTGTAAACATGAGCAGAATAGTAGGTGTTGTACCCTTCTCAAACATGTACTTTGCCTCGGGAATCCTGACCGTCTCCGCTTGTGCGAGTCCTTCACCGTACACCCTCTTCCACACCTTCCTCGCATTGGCGTCGCTAATTTCGTTGGGTCTACGTCCGGTCGCGCGGTACACCGAATTTAAGGGTTCGGATGGCACGCTCCGCCACGGCGACTTTCTTCTTAGAACTGGTCTCAAACTTTTGAATGCCCTTCTCCGCATAAAACTCTTCCAACGTTTTTGCCACAAATTCCAACCCTCGATCGGTGTACAGTGTGTCCGGCACCCTTGGCATTTGTTCGAAAGCTCCTCAAAAGCCCTTTTCATGTCCACCGGTCGCTTACTCTTTACGGGTGAGCCGAACATTCGCCTTGATAACACATCCACAGCCAACAGCAGATACCGATAGCCGCTGTTCTTGCGCGAAAGGGCTTGAAAATTGGCCAAGGCCGCCTGAACATCTGAACGCTTGAATTATGTGCAATAAGTGCAATAAGTCCCCTACACAACACAACTGTCATGAAACACGCAATTAAAATAAAAAGGGCAAATACTCGGAAATTATAAAATTTTTATTTGAGTTTTACACAAAAAATGCGTTTTGTCAAATATATTAATTTTTTAGAATCAAGATCAAAAAAACTATTTTAGCGTTTTGGTTAAAAATAACAGCGGTCTAGCACATGTGTGTTATAAGGAGTGAAAATTTAAAACTCGCACATATTTTGTATGAAATGTCAAATTTCTTAACACGTGTTTAAAAAAATTCTGTTTTTAGGCATACCAAAAAGGTTCAATTTTCTTGGAAATGAAGAGATCTATATCTGGTCAAATAACCGATACAAAAAAACGCTGTAAACAGTACGAATTTTAAATTAGAGCGCAAGAAATTTCGAAAATAGCGCAAATTGGCGTTATTATTAATGTTATCTATCACTGTAAAGTGCTTATATTGCAGTGAAAGGCGGGGGACGCGGACGGAAGGACGCCGCCGCGCCACGCGGCGGGTGTTGGACACGCGAAATGTGTGGTGTTTAGACGCGGTGCCTTTGGCGGCCCGCAGGACACAGTCAAAACTCCGTTGGGCTTGGTCTTCACCATGGGCCTTTTTGGTTGTTCAATTGCTGGCGGAAAATGGTGCTGACCTTTTTACGCGGACTCGGGCGGCCTTTCTATCCGCCAACTGACACAATTGGTTGGTCAAGCCCAATGGCCGCGTGCTAATTGTCTAGTTAAGCGAATTTATAGCGAGACTCAGAGGGATTTTGAAGGAAGGTGCAATTTAAATGTGTTGGAATTGACCGAAAATCGCATCGAAACGCAAGAGGTATTTTGCCATGGAAAATAGTCTTAAAAACGGAATTGGTTCAGGAATGTTCTCATTTTTGCCAAAATTGAAGCAATTGACCTTGTCCGGCAATCCGGTGAACACGTGGGGCACCACATTTTTCTGGTTTTTTTCATTTTTTTAAATTTTTCGGTGATTTTGAACCCCCAGGGCCTTTCCCCGTTCACCCAACATTTGGACCTTTCGCGCACCGGTCTCTTCCGCTGTCCAAGCTGCACAAACTGTGTTCCCTGCGTTATTTGAATTTGTCGGGCAATTTTCTGTACGAATTGCCGCCGGCGGACATTGACCCTTTGCCGGCACTTCAAACACTCGACCTTCCCAAAAACAGGCACAAACAAACGACCAAACAAAACAAACAAATTATCTTTTAGCCTTTCTATCCGCCAACTGACACAATTGGTTGGTCAAGCCCAATGGCCGCGTGCTAATTGTCTAGTTAAGCGAATTTATAGCGAGCCTCAGAGGGATTTTGAAGGAAGGTGCAATTTAAATGTGTTGGAATTGACCGAAAATCGCATCGAAACGCAAGAGGTATTTTGCCATGGAAAATAGTCTTAAAAACGGAATTGGTTCAGGAATGTTCTCATTTTTGCCAAAATTGAAGCAATTGACCTTGTCCGGCAATCCGGTGAACACGTGGGGCACCACATTTTTCTGGTTTTTTTCATTTTTTTAAATTTTTCGGTGATTTTGAACCCCCAGGGCCTTTCCCCGTTCACCCAACATTTGGACCTTTCGCGCACCGGTCTCTTCCGCTGTCCAAGCTGCACAAACTGTGTTCCCTGCGTTATTTGAATTTGTCGGGCAATTTTCTGTACGAATTGCCGCCGGCGGACATTGACCCTTTGCCGGCACTTCAAACACTCGACCTTCCCAAAAACAGGCACAAACAAACGACCAAACAAAACAAACAAATTATCTTTTAGCCTTTCTATCCGCCAACTGACACAATTGGTTGGTCAAGCCCAATGGCCGCGTGCTAATTGTCTAGTTAAGCGAATTTATAGCGAGACTCAGAGGGATTTTGAAGGAAGGTGCAATTTAAATGTGTTGGAATTGACCGAAAATCGCATCGAAACGCAAGAGGTATTTTGCCATGGAAAATAGTCTTAAAAACGGAATTGGTTCAGGAATGTTCTCATTTTTGCCAAAATTGAAGCAATTGACCTTGTCCGGCAATCCGGTGAACACGTGGGGCACCACATTTTTCTGGTTTTTTTCATTTTTTTAAATTTTTCGGTGATTTTGAACCCCCAGGGCCTTTCCCCGTTCACCCAACATTTGGACCTTTCGCGCACCGGTCTCTTCCGCTGTCCAAGCTGCACAAACTGTGTTCCCTGCGTTATTTGAATTTGTCGGGCAATTTTCTGTACGAATTGCCGCCGGCGGACATTGACCCTTTGCCGGCACTTCAAACGCTCGACCTCGCCCGAAACAGGCACAATTAAACAAATTTATCTTTTTTATTTCTATATTATTTATGTTTTTACTTTTGAGATTGGTCGAATTGCGTGCCCAACTCTTTGACAGAATGCCTGAGCTTCGGATGCTTAATTTAAGCTCTAATGTCGAACTGCGTTGGATCGACAAAGCGCTTATCAAAGGGTTGGGGCAGGTCCGTCCGTTCCAATAATAATAATTGATTAGTGGCTAATTGGGTGCTTTTCAGTTGGAGTCACTTTCACTTTCCCAAATGTCGTCACTTTCGCGACTCCCCGACACTTCCGAATTCGCACATCTTCTCAGACTACAGTCGCTTGAGGTATTATTAATCTGTTTATAATCATTTATTTCATCCATTTTCTTTTCAGATTCATTCCAATCCGTCAATTTTTTCTGAAAATATTTCAAAAATTCTCCAATTCCTTCCCCCACTCCGATCACTCCATTTCCAATCGACCGATGAAACCTTTTCGGGGAGGGAATTGGTCACGGCTGACCTCCGATTATTGCGCGAATTGAGCATAACTGGTGCCAAAATAAAAAAATGTACGTAAAATTAAAATTTTTCTTTAATTTCTGAAATTTCAGATTGGCCAAAACGCCTTCGGCCAATTGCGCGGCTTTCGTTTCCGTCTCTCCGTCCAAAACACCCAAATTCGGCACTTTCCTCCCGAGGCGTTGAAACATTTGGTCGGCGTGAATTTTCTCCGTCTTTTTCTGAGGAATAATCATCTTAACCAGGGTCAGAGTGTCAATTAAGACGAGTCTCGGACACTCAAAATTTGGGTGTTAAAATTGGTCTGCTGATCACTGTCAAATTTACCCCCTTAGATAGGTTAAAATGGACGAAGAAAATTCGCGACAAAGTCAATGGTAAAACGGTGGGAAACCCCGACACAGCACCAACAAAGCAGCGGCAGAAGGGAGTCGCTGCTGTCGAACAGCAAATGACGGGCAATAGCCAATCGACGGACACGGAGGAGGACAACGCCGGCGCAACTCCGTAAAGCGCGACAAATGCTGCAACGGGCGTGGAGATGGACAATCACCGGTAAGCGAGAGGCTTGAATGGGTCTCGCCCTAACACATTCCCACAACGGCAACATTAACAAAACTGTGTGTGTACCATACATTTACCAGCGATTTATCCCTTTTTTATCGCAAATATAAAAAATATTTCGTGTAAAGTACGGTCTTTTTTTTTAAAAATAATTTTTTAAAAATGTATATATCGCAATTTTCGTTTTTTTTTTTTTTTTGTTAATGCTGTTATGTTTAACACCGATCAAATTTTCACACCTTATCTGTTCTGCGGATCTGCTAAAGCGTTTTACATTTAAACATTTATTCACAATAAATAATCATCGCTTTTCATAATTTAAAAAAGGTTTTTTATTTATTTAAAAAAATTTTTCAGAAAATGAATTTATTTTTTGCAACGCTTCTCAATATTTTTATTTTTGCTTTTTCGAGTGATTATAATTTTTGTCTAAAATATCTTTATTCTCATAAAAACGATTTTGGGGTGCCATGTTATAGGCAATGGGAGCGACGGATGTTCGTCTGTGTTGACCCCCCTTGGCTAAACAAAGATTTGCCACCGGCCCGAATTTGGTTTTGTCCAACGCTGTTGGCAATTTCGACACCCCCGGCTTCTGTGACTAAGAAGCCTGAAACAGTGCCAATTGGGTCGGGCTCGTCTGGGGAAGGCTGGTACTCATGGCGTTTTTTTTTAAATCAAAATTAAATATATATCATTTTAATCAAATTTATAGTAAAAATTCCTTTATTAAAATAACTTTTTCTACAGGACCCCCAAAGCCGTACCACAAACATCAACACTTGCGGTAACAATAACCTCATCAGCAACAACAAAAATTCCGCTTTATGAACGGTAAAAATGTAGTTTTAATTAATTAAAAAGATTATTAGGCGTTTTAAATGAATTAACTGATCATTTATTAATAATAATAAATACAATTCATTTTAATAATTATAAATAATATTTTCAGCACACAACCAACTCAATCATCATCATCATCATCATTATCAACACACACAATTACAACAACAACAACAACATCAAACGCGGCTCTTTTTGAACGGTCGAATGAAAATTAATTAATTAAAAAAATTTTTTTTAATAAATAACACAATTATATAATTTAATTCAAAATTGTTCGGAATTATTAATTTAAAAAAATTGTCCTTTTATAGTACTACCATCACACAGCCTACACCCGCTTTTTCATCATCATCATCATCATCATTATCATCATCATCATCAATCACAACAACAACAAAACGGGCGCCTTTTGAGCGGTAAAACGAAGTGAAATTTAATAAATTTAAAATTGTCTAATTATTATTATTTTGAATAAATAAACAAAAAATTAATAGTGTTTTTTGTTAGTACCACCACACAGCCAACAAACGCTTCTTCATCTTCATCATCATCATCATCATCATCATCATCCTCCTTATCATCAAACCCAACAACAAAAAAAAGAGCGGTTTTTGAACGGTAAAAGGAAGTGAAATTTAATCAATTTAAAATTGTCTAATTATTATTATTTTGAATAAATAAACAAAAAATTAATAGTGTTTTTTGTTAGTACCACCACACAGCCAACAAACGCTTCATCATCATCATCATCATCATCATCATCATCCTCATTATCATCATCAATCACAACAAAAAAAGGGGCGGTTTTTGAGCGGTAGAATGAAAATAATTAATTAATTAATTAACTAATAAAAAAATTTTTTTTAAATACTGTAAACAATAATAATAATAATAATAATAATTTAATAATAATAATAATACAATTTATTTTGTATTAATTAAATTTAAATACACATATTTTAAAACTAAACTATTTTATAGCTCGACCGTACCACCACCCCCATCATCATCATCATCATTATCAACAATTTTTATTGCGTTAATTCTCATGGTTGTGTTAATATTTTTAATTGTACAAAAAATTTTTTTTGCAAGATTGCTCTTTTAATCATCGTTGCATCCTTTGCTTTGCTTTTGGTTATTTTTTACTATTAAAAGCTGCTTATTAAAAGTTGCTAATATATATATATATATATATATTCAGAAGAGAATTCACCGGCGTCAAACCTCTCACCGCCCTATCCGTCAAGCCCCTCAACGCCCTATAATTAGTGCCCCAATAAATGCCTTCATTGTACGTACAAACGAAATTTAATTAAATGACAGTCAAATGAAAATACTTTTTTCAGCAAAATCATCGGAGCCAACGACCTGAAACGCTGTATTTTGATTGTGCTTAATTTTGTTTGTAAAATCCAAATAATAAACCATCAAGGCTGTCAAAAATACGCAAAAGCGTTTTCCTTGATTTTCCGTAGTCTAATTAGTATGAATATTTTTGCCCTTTTTTGTCAAAATTTTACGATTTGAAGACCCTTTAGGAAAAATTTTTGATTATGTCCTAAATTAAATCCAATTTTGAAATGGTTGCATGAGTGAGTCAACAGTGCGCTTCACCGCCAAGAACCTTGACATTTTGGTCTGAAATTGCGAAAATTGATAAAATTTATGAGGAACAAAATTTTTTAATTATTTTACACCCCTAATTTTCAATTTTTTGTACATATTTGGTCGTATATTTTGCGATTTTTATGCATATTTTTGACAGTCTTTATAATAATTATCTTTAAAAAAGAGATCACTGATCAATTAAAATATAATAAACTTATTGATTTATATTTCTGAAATTTTTTCCCGTTTTCAATTTTGTTCTATTTGTTACATATGTTTTCACAAATAAAACCGACAATTTCCTTTTCTCAACAATTTATTTTTCACAACAAAGCCCTTTTCATGCCAAATGTCATAACATTTTTAACAAAAAAATTTTTTTATTTTTTCTTCTTGGATGGCACTTCGTATTTTACCTCATCCTCCGACCCCTCCTCTTTTTTTTCATCCACTTTTTCCTTCTTTTCTTTACCGTCCGCTTTTTTCTCCTCTTCTTTTCGGTCAGCTTCTTCACCCTCCTCCCCGCCTTCCGACACGTCGTCCTCCTTCTCTTCTTCCATCTCGTCTTCATCAAAAATCAAGGGCCAGGGCAGGTTTTCGCTTATGCCAAAAGTTTCTTAAAAAACGTAGAAATTTTCAAAAATTTTAGTATAAAGCTTGAAGACAATTTGGACTTTTTTGGTTAAATAATTAATATAACATAATTATAATAAATAAGCTTTTTAAAAACATTTAATTTCTTTTCAAATTTGTATTTTATGGGTAAACACTTTAAAAAAATTCAAAAAAATTTTTTTTAGCCTTTTTTGAAAATGTTTAATGACATAAAATGTAAATGAAACGGGTTTTTTTTTAAATAACACCCTAATAAACACACCCTTGTCGTCCGTGCCTGAATCATCATCATCTTTCTCTTCCTCCTTTACTTCATTAGCCTCCTCATCAAACAGCGAGGCCCATTTGTCGCTTATGATAAAATTTTCTTAAAAAAACAAGTGTTCAAAAATTTTTTTAATTTTCAGTTAAAAAATATATATTAATTTGAATGTTAAAAACAAATTAGATGTTTTGGATTAAAATATTTAATTTTTATAAAATGACCCTTTTTCTTCAAAAAACATTTAATATTTTCAAAAATTGTTATTGCTTTTTTCTGTTAAATGGTTTATAAATTAAAACATGGAAAACAAATTTTTTCTTACAATAATTACTGCCGAGAAATGTAATTAAATCGCTTTTTAATTAGCGCATAAACACACCTTGATTATCCTCCTCGTCCTCCTCCTCGTCTTCGTCCTCCTCATTCTCCTCCTCGTCTTCGTCTTCGTCCTCCTCGTTCTCCTCCTCGTCTTCGTCTTCGTCCTCTTGCTCGTCTTCGTCCTCCTCGTTCTCCTCCTCGTCTTCGTCTTCGTCCTCCTCGTTCTCCTCCTCGTCTTCGTCTTCGTCCTCCTCGTTCTCCTCCTCGTCTTCGTCTTCGTCCTCCTCGTTCTCCTCCTCGTCTTCGTCTTCGTCCTCCTCGTTCTCCTCCTCGTCTTCGTCTTCGTCCTCTTGCTCGTCTTCGTCCTCCTCGTTCTCCTCCTCGTCTTCGTCCTCCTCGTTCTCCTCCTCGTCTTCGTCCTCCTCCTCGCGGGCCCCGGCGTCACTGCTGCTCAATGTGATCAGCTTCTCCACTTCCTCCTTATTGTCATCGTCTTCATCACTACTTAACGTGATGACATCTGTTAATTAATTAATTAAATTATTATTATTATTAATGCAAATATTTGAGTATTTATACCGCCCCAATGAGTGCCCGGTGGTATGTTTTCCTTATTATTATCGTTGTCCATACTGTAGTTTTTTAGTGGGCTTTTCCTAAAAAATTTTTTTTACTAAATAGATCTAATTGTTTGGTTGTAAATGATGAAAAAAGCAAAATACACATTTGGCTACCCATCCCCCTTAAAAACTGTTTATTTATGGCCATCCCTTCTCACTTTTTGGTCAAAAATTGCTGACAAATGGCCTTTTGGTGTCTGGTGACCGTTGAGACAAAAAATGAGCACCGTAGACCGCTAATATTTCTGTTCTTTATTTATCAAATTAAAAGTAATTGGAATTATTTTTTAAATTTATTTTTAAAGGTATAAAAAACATACAAAAACTTAAAAAACAGCATATACACTTAAATGAAAAAAACTCGATTCGATTAAATTTATATGTTAGGAATTTTATAATATTTATATTAATTTTTTTTAATTATTTAAAAATATTATTTATAATAAAAACCTCATTTGTTGTATATTTTAGAACAATTTTTTTTGTTTTAAATTCGGATTTTGGTCATTTAATTATTTGTTTGGCCTCTTGCCAATAGACTTTCGCGTGTCATGCAGTGTTTTTTTCTCTCATTGTTTCTATACACTCTCGTCACAGTCACTCGCATTGGCTTTCTCGCCGCGCTCTCGCGCCTTAATTGTCTCGCCTCTGCGTGGCTGCCACTCTTAATTCTCAAATGGCTGACGCTCAGTTGGCCATGCACCCCTCCCACACCTATGGGCGGCTACCGTAATCCGGGGAAAATAGTCGCCTCTAACTACTAATTTCCGGTGAAATCATGGCCTCTAACTACTGACTAAGCTAGCTATTTTAACCCACCCTTAGCGATTTTTGCACAACCGATTTTGAAAATGCTTAGTTGGCTTAGGCAAAATTGATTAGTAGGCTTAAGTTTTTTTACAGAAAGTGCTCTGAAACGCACCAAATTTTATTTACATGATAAATAAGGCTCTCTGATGCTTTTT
>SIJG01000098.1:0-109515 GCA_023374025.1 Heterodera schachtii | reverse complement strand
GCCACTTACGCCATCCTTCTCGTTGCAATGAACTCTCGCCACACTCTTTCGCCATTCTCGCCATGCTTCTCGTTGCAATGCACTCTCGCCACACTCTTTTGCCACTCTCGCCATCCTTCTCGTTGCAATGCACTCTCGCCACACTATCTCGCCATAGTTGTCTCGCCTTATAGGGGCAGACATTCTTGCTTTTCATTGGCTGCTGCAGCAGTGATGACGTCATTTTTTCCCTTTATGAGAGCAAATTAATGTTTATGATCCATTGCCAATGTGGCCGAGTGGTTAGTGCGTCAGTCTGGCCACCCCCTCTGGGGTTCGGATCCGCTTGGTGCGGGGAATTTTTGATGAATTTTAAATGAATTTAAATTCAGTGTCTTAAGATGTTTGACCTTTAAGATGTTTAAAAATTAATTTAAAATTAAATTAATTAAATTAAAAATTTGTATAAAGTCGCGCAGCAAAAAAAAGTCGCGCACCCTGCAATAGGCTTGGGTTTGCAGGAAAAAATCAATAAAAAATTTGCATAAAGTCGCGCAAAAAGTCGCGCAATAGGTTTTGGCTTTGGTACTGAAAAATTTTGGCGCTCAAATGGCCCGCGCTCACTTGGCAGCGCTCAAATGGCTGGCGCTCAGTTGGCCATGCACCCCTCCCACACCTATGGGAGGCTACCGTAATCCGGTGAAAATGGATGCACTAACTACTAGCGTTGACCAAATGGTTGCACACTCCGAGCAAAGACGGGCAACCGAAGCGATTGCATTGCTTTGATTATTTTGATGGATCAAATCTTGAATGGGTCAACAATTTGAAAGAGGTGATCCGCCGTATTTCGTTAAATTGTTTTTGTTTTACCAAATTTTGTTTAGACATTTCTCTGTGCCACCACTTCGTCCTCCTACATTATTCAACTAAATTTTACACGACAAAAATGCCAATTGAACATTTGAATTGGTGAACGAAGCGACAAATGAGAAGCTGATACTGTGGGAAAAATCAGAGGATAATTGGCTGTTGATACGGTGTCCAATAATTGTTGGGGAGACGGAAGCGACGGTTCAGTGGGAAAATGACAAAAATTGGGATGACAATTTGAACACGGTCGAATTTAATTTGTGGCGTGACAATGATAGCTTTAAATACCGTTAATAATACCTATCTAATTTTGTGTTGCTAAAAAATTGACAGCCTAAAGTAAGCAGAAATTTGTTGTGTCAAGCCTTTACCGTTTTTATTATTAGCCATTTTATCAACGATTAATTACTCATAATTAATTAATTTTATGCACATAAAATACAATGGAAATGGACGCATTTCCGAGCAAGCAAAAGTCAAATACAAACAAACAATTATATACAATATTGAAATGGCAAAATGCCAATGCCAACATCATTTCGGTCAGACAATTGCGTCACCAATCAATTGGTTGGTCCCTTTCTTCTTCTGTTGATCACTCGGCCCGGGAGAAGCGTCGTCGAGAAGACTGAAAAACGATGATTCGATTGCAATTATAAGTCATTGGCATTTTATGAGTCCAATCAACTATCTACCGTAATTCTGTACATTTCAAAACAAACCGTACCTTTTTGGTACCAATTTAAAGCATAAAGTCTAAGCAAAATTGATGACGATTGGACTCATAAAATCATTAAGCATTTTATATTTTATTCACCCGTTGTCGAATCCGTCATCGCTGATCCGAATGTCAATTGGGTTCTGTCGAGCACTCAATTCTTCCCACACATTGTCCCATTTCCTCTCATTCCATCCAATTGGCAAACGGAAGAGGCAACAATCATGTGCATTATCTTGTTGAAGTGCCAATTTCTCCCCAGTCACTTCGTTGATCAGATCAAATGGCACAACGGAGTCAATCGGAGAAGACATCAGAAAGTAAATACAAAACGTAACCGGAGAAGACTTTAATGGAGACAAGGCCTTAATTAGAGAAAATACGGTATTCGATTTAACAATTTTTGAGAGGGAATTAGCCGCCGACATTTTTTTTTGAATGGCTAATTTTTTAATTTGGCCTACCCTCAAATCAGAACATTTTTATTTTCTCAGATTTGGAAAATTATGTAATTGGTCAGCCAGCAAATTTTCAGGTGCATTTATTTGTCAGAACATCAAAGAAAAAGTTAAAAAACAAACAAATATTAATAAATGTATGTTTTATATTCAAACGAAAGAATCAACAAAGCATTTCTGAGATAAATGAAGGTACTTATGTGGTTTACCGCCCATAGATTTTTTTGTTTGTCTTGAAAAAACAGGGTTTTTGATGGTCGCTGATCAGTGATCACGAATCCGACATCCATTTCACCCTCACACTATTCGAACCCCGAACCCAAACTCGAACAATAATTTGAAAAAAAAATTTCATACGAAAAAAATTTCTACTAGTTTTGTCCTGTTGTTGTTGATTTTGAATTATCAGATTAAATCAGGACATATTAAAGCTATTCGAATTTGGGTTCGGGTTCGAAATAGGGTGAAATGGATGTCGGATTCGTGTTCAGCGACCATCAAAACCCCTAAAAGTTTTTTGAAGACAAACAAAAAAAAATTCTTATGGGCGGTAAACCAGGGTTCGGATCGAAAATTTTTCCAAATCAGAACATCAGGCCCAAAAAATCAGATTTTGGGGTCGAAAATCAGAACATTTTGCAAAATTGCTTCAAATCAGTTATTTTTATAATTTTTCAACCATTAAAATTATATTTTTTGCCTCCGATTATCATCTTTAAAAATTTTGGTGAGGAAATTAGCAAATTGAAAATTTCAGTGCACTGGGGATGAAAAATCAGATTTTTAAGAATTTTTTTGCGGCGGATTTTTCCAAAACTTTTGGGAAATGGGCGAGGGGAGAGGGTCCGGCGGTGCCGATAGGCGCCGCCGGAAAATTTTTTTTTTGTCATTTCGTACTGTTTTGTTAACAGATTTTCACCAAAAAGGCCAATTTTTGCAATTAAAAGCCAAGCAACGACTTTTCCTTGCGTTTAACGACGCCTTTTTTTTGCCGCAATTTTTTCAAAAAATTTTAGGGGATGGACAGGTCAGGGGCGCGGCGTCCGGCGGTGCCGATAGGCGCCGCCGGGAAAAATTTTGCGATTTTAATGCGATTTGTTAACAGATTTTTGTAAAAAATGACAAAATTTTGCCACAAATCTTATATTTTCTTGACAAAAAGTGACATTATGCCACGAAATTTTTAAAAATATGAGTTTATCTAAGAAATCAGAACAAAATTTAATCACTACCTCAAAATCAGAACATTTCTGACAAATCAGAACAAATGGAAGCCCTGGGCCAAATGCAACTGCTGGCCAAATATTGACCAAATGGCTGCACACTCCGACAAAAAATGGTGAAGAAACATGTGCAAATGGAAATTTTTTTGATTTTCTACTAAAATTTTAATATTTATTACAACCAAAATTTGGTTCAAAAGCGCCTAAATGAAAAAAAAATTTTTAGACCATTCCTAAATATGAAATTTTAGATTGAATGTGTTATCTCAGATAGTTTTGGGAGAAAAAAGCAGAAATTTTCATGTTTTAAATAAATTTCTTTTTCGTTTTTAGGGGGCCGTTAGCGTCGTTAAGCGCTTACAGGGAAAATATTTTGGGGTTGTAATTTTGTTAAAGACTAAATTTTTCAGAAAATTGTTGTATTCAAAATAAGTGACATTTGCAAAAAAGAAAATGAGCGCATCAAATCCGAATCCAATTGGTGAGATCGTCGACCATTTCTCAAATATAATTTTTCATTGATTTCATTCGTCCGCTTTTTCTTTTTCTTCCGAAAAAAAATAAAAAATAACTGTAATATTAAAAATTTCCGCTGGTGGCGACAATTGCCTAAAATTAAGTGCCATTTTAATTGGATGAATCATTTTTTACTCTCACCCAATGCAATTATCGTCAATATCAAGCATAAAATAGACATCGTTCAAATTGGCATCCAGATTTCCATCGTTTTCCCATTGAACCGCCGCCTTTTCACTAATTGGGCATCGCTTCAACAGGCAATTATTCTCGGATTTTTCCCACAATGTCAGCTTCTCATTTGTCCCTTCGTTCACCACTTCAAATTGTTCAATTGGCATTTCTGTCGCCGTATGAAAACAAAGTTGGGTACTAATCAGGGCTGGCCGTGATCACGGATCACGGGTCACGGATTTTTTCAATTTTTCCGTGATTTAGATCCGTGATTGGCATTTTATATAGGGAATTTTTATTGAGACGAAAATAAAAAATTGGTGTAAAAAGAGAAAATTTTTGAGAAAAAATTAAAGAAATAAATTCATTTGGTTAAGCCTTCCATCTTTCATTGTTTTACCCTTGGGTTCAATTCCCCATTTGGATAGGAGAATTTTTATATTTTCTTTAAATTATTTTAATTGAAATTCAATTAAAAAGCAAATTTTTTCACATTTAAATTTTTTTCCGTTACTTTTAAAACAGCATAAACCTATAAATTTACTAATTTGAAATTTTTTGGACAAAATCTGTTAATAAATTCACACAAAATGTCAAAAATTTTCACGGCGGCGCCTATCGGCACCGCCGGACCCCCATTTTATCTTTTTTTTTTGAAACTTTGACCCCAAAATGGCAAAAAATAGCCCTTTATTTTCTTCAAAAAATTAACTCAAAAACATAAATTTGGTTATTTTTTGGAAAAAATCTGCTAAAAAATCGCATTAAAAATTACAATTTTTTCCCGGTGGCGCCAATTGGCACCACCTACCCTTGTACTCGAAGTTTTTTTGAAAAAGCACGCCGCAAAAAAAAAGAGAGTTTATCTATATAGTTTGGTTTCTTTAAAATACCTTTTTTTATTTTTCCAGCAATTAAATTCCGTTTTTTGCTAAAAAATTTAAATAAAAAAATCATTCAGAAAATTTTTTTTCAATCACGGATCACGGCTCACGGGGTTTTTGGGGTGCCGTGATCACGGTTCACGGGTCACGGATTTTTTTGGAAGCCCCGTGATCACGGCTCACGGAATTCCGTGATTGGAAATTCAGTCACGGCCAGCCCTGGTACTAATGTACTTTACAGACCATAAAAAATAATTATTTTTTAAAATCATATACAAAATTTTCTAGGGGGAAATCAGGATTGCTGATCACGGATCTGACATCCATTTCGACCAAATTCGAACCCCGAACTAGCATTCGAGTTATTTTCGAACCATAAAATGATTTTTTGAAAAGTTGAATTTCAAATTTTTGTTCAAAATATGGGTTCGGGGTTCAAATTAGGTCGAAATGGATGTCAGATTCGTGATCAGCGACCCCGAAAACACCTTAGAAAATTTTTTTATATGATTAAAAAAATAATTATTTTTTTATGGTCTGTAAAGTACATAGGTAAGTATTCGAAAGCCCTAAGTATTCTCTATTAGCCTGCAAATCAAAAAAGTTATGGCCAGAAGAATTCAAAAAACCAAATTTTCCAATCTATTTGGCCATAAATTTGTTCAAAATTGACGAAATTTTTTGGAATTAATCAAGATAATAGAGCATCTGAAGGGCTTTCGAATGATACCAAGAATGTTAGATTTGGTTGACAAAGAAAAAAGTCATATCCAAAAACTGGGCTGGCGCCAAAACGAGCGGTGCCGAAACGAGGTGGACCCGGGCGGACGGTGCTGAGAGCCGTTATAAAAAAGGATAATAATACCGATGGTAGCCCGCCCCTCTTTTTCGAAGAAAATTTTTGAAATTTTTTTTTGAGAAAAAATTATTTTAGGTGTTTTAATAATGGTCGGAGAATCCGAATCTGACATTAATTTCGACCTATGTCGAATCCCGGAGCCGAATGCTAACAAAAAATCGAAAATTCATATTTTCGACTTTTTTATTTTTGTCTACAAATGGTTTAAATGGGTTTTTATTAGTGAATTGTCCAATTTTAGTTTGGTTCCAGCCATTTTAGACCAAAAATAAAAAATACGACAATTTCATTTTCGTTTTGCTCGAACCCGAGTTCAGGATTCGACATGGGTCGAAATTATGACAGATTCGGATTCTATGACCCTTAAAACCACTAAAATAATTTTTCTCGAAAAAAAAACTCAAAAATTTTCTCTTCGAAAAAGGAGGGCGGGCTACCATCGGTATTATTATTACCTTTCCTCTATTGGCCTGAAAAATTTCAAAAATTTCGTTAGGTTTCAAAAAGTTATGGCCAAAAATGTTGGAAACCCCGTGTTCCTCGGGTACTTATGGCCATAATTTTGCTCAAACTTGACCAAATTTTTTGAAATTTTACAGGCTAATAGAGAACTGATAAAGCTATAGAATGATTTCAAGAATTAAAAGTTTCGTTAGTTTTGAGTAAATTATGGGTGGTTTTTTGTTGAAAATTTTCATTTGATGGGTTTTTTTTTATAACGCCTGATATGGCGCGCTGCGCCAAAATGGTCAGAAAAATGTAATTTTTTAAGCTTTTTTGTCATAACTTTTTTGTGTCTAAGCTTAATTTTTTGAAACTTTGCAGGTTAATAGGCACTATCAAGCCATTTAAAATCTTACCAAGATTATTTAATTTGGTTGGTAAATAAAAATGATCTGCGCCAAAGTGGGCGGTTCCCTTTTTGATGGATTTTTTATAATGACATAGCATCGGGCGGATCACCTCTTTGAAGTTGTTGACCCATCCGAGATTCAATCGACCAAAATACACAATTCAATCGCTTCGGTTGGCCATTTTTTTTCGGAGTGTGCAACCATTTGGACAACACTTGGCCGGCAGAAGCATTCGGTCGATCATCAGCAATTCCATCGGGAAACAGAGCACCAGATTTGATTGAATCCAATTGATCAAGATCAGTGAGAATTGTTGGTGAAATCAGACGACGCAAATTGTCCAAATCATCGCCATCGATAAAGGACAAATGGCGGATATTTGGCGCAAAAATTAACAAAATTTGAGGGGCCAAAGCATCCCAAATCGGTTGTTCATTTGAAATACACAAACCCAATTTGGTGCCAATTTTGTCCCAAATGTGTTTGTTAGAACGGATAAATTCAATGACGGAATGATCAATGTACCTGATGAAATATGCTTTAAAACAGGGCTCTCATCCGTCCTTGGATGCCAAGGACGTCCTTGGAATTTGGCTCTCTTTCTTGGAAATAAAAAATGTCCTTGGATGCCAAGGACGTCCTTGGAAATTAGCATTTGAAAAAAAGAAAAAATAATCAAAGGAAATTAGGTAAATTTTTGAATTTCTAGCATATTTTGTGCAAAATCTGATAGAAATTGCACAAAAATTCCCAATTTTTCCCGGCGGTGCCTATCGGCACCACCGGGACCTTTTTTTCTATTTTTTAAAAATTTGCTGCTTAAAAATGATGAATTTTGGAAGAACCTATTAATAATTCCCCCCCCCCCCCCCCATTCCCAAAAGTCTTTCGGTAAAGCGCTCGCAAGAAGTGTTGTGAAAAAGTAAAAAATGCTCATCGCCATTATCTCCAAATCGTAAAATCCGCATTTTTTGGTGAAAATCTGTTAACAAATTACCCTCTAATTTTCAAATTTTCCCCGGCGGCGCCTATCGGCGCCGCCGGACCCCCCCCCTTGTCCCACAAAATTTTATAAAAAAACACGCCGCAAAATCTGGCGAAAAGAGACGAGCCATTTCAATAAATATTAACCATTTTTCATTTCATAAGATAAAAATTTGATTTTGTTTGGCAACGTATGGTCCGGCATCGGAAAATCCACAAATGTGCCATCGATATAAACTGATAATTTCGGGGTTAATCCAATGCCCTTTCGAATTGTAATTTCATTCCAAATTGTCAATTCTCTGCCATCAAAATGTTTGTCCACCAAAACATTGAAACGGTCGGAAAGCAATGCCATTTTGAGTCCGAGTTGGGCATGGTCAAAAGATGGAAGAATGTCCAACCAAACGTCGCCACAAATCCAACTGAAAATAATATAAAGTTTTTTGACTATATGGCATAAGGCAAAAATTGAAAAACCCCGAACCCCGAACGCCGACACTTCCAACCCCGAACCCCGAATTTTCAAACCCCGACGTCGGGGGCCCAACCCTAGGATATTTGATTAAATTTAACGGGTCATGATCAGGGTTCCCAGATCAAAATTTTCAAAAGCCTCATTTTGGGTCAAAAAGCCTCATTTTTACAAAATTTATTCAAATAAGTTTTAAATGTTCAAATGTTATATTTTTGGTTGCCCAAGATCAATTTGAGCAATTTTATGTTAGCAATAATAAGCATTTTGTGAAATTCTGAGCATGAAAAATCGATTTGATTTTTTTGCGGCGCTTTTTCCAAAAAAGTTTTGGGACTAGGGCGGCCGGCGGTGCCGATAGGCGCCGCCGGCAAAATTTTTTGTAATTTTTAATGCGATTTGTTAACAAATGTTGTCCAAAAATAATTATTTTATGCTTTTAAATCAAATTTTAAAAGAAAATAAAAGACTTTTAGGGGCTGGCGGTGCCGATAGGCGCCGCCAGCAGGGGAAAAATTGAGAATTTTGACCATATTTTTAGCAATTTTCATTAAAAAATTATTAATTTTGTGGTTTTTTGGAAAAATTTAACAAAAAACCACAAAAAGCCTCAAAGCCTCATTTTGAAAATTTAGCCTCATTGACCTATCAAAAAACCACAAAATGAGGCTAAAGCCTCACATCTGGGTACCCTGGTCATGATCAAAAGATTATAAATAAAATTGTTTCCGCCCCCCCCAAAAAAACAACTCAAAATACCTAAAATTTCACCTCATTGGCCAACCAAAAAGGCTCTAAATGAGGCTAATTAAAGTCACAAAAGTTCCCTACCTACAGAGGTGGAAGACGGAAACGAAAAAAGGTAATTCTCTGACAAATTTGAAAAAAAAACATAAAAAAGATTCAAAAATTTGATAGATAAAAAATATAAAAAAATTTTAAATTTTTTAACGGTATTTTCCCAGCTTCACATAGCTGTTCAAATTATTTTTATGGTTTACGATGTGATGATATGATACGACGAGTGCATACGATGTTTATCAAAAATTAATTTTACGTCATAAGAATATATCCATTGGCATTTTTAAAATATTTTTAAATTTAATAAAAAATATTTAATGAAAATGATTACATATTTCTTTAATATCCACTATTATTTTCTTCAAATAACTTAAATCGAATAAATTTTTTGCAATTTTCGTTCTGTCCAATATTTGCTGGCTAACTGTGCCGGGATTCTTCATTCTTCCTGTATTTCCCTGTTATTTTGTTGCGGTAAATGCCTTCTGAAATTGTGAAACATTTCGCATTTCTTTTGCTTGACTTTTGACCAGAATTGGGAGATGAAAAAATATATTTTTTGTAAGTTTAGCTTTTTGGAGGCTAACATTTCGCATGGGAACAGGGGCCAGCACTGGATTTTGTTAATAAATTTACTCAAAATGCCATTTGACTTTAATTCCCAGCCCTAATGATCATAATTACTTGATTAGAAATTGGGACGGCAAATTGAACAATGTCAAATTTGAATTATGGCGTGGCAATAATAGCATTGGGTGAGGAACAGCAATGGACAGAATTTGATGAAAAATAAAAACTCAATTTCAGGCGGCCATTGTCTCCACCAGCGGAATAAGAATAAGCGGATCAAAGCAACCAAAATGTCGTCTGAGTACGCGGAAGTGAATTACAATAATTATTTCAAATGGATTTGATGCTTATTTTCTCTCAGAAATGCTTTGTCTGCTTCTTACACATTTATTTTAACCAGAATAGAGATGCCAGCCAGATTCACGATCAGTAGGGTTATGACGTTGTATACATCAAAATTACATTTTACGCTGAATTTTTCGAAAAATGCAAAGATATTTCAAAAAGATTTTTGAAATTAATCATTTATAAATATTATGGCATTATGTTCATTTTTTAATTGGCGACATTTTGCCGAAATATTATATTTCCAAGATGACTTTTTTCTCCGTTTCACACCAAACAAAATTTCCCCCACCTTCGGTCCATTTATTCCTTTAGGTTTTTAAAATTTTTAGCCAAACAATTTTTTGATCAAAAATTGTTACAAAATTCAACTTACAAATTATTTTAAAACATTTCCTGGCGGACCCTTCCTGTATAAAGGCAAAAAGTGAACCAAAAAGTGTAAACAATTCTGAGAAGAAGCATTGAAAAATGCCAAAAAATGGAACAAAAAATCACATTTTATAAATCGCTTTATTTGGTTAAATGAGAGAGCAAGGAACATAAATATTTAATATACAAATTTGGTAAAAGACTTTTCCCACCCTCGAAGGGTTGGAGCGCTACGCTAATATTTTAGTATAAAAATGCCCTTTTTTCTCCTCCTCCGCCTCATTCCATTCATTCATTCATTCGTCACATTTCTGGTAATTTAGTTGCTGCAAATGTCTTCAGGAATTTCTAAAAAGGAATGAGAAAATATTTGATATAAAAGATATAATTAAACAAAAAAAAGTTTCAGAATTAAAATACCATTTTACGTCTCTTTTTTACATTTGTTGTTTTCGCTCGATTTGCTTATTGTTTAGGAAAGAATTTTCAAAACAATTACCTATTTATTCTGATTGTGTCACCAATTATCTAATTGTCTAATTGTAAAACGACAAAAGTGTGCTAATTGCAGCAAAAAATGAACAGACGGTAAGGAAATTTTTAATTTACCCAATTTTTCCCATGTTTTTCAGTTGGATTTGCGGCGACATTTGGCTGAACGTTCTGCCCTTCTCTAACCATGCTAAACTCGGTCTCAATTTGGCATTGCTTTCTGACCGTTTCGACATTTTAGTGGACAAACATTTTGATGGAAAAAAAGAATTTACGCTTTGGAGAATTATCAGAATTGACAAAGGCGAAGGACCAAAAGCGAAACTGACTGTACAGATCGATGGCATTTTTGTGCAATTTCCTCTGCCGGACAATCCGCTGCCAAACAAAATTCGTTTCCGTCTCCTTCTGATTGAGTAATTTGAACTTTGTGTATTTTAAGGCATATTATTTATGTTTTTTTAGTTACATTGACTATTCCGTCATTGAATTTCTGCGAAGGGGAGAAAGAGTTAGGATAAATGAAATTTCTAATTAAAACAATTTCTTACCGTCGATTCATTTTGTTATATTAGGTATGCATCCAAATTGTCTGTTTGGCGTCATTATATACCCATTAAATTTTTTTTTTTTTTTTGTAATTTTCGACATTTTTTCTTTTAACAAATCAACAATAAAAGAGCACAAATTCACATAACCGCGGCACAATATTATTTAAGGGGCTCAGATGGATAAATTATCCCTTTGGCCGTTTTTTACAAAACCAAATAAAATTGACCAATTTGAAACGGATGGAGGAGATTAAAAGTCTTCTAGCCAAAATAATGGCCATAATTCTTTAATTTATGCGTACATTAAATAATGGGGAATAAATGTTTTATATAATTAGAACGAAAGAATTAACAAAAGCATTTCTGAGAGAAAAAAGCACAACAAATTGAGATCGATCATTTCTCAAATATAAATAGGCAAGTCATTTCCGTACACTTAATCAGACGACATTTCCGTTGCTTTTATCCGCTTCATCTTCTTCTTTTTCTTCTTCCGCTGGTGGCGACAATGGCCTAAAATTAATTTAATATTTTTATTTTTCGATAAAATTCAAATGCTATTGCTGCTCACCCAATGGATTTATTGAAACTCCAAAGATCAAAAGTGATATTGTTCAAATTGGCATCCGAATTTTCGCAGTGTTCCCATTTAACTGGCGCCGTCTTCCCAATTGGGCACCGTTTCAGCAGCCAATTATACACTATTTCGTTGGGTGATGCTTCGGTCTTCTGTTTCAGTGTCAGCTTTTCTTTTGTCCGTTCGTTCACCAATTCAAATTGTTCAATTGGCATTGTTGTCGCGCAAAAACAAAGTTGAATTTGGTAACTGACAGAAGTGGTGGCACGGAGAAATGTCTAAACAAAAAAATGGTAAAAAAAAACAAGTTTATAGAAAATATGGCGGGACACTTCTTTGAAGTTGTCGACCCATTCGGGATTTGGTTGACCAAAAGAACAACTACGATACAATCGCTTCGGTTGGCCATTTTTGCTCGGAGTGTGCAGCCATTTGGCCAACGCTTGGCCAGCAGTTGCATTTGGCCCATCATCAGCAATTCCATCTGGGCACAGAGGACCGGAAAAGATTGAATACAATTGGTCGCAATCAGTGAGAAGTGTCGGCGAAGTGCGACGAAGCAAATTGTCCAAATAATCGCCATCGTCAAAGCTCAAGTGGCGAATGTTCGTCGCAAAATTTGGCCAAATTTCGCGAACAAAAACATCCCAAATTGACTGATCTTTCTCGGTTTTGTATGGCCATAATGTCAATTTGGTGCCCATTCTGTCCCAAATTGGCTTGTTGGAGCGGAGAAATGCAAGCACAGAGTGGTCAATGTAACTGAAGAAATATTAAAATGCTTTAAATATATCAAAAGGTTCAAATTACTCGATATAAAGGTAATGAAAACGAATTTTGTTGTGCAACGGACGATTCGGCATCGAAAATTCCACAAAATTGCCATGGATCAGTACACTCGGAAATTTCACAACATTTTCATCAAACGGTACAATCGGCAATTCTTCCAAATAATTGTCATTGTCACTGATCCATACAGACAATATCGGTTTTGATCCATTATCGTTTGCATTTCGTCCTTTGTCCTTGCGAATTTCGATTGTTCTCCAAATTGTCAATTCGCTTCTGCCATCGAAATGCGCGTCCACCAAAATGTCGAAACGGTCGGAAAGCAATGCCATTTTGAGTCCGAGTTGAGCATGGTCAAATGATGGGAGAATGTCCATCCAAACGTCACTACAAAGCCAACTGAAACATGGAAAAGTAAAATGGGTAAATGAAAAATCTGTAATTAAAAAATTCCTTACCGTCTGTTCATTTTTGCGATATGTATTATGAATGAAAAAGTCTTTTTGATCTCTTTATATACCCAAAAAAAAATGACAGGATTTGAAAGGGATGAGAAAAGGAAGATTAAAATGGTCTGTTGGCCAAAAATAATGGCCATAATTATGCGTACATTAAATAATGGGGAATGGCGTTTTCTGCTGATTGATTGTTCATGGTTAATTTGTGCCTCTAAAATGGTTGTGTGAAATCAGGATTCAGAGAAGACCGGAATTAATAGAAACATAAAAGATTCAGCAATAAATCTCGGAATAACTTTTTTATTCGTACAATTAATCTGTGGAATTTCTTACCCAAAACAGCTATGGAAATCGGAACTTTAGCTAAATTTAAAAATTTTGTGAAAGAATTTTATTTAGAAAATAAGTCCTGAGTGTAATTCATCCCTTAATATTCAGCCAATTTGGGATGTTTTGGCTCGTCAAATTTGGCCAATTTTTGCGACAAACATTCGCCATGTCCTTTACCAATGACGATTATTTGGACAAATTGCGTCGCCAGATTTCACCGACAATTCTCACTGATCTTGATCAATTGAATTCAATCAATTCTCATGCTCTATTACCCGCCGATGGAATTGTTGCCGATCATTTTGATGGACACGCCGAGCAAAATTGACAGCCGAAGGAATTTCGCTCGTATACTGTATTACAAATTTGCATGATGATACGGTATAGTACACTATTTTGTATAATATTTCACTGTATGAGTGTTTTATTCAGTGCACATTTAATGGTTTCAAATAAATTTATCAAATAGTGAAAAATTGCACTGTGAATCAATTGAAAAAAAAAGAAAATTAATGATTGCTTTTTAATAAATATGGCTGTGATTAATTTTAGAAATATAAAATATTTTTATCCTTTTTTTGCTATTAATTTTTGAGAAATTTATTAGAATAAAATGGCAGAATTTTTGCTTTTTTTATATAAGAGGATCAATTAATTTTTCTTAAGAAGACAAAATAATTTAGACCAAAAAACTCGTTATTTAGCTATTTTTTGAAATAAAATAAAACTTAAAAAAATAATTTTATTTCCCTTTCCTAAAAATCACAGTCTTATGAAATAAAAATTATCATATGAAAAAGGTAATTAGCATTTAAATAAAGGACAAATTTATGAAAAAAACAAAATTTGATTTTCCCCCGTTTTTGGCACTTAATTTTCAGCCGGGAATTTTCGGGATGGCTTATCATAAAAGAACACATCCATTTCAGCGAATTGCGCGAACCAATTAAAATTTGTTGCAGGGTATAAATTTACAGCCTTTGTCCTTTTCTGGATCACATGCCACACAATGAATTTCTTCAATGCGCATCGGCTCAATGTCTTTTTGCTGCCAGTAATACCAGAAGCTTTCCGCGCTGCCTTCACGTTTCTGTGAAAAAAAAATTACAAAAAAAACCCCGCAAAAATTGGTACAAAAATCCCAAAATATGTGTAACTAAAATTTGATTAATCATTTTTAGTTATGCATTTTTTTTAAAGAAAAAAACTTCTTTTTAGGAGTATCAATGTGTTTTTTTGTTTGTTTTTGTTTTTTTTTTCGCCGAAAATTTGTATAAATATTTACCAAAAATGAAATGGCAGCCTAACAAATTACAGTTACAAACTCACGCGACAAGCAATGTGCACTGGATGGCAGTCAGTCTTATTCTGCACCACGTTGTCATTGAACTAAATTGGAATTTGAAAGAAAACGATTTGAAAACGTATCGGCGGCGACTCCACAGACCCAAAATTCTCTGTTATTTTTGAATACAGCCCAATTGGTGAATAATTTTGGGGACGAGAAAAATTTAGCCGCAAAAAAAAAAGAGAAAAAATCTTAGAATTTTTTATAAGAATTTGAAAAAAAAAATTAAAAAAAAATTTCAGCAATTATTTCTTGAAATTTATGATAAAATTTAGCAAGTATTTCGAAAATTTTTCCAAAAATCGCTATTTTCAAAATTTTTTTTGAAAATTTTAAATTTTCACAAGAAAAATGCAAAAAAAAAAACTTTTCTTAAAATTGAAAATCTTGAATAAAAACTTCTGGAAAAAATTGTTAATAAAAAATATTTTTAAAAAAAAAAAAAATTAAAAAATCGAGATTGCATATGTAAATCATACATGGAAAAGGGGGGGGGGGGGGGGGTCAACCAAAATTTTTGCGAAGGGGTCCCGGCCATGTAAATCGGTGACCTTTTTTTCGGTGGGTTTTTTTCAAGAAAATTTCGCGAAAAGGGGGGCCGGCGGTGCCGGTAGGCGCCGCCGGGAAAATTTTTTGAAAATTTCAGTGCAATTTGTTAACAGATTTTCACTAAAAACTGCCAATTTTTTGCGATTTTTTGACATGCGACGACTTTCTTTTTTTTTTAAAAACGGTTTTTTGCGGCGCGCTTTTGAAAAAACTTTTTGGGGACGGGGGGGGGGGTTCGGCGGCGCCGATAGGCGCCGCCGGAAATTTTTTGTAATTTTAATGCTATTTATTAGCTGATTTTGTCTAAAAAATGACCAAATTTTTGAGATTTTGGGCTAATTTTTTAAGAAAAAATAGGATTTTTGGGGGGCCGGCGGTGCCGATAGGCGCCGCCGGGCAAAAATTTTCAGAATTTTAATGAATTTTGTTAAGAAAATAGCCAAATTTTTCAAAAATTTCCCTCTTTTCCCCTTCGCCGGCGACCCCCCCCCCACCTCTTTTACACCGGCCCCCCCACCTCTTTTACACCGGCCCCCCACATCGATGCGAAGGGGTCCCCCATTTTGGGGCACCTTGCGGGCGAAGGAGGGGGGGGGGGGGGGTCGACCCCCCCCCCCCTTTTCCATCTATGATGTAAATAATGAAAATTAAATTTTATTTTTGCAATTCTATAAAAAACGATGCTCTTTAGCCATTGTTTTGATGCTTTGAAAGTCAATTGTTAATTTTTACACAATTTTTGGCATTTTTTTTTGAGATTTAAAAGCCATTTTTTTGCAGTTTTTAAGGCATATTTTAGTCCATATTTGGGCATTTTTCGAGTTTTTAAGACATATTTGATTGATTTTTAGTGCATAATTGGCTTTTTTTTAATGCATATAATTTATAACTCTAGTTATAATGTGCATACAATTTTTTTTGTGGCTATAATTTCATATTTTTGATCAACATTCCTTAAAAATATTTTTGCATTTTTTTTTCTTAAATGATTTATTTAAATATTTCGCTTTTTTGTAAGTCTAAATTCCACAACAATCTTTCTTACCGCTAAAAAGCCTATCGTACATCCACTAATCGTCGTATTGCATGTCGAGTTGCTCTTACAAGGGCGGCGGCATACATAGCCCGGATTTCTTTTCGGATCAAAAAGCAAGTGCGGGTTGGTACAGGCGCAAGAGGGCAACAGTTTGGCGCCGACTGAAAAATGTTAATTAAATCAATTTCTGCTGTTGTTGGGCAATTAAATGTTTGGAATTTTGCACCTTTTTTTATCATATTGCATTAAGTTTTCCAAAATTTTTTTTGCCGGCGGCGCCCATCGGAACTGCCAGGGCCCCAATTTAACCATTATTTTTTTAAAAGTTGAGCCCAAAATGGCAAAATTTGCGATTTTTCGGTGCAAAGCAAAACCTCTAATAATTCCTGTTTTTTGTGCCTCCGACGCTGAAAATTTTGCAAATAATACTGGTGGAAAAAAAAACTCCGGGTGTCCTCACCGGAATTTTTCTGGATACGGGCCTGACTGATACATATTATCCAATTTAAATTAAAATTATTTTACAATTTGGTTTTTAAATTACGCAATGATTTTTTTGTACTTAAATATGCATAAGTGTATGGTATGACATGCTTCTTACGTGAAAAATTCTTATTAAGAAAAAAATCATTTTAACTGTTAATTTTTTTGCGAGACGAATTTAAACATATTTTTAGGTGGTTGCCTGCAAAAGAGGAAGAAAAATATTGAAAATTTTAACAAATTTTCTTACAAAATCATTGAAATTTCCAAATTTCCCCGGCGGCCTTTCGACACAGCCGGCCACCAAAAATTCATATTTTTTCTTAATAAAATGGCTCATCAAAATTTATCTGTTAACAAATCACACTTCATAATTTTCAAAATTTTCCCTGGCGGTGCCCGCCTATCGGCGCCGCCGCTCCCCACAAAAGTTTTTTGGAAAAAGCGTGCCGCAAAAGTCATTTTTGAAAAGGCAAAAGACCATCAGTCGCAAATTCAGCGTTGAAACCGCTTCGCAAAAACGTCTATTTATACTGACTCACCAGTCTCATAGGTGAGCGCAAATATTTCCGTAGCATCAGTGGTGGCGAAACGGGCGGAAATGATTATGTCCACGTCCGCTTCCTCTGCCTCGATCCAATTGCGCGAAATATTTTGCTGAAGGATGTCATTGGCACAGCAAAGCAGGGCACCTGAAATTGGAAACGAACTTTTAGGCATTGCATGTATGGAATTTTTCGATTTTTTTTTGGGGGGGGGGGGGGGAAACCGGACCGCCGTTGGGAGAGAATTGGGCGACGGCACCGTTTTCTAGGGTATAGAATGTTATGGTTTTTTGAGGTTGTTGTTTTTAAAAAGTCTGTTTCGGGGGTTTCCGCCACCAAATTTTTTTTTGTTGGCCGAATGATTACCATGGAGGGTAAAAAAGAAACAAGAGCGGCAATAAATCGTTGGCGCAAAAAACAAAATGCCAACAACTATACAGAGAAAGTCTTGCACTATCTCATCGTTTCTTTTTTCTTTCCCACTTTCCCCCTCATTTTGACGTGCTATCTCTTCATTACTAAAAATGTAAAAAAAAAAACAATATTTACTTCACTCTGTTTAACTTTTTTTCTGCTTGTTAAATCCATAACAATTTAGCATTAAGATAGAGCAGAGTTCCCAAGTGTCCTTTTTTCTAAGATTTCCTTCTTTTGAGGGCCCGGATCTTACAAAGCTAAAATGTCCTTTTTTCGAAGATTTGTCCTTTTTTGGCACGACCTCCTTATTTTTTGCTTATTCGTGGATTTGAAAAAAAACTACAAAACGAATAACTGTTTTGAATTATATATCATTTTTTTGAGCGAATATTTGAATTATTCGATTTTGAAAAAATTGCGTTTTTATTTCGTTTTCTTGAGTGTAATGCTCTAAATTTCAGTGAAAATTTGTTAAAAATGATTAACATTTCTATTTTTCTCCGTCGGCGTCTATCGGCACCGCTGTGCCTTCCAAAACTTATTTTTTCATAAAAAATTGGCCAAAAAAATCTCAAAAATTTTTCAAAATGCTGATTTTTGTCGGCCAAATGCTGATTTTGAAAAATTTCAGTTGGCAGCCCTGGTTTTTCCGCTAATAAAATTGTTTTAAGTCTATTTTTCATGTTTTTATTGCGTTTCCTTTACGCTACTATTTAGTTTTAGATAAATCTTATTTTTGGGGTCCGAATCTTAGTTTTTGAGCCATTTTGTCTTATTTTGAAAAAAAAACTTGGGAACTCTGAGATAGAGAAAAAAATTCTGCATCGAATGATATAGAAGATTTTTATAAAAATAAGGCTCACTAAAAATTATAGGGAAATGAAAATTTTCCTTTTCTTTCTCTCTCATTTTGGCGTACTATTCTCATGCCTCTAATCCTGAAGAAGCATTTTTAAAATACATGCAAAAAACTTCCAATATTGTAGATCAATTTTAACTCAAGAAACTCTAAAAAATACTTGTTTTGACTGCATTGAAATGGATTTAGGTGTTTTAACGTTTGATTAGTATTTTGATCACAGTTAAGATACCTTGTTTTATATTTGAATGCATTGGCATTTTGTTTTTACGCCAACGATTTATTGCCGCTTTTTGTTTTTTACCGTCCATGTTACAGTACCGCGTGCTCGTTTGTCTTTACGGTATTTGATCTCGACATGCTTCGTGCCGCAAATCCCGGCGCAACTGAGTGCCTTCCCATCCAATGTGTTAAGTTTAATGATCGCTTTTTCTCCTTTTTTTGGCTTAAAATTATTTTTTTACAATAAATCATTTTTACGATTTTTTGCCTTAATTTGCCAATGGCAGCTGCACATTTCGGCACCCGTACACTTTAATTTGGGCTTCAGTTCACGAATTTGCCAATCCGCCTCCAAATGGTTGGGCGTGCCACTCAGATCAACACAATTCTGATCTAAACAATTACCAATATGGAATCATAACTAGGGATGCGATTTTTAGGTGCTAAAAACTGCCAAAAAAGGTAGGTTTTAGATTCTAAAAAACCCCCAAAATAGGTGCGAAAAATGGGAAAATAGGTGCCAAAAAGTTCCAGATTTAGGGCGTGTAAAATCGAAAATTTTCTTCAAAAAGCAAAAATATTATGCCATATCATGAATGAGATACATAATTTCAAAATCAAGAATTCTCGTCAAGAAAATAAACAAATAAATTTTAGAGATGAATTTTTGAGAAATTTTTCATTTCTCAGGGGTATATTTTTGAAAATTTTCGTGTCGATTCTTAGGGGCGTATTTTTAAAAAAAAATTTTGGGTCGATTCTTAGGGGGTCTATTTTTCCTTTTATTGCATTTTTGTTAACAAATTTTGGGCAAAACGCCAAAATAGGTGAAAATAAGTTTTTTAAAATTTTTTTAGGTTTTTAGGTGCTAAAAATAAAAACCTAGAAAATAGGTGCTAATAACTCGAAAAGTAGCTTAACAACAGCCCAAAAAAACATGTTTTTCGTGCGTTTCAGGCCACGGGGAGCTCAGGAAAAAAATATGTAAAAATCTAAAAATCGCATCCCTAATCATAACATTTACAAATTCATACGGTATACTTTGTTTTATCTAAATATAAAATATTTTATTTATTTACCGAAAATAATTTTCTCTCAAGGACCCAGATGACTGTTTGTTCCTAGTTGACAGTCTATTAGTCCAAAAGTCCCGAACAATTAATTGTTAACGCAAAACCGTAAAAACAAACACATACAAATATATATTATTTTTTCTTCCGGGTCTGAATTTCTTAATTTTTCGTTTTTATTTTAAAAAATTCCAGAATTTTCAATTTTTCATTTTTGAGTAACTCAATTCCAACTGTTCGCAATGTGCACCGGCATAACCTCCTGGACAAAGGCATTCATTGCAGTGTTTTGGGTTTGGATAGCCTCCATTTTGGCAGTCATTTTTCGTCTCATTACAATAATCTGTAGCCAAATAAAAGAATTTAAAAATTCCTGTCGTACAGTAACCGCACCTTTACAATAAATATGATTGATTATTGCCGAATCTCTGAATGAAAGCCTTTCATCTTGGCCAATTGTTCGTTGGTAAAAGCGGCCCATTGTGATCATGTTATAGTAGCTGGGAATTAAAATTAATGCTCATCAACTGATTAGAAGGGTGACTATGGTAAAGGGATCGTGATCAAAAAAACGACCAGCGGAAAATGCGTCAGTAAATTTGACGAATTCAGAACACAAGCATTTTTTATTTAGTTTTGTTCTTGTCCACTACAATATATTTTACGCCAGAAAATTTTGTATTTTAAAAATAAATATTAATTCAATGACGCGTTTTCCATAAGTTCTTGCGAATTTTTTTGTTTTAATGGCCAAGTAATGAGAGAAACAATGGCGCCACTTTAAAAATGTGTATTTTTGAATTTTGTTAAAAAACAATTGGGAGATCACCTTGGGTTTCAAAAAAAAAATAATTTGATTTTTTGAGGATAATAAATGGTGAAAACTTATTCCCGGGTTTTTGGTGGTTCCCGAACATGAAACACATCAATTTTGACTAATCCCTAAACCGAACTCCTCGCTTTCTTTCTCTCTCGCTCTTTATTTCTGTTTCTCTCGATGTATTATAAATTACCCAGATTTAATACGAGCCGGGTAATGCATAACCGAGTCAAAGTCGTAGGGAAAGCCAAAATTGTCGGTTTTCTTCAACGGATCAATCCAAGTCTATGAAAGGTGAAAATTTAGAAATATATATTCATTTTTTTTTCTACGTTTACATCTAATTAAATTATATTTTTCTTTTTCTAATCTATATATATAATGTTATATATATGTGTATGTGTGCCAACATTGTCATTATTTGGATTGAGTTTGATAAAGTAAAATGCATCGTCACGCTGCTGTTCATGTTCAATTCCGAGCGCATGCAAAAGCTCATGGCCAGCCGTGCCTTTCTGCAATTATGAATTCACTGATAATCTTTAACAATCAACAAGCATAACACAAAAAAAAATTAGCCACTGGTTTTTCATTAAAAAACGGAATATGCCTAATTTATTTTTTCGCTATTTATTAATTATAGACACAAACACTGTTCCAGCCCAGCGAAATTCGTTGCCATTTTGCGCCAGTTCTCCCAACAGGGGACCAACTTTTACCACCCTCATCAATCACTTCAATGCCTTCGTCCGCCTCATTTTTGGTGTCAAGCGTGTAATTTATGCATGTGTCCTTCCTGTGAAAAAATGTTTGGTGAAAACCTTTTAGGAAATCGGGTCAACATTGTCAAATTTCTTGTTAGCACCGCCGGTGGTCCGGGAAAAACCCAACTCGTACTAGGCCAACTCATACGGCCCAACTCGTACTGTTTAAGGGCTATTGAATGATCCCAAGAATGTTAAATTTGGTCAGCCTTGATAGAAGTTATGATTTTTTTGTCGAAAAACTAGAGTTGGGGCAGTACGCGTTGGCCTAGTACGAGTTGGGTTTCGTCCCGGTGGTCCCCTTCGTTCCACCAAAATTTTTGAAATAGCGCAAAACAAAAAAAAAATTGCTTTGTTGTGGAAAATTACAAAATTTAAAGTATACATTCAATTTTTTAGAAATTCCTTAGGCACCAAGCAAATTTTCAAAAATTTAAGAAAAATTATTTTTTGTATCATTTTAATAAAAACACAGCACATACATGACAAGCATCATGCCTTGCTCGATCGCTTCTCTTCTTCCATTAATTTGAGCTTCAGCAACTAAAACAAAATCAAAGAAAATTTGTCAATTCAAACGATACGATTTCAAGGGATGTCTCATGTAAGACAAAGGGTTCGGATCGAAAATTTTTCAAATTCAGAAGATAGGGCCCAAAAAATCAGATTTTTAAGAATTTTTTTGCGGCGCTTTTCTCCAAAAAGATTTTTGAAGAACGTGGGGGGGGGGAGGGGGTGGGTCCGGCGGTGCCGACAGGCGCGGTCGGGAAACTTTTTTTAAATTGAGTGCAATTTATTAACAGATTTTGTACAAAATATTTTCTAAATTTTAAGATTCTAAGACGACTTTTCAAGAAAACAGTGAATTTTTTGAGTCCGGCGGCGCCCACAGACCCCGCCATAAAAATTTCATGATTTTTAATGTGATTTCTTAACAGATTTTTGTCCAAAAATGACCAAATTTTGCCACAAATTTTATATTTTCTTATAAAATAGTGACATTATGCCATAAAAATTCAAATTTCTGAGAAATTTTTAGAAAAATCACAACAAAATTGTTCCACTACCCTCAAATCAGAACTTTTCTGATAAATCAGAAAAATTTTCTAAAATTTTTTCTTGAATTTTTATTATAAAAATTCTAAAATTTTTTCTAATTTAATTTTTTAATTTCGGCGGCGAAATTTTGTTCTGTTTCCCACCCCTCCCCCTAGCCTTCGTTCGTAACCCCTAACCGCCTCCCCCCCCCCCCCCTATTTAACGTATGTTCAAATTTATTTTTATTTTTTGGATAAAGCTGGAAAACAGATTGACAAAAAGCCGAAACAGACCAATCAAAGATCGACCGATTCAGTCTGTAGTTACTGTATCGCTTTAAACCCAATCATTTCAATTACTTTCGTCCTTGTTGAGGCGAATTGCAATGGGAAATTTGGTCCATTTGTTAAAATGTTCGGCAGCCTGTCTTTTCCTGCGATTTTTTGTCGTCGACTTTTCAGGCGTTTTCTGTACACATTGGGCGCAGCCTTAATTAAATAGGTAATTAAATTATGGAAAGGGCACCCATCCTTTTTGCATTTTTAGGCTCAAAAAATTATATTTTTAAGCGTTTTGTTAAGCAATCAGCTTATTTCCCATATAAACGTATAAATTATCCGAAAAAATAATTTGGAGAGAGGTGGAAATTCTTTTTATTTTTGGAAATCCTGAAACTTAAATCTAAGAAATATTTTGTTTCCCATTTACTGTAATAGAACCCCCGGGGATTCTATTTTACAACCCCCCTCAATAGGGGGGATGTAATTAGGGGGGGGGGGTCTAATTCAGGGGGGAGGGTTCAAATACAGCAAATATGGTAATTTCTGTCCCTAAAATTCTAACTTTTACGACAGTTTTTTTCCTTACTCTCCATAATATCGTCATATTCTTTTTGCGCCTTTTCTTTGGTGTAAAATATGTCACTCCAATACAGTGGGTCACCCATTTCGCCCCAATCCGGCGACGAATCGTTTTCCCCGGGCGGTGCGGCGAATTCACTCTGAAAAAAGGCTATATTATTGTATTACATCCCCCCTTTAATTGCCTATAAATTCCAAAAAATTTACGAATTTTCTAAAACAGTAACGATAGCAAAATGATTGAGACTACTGCTGCGTTTGCAGTGGTGGGTTCAATTTCCGTTGGTATCCCATGTCCACAAATGGAGTGGGGAATTTTGGAAAAAACGGAGCCAAAAATTGGAAGTCTTAAAATAGCGTCGCCAATTTAGCCGTTTTCCATCAAAAAATTGTATATACCTTACTTAAAATAAGAAAAATTTACATGTAGGCCATGCCAGCTCTATAATTACAGCATAATTACGGATTGACTCTGTCACCAAAATTCGTAATGCTTTTTCAATAAAGTGCTTTTGTCTGTCAATGTGGGGTGCTTAAGGTCCTTCAATGTCATTACTAGGGACCGGATTTATATGGACAAAAAAAATCCAAAATATGGACGAAATATGGACAAAAACGCTGAAATTGGACAAAAAATACGAAAATATGGACCAAAATTTTCTGAAAATTGGTTGGAATTTTTTGAAAAAATTCATAAACCAATATTTTGTCAAGAAAGAGAAAAATCATTTTAATACATGAATTTATAGAATTTTTTAATTGAGGCCTTCTATTTATTTTTACTAAAAAAAAAAAAAAAAAAAAAAAAAAAAAAAAAAAAAAAAAATTGAATTTACTTAGAAAAAAAGCAAAAATTTGTAATTTTTTGCAAAAAATTCATTTTTACACGAATTTTGCTGATGAAAATTTCTTTGCACAATTTTTCATAATTTTCCCAAAATTTTTCGATTTTAGTGCGTATTTTCCAAAAATTTCCCATCTTTAGAGGTGTTGTTTTCGAATTTTTGTGAAAATGACGAAATATGGATGTCAAATATGGAAATATGGACAAAAATCTGAAATATGGAAAAATATGGAAGCAAAAAGGCTCCTAGAAGCTTCAAACCAAGCTAAAAATACTATTTAAGTGGTTTTTAGGCCGAAACGAATGTGCAAAAAAAAATATGGGAAATCCACACAAATCCGGTCCCTAGTCATTACTTTATCCACAGCAGTGTTCGGCACATTATAACGGCAGCGGATCAACGGGTTGAATGGCGAACAGCACTGCAGCACTTCTCGAATTTGCAGCAAAATTTCTCGGGTCGACTCACAGTCATTGGCCAACAAATCGCATATGTTCGGAGCGGTCTATGTAAAATATTAAAAAAATAAGAAAAGTCCAACTTTTTTGAAAAAACAAGACCGGACGGGACCGGCGTCCCGCCGGAATTTGACCGGGAGCCCGGTTCCTGAATCTGAACTCGTCCCGGTTCATTTTCCGAGTCCCAGCCATTTCAAAATTCCGGTCTCTAAAAAACAACGAAACCTGCATTATATGTAAAACATGGACAAGATTTTTTGGCCAAAAATCCAGGTCCCGAAAAGCCCGGGCTTCTCTTGGCTTCTTAGATCCAGGCGCCTTGGACCCCGATTTTTTTGGATTTGCATATATATTTTTTTTTGTTGATCAATTCACCTTATTAGGATTGCTTTCATAGGGTAGCAAATTCGTTTTGCGAGTGATCCTTTGCGAGAAAATTGGCCATGGAGTTTGGAAGAAAATTCGGAATTCTTCAATGGGCGGAACAAAATGGAGCTGTTTTGTGCGGTATTGTGCTCCTCCGTATTTGTTTGGTGATGATGATGGTTCAGAGGCAATTGAAGGCAAAATTGTGCCAATTGTTTTGCTCTTAAATTCATTTAATTAATTTTAGCTCTTTAATTCAAAAATTAATTAATTAATTAATTTTTGCTTTTTAATTGAATTAATTAATTATTTATTTATTGGCTTCTTTAATTGGTTATTTATTATTAATTATTTTTGTCTCTTTAAGGAATTATTAATTAAATAATTAATATAGTGTCTCAACAATTTTAAGTGGCAAAAACACATTAAAATCCAAATAATTAAATTTTTTTCTTTTCACTTAAAGGGGGGGGATGTTTTTCATCAATGTAATTTTCAGAAAATCCATAATAAAATAAGTTAAAAAAATGGAAAAAACATAGGCAAAAAAAAGGCGCGGCTAGGCATTAAGCATCAAAAAATGCCAAAATATACAAAACTTAATAAATTACCAATTGTGCCGAAAATTCTTTGCCGTCACTAAGCGCAACACTTTGCTGCTGCTTGTCATTGCCAAATTTGATGAAAAAAAGCTCCGTTCTTTTCAGTGTCTCAATCATAGCACCCACTTTGTATGAGAAGCCTTTGTTGGATTTGTGGCTTAAAAAGCGTAATTCAATTTAATTTATATTTTATTTAATAATATGATTAAATTCAAAACGGCAATTGTCTAATTTGCTTAATTTATTTTCATTTAATTATTCTCAAAATGAATTGAATAATATTAATTTTAGCCTAATGCCACTAATTGCCGCAGGGAATTTTCCATCATATTTGTTCCAATTGGTTTTAATTTTTTAATTAATGTACATTTCATCCGTGAATGAAAAGTCCAACACGGATTCGACAATGATCCGTTGCTTTTCCGCTTCACGGTGCGTACACAAACGGATGCGGAATCCGTGCGCCTTTTGGTGCCCGATTTTGAGATGTTCTTGGCAAATTTTGCCAATTTCTTTGTTGATCACCGCCGTTTGGCTTTTCCTTTTGTAACAGACGACCAGTTCATTTTTTCTAAATTTAAATTTGTTTTTCATTTTTAAATTAAAAAAAACCAATATTAAAAAATAAAATAAAATTTTGGAGTGGCAAATTTTGTAACAAAAAAAGTCAAAAGTTTTAAAAAAAATTTGACCAAATTACTCCGCTTTCAAAAAAAAGGGAAAAATCGGAATTCTGAAAAACTTCAAAATGGCAAAATATGCACCAAACATGCATTAAAAAAAACTTTAAAATTAGGGGTGTAAAATTAATTTAAAATTTTTATTCCTCATAAATTTATCAGCTGTTTTTGCAATTGTATCAAATTTTTTTATAATCGGAAATATTTGACGAAAAATGGCAAAATATGCAAATATAAAGCCCGACTTTTATTCGCAAATACCAAAAAGAAGATATTTTTCCTACTAATTAGGCTACGTAGAAGCCAAGAAAAAAAATGCATTTGCATATTTTTGACAGCCCCGATAAATTAATGACCTGTCGCAGTTCGGTGCTGTTGGCACCTTTTGGCAGGCATCAAAAAAAACATCGCCGGTCGGAGACTTATTGAACATTGTTTCGCGATTAAATGGCGCCTCGAATTGTTCGCACGCAATGGAATAGGGACGGGCGGTCAGATTCAGCCAAAACTGTGGCATACTGTCGGCAAATTCAATTTGTGTACAATTTATGCCCAAATGGTCAATGTTTGACGCCTTCGGTGCGGGGATTGGAGGCTAAAATAAAATTTATAAAAAAAATGGAGAAATTTCTAATTTTTAGGACAGCCAGCCACCTGCCTCTCTCTCTCTCAAAAGCTGACATTAGCAATTTGGACTAGAGTGAAGCGGGACCGGGCCCTGGTAGCGGACAACTGAGTACCAAGGTCCCGGTTTTTCAACCCGAAAAGTTCCCTGTCCCGGTTGGGGGCAGAAGCTGTTTTGAAAATTCAATCAATTTTAAAATTTTGAAAAACATTTTCCCCGGCACTACCGCCTGCTGAATTCATTTAAAACAGGAATTAATTACCAACCATGCGCGTCGTTGAGGGCGCAATTGTAGTATCATCATCACACTTAATAATATGAATATTTTGAAAATGTCCAAAACAATCAAAGTGTTGCTCAATAAAGGGATTTTTCAAACATACAGTACCACCCGACACATTGGGAATACAGTAACCATCCCACAAACATAAGAATTGGAAAAAACCACCTATCAATTAAGTTGAGTGAAATATGTACCCTCATTACAGTATACCCACTAGCACAAGTAGAGTGAAATATGTACCCTCATTACAGTATACCCACCATTGTTTTGCACATTTTGGTCCCATGCATTTGTCCAATGCCCTTGGTAAGTTCCAATGCCACAATGCGCAATGCCATCCCTTTAAAATCTTTGATGAATGCGCCAAGCGGAAGTGCCTCGTCAAATTTAGCTGCTGAAAGTGGCCCATTTTGCTGCATAAGTGCTGCAAAAGTAAGCGGAAAATGCATCAGAGTACTGTATTTTTTAATCAGATACAGTAGCGTGCGAAAGGTACTGTACTATATTGAGCTGTCCTTATTACTTTTCATAGATGAAAAAAAAATTGTCGATTCACAACGATGCTTTTAATTGTGAATAGTACCTAAATGCAAATCGCTAAATCTACAGTACCACGCATACATTACTGTACCAAATAATACAAAATGAAAAAAAAATATTATTTATGAGATTGGACCTTTGGTGAAATTGAGCTCCAAAAAGTCAGCATCGCTGAAGAATTCCGTGCCCAATTTGCCGGATAAATTGGCGCTAAAATGTTAATTTAACTAAAAAATGGATAATTAAACCGGAAAAGCACTCGCCTGAGGGATGATTGGAATTCCAATTGCCCGTCACTTTGTTTGGCAATCATTAAGCCGTGCCATCCGCCGTTGCTCTGATTAGGCCCATCATTTTCGGCACATTTCTTGCTCAATTCCTGCAAGTCCACCTTTGCAACTCTCATCCGTCCATTGGCTTTCCAATTTCCAAAATTTTTGGCCAATTTGCTCGGGTAACAGATCAGATGACTAATATTAATTCAATTTTTTATAAATTAAAATATCCATAAAAATTTGTACAAACTTTTTGCAGCCTTTGTCCAGTCTAATGTTTGTTGTTCCGTTTTCAATCGGTTCACATTTGTCCCAATTTTGCGTATCCGATCCTTGGATTTTGTCCAACTTTCCATGGTCGTCCACGTCCGCAGTTTCTAAATCAATTATAAAATTTAATTATTTTTTTAATTCCTCATTTACCTCGCTTTTCCTTTTGCTCCGCTTTCGGTGCATTTTCCGCTTTCACCGAGCGCTGTTGTCGCAGAACAGCGCTATCCAGCGCACTGATCAGGGCGATCAACACACTAAACAACAATGCAGAAAGTCAAAAATCTGATCAGATTTCCCGTTTAACAACGTTTAATTAATTAGTTTATTTTAATTATTTGGACCAATTGAAAGCATTTGAATCGTTATTGATGATCATTGATCAAAATTTATGGGGCACTTTAATTTCCTCATTCAATTACGAATTTGTGCCGACAATTAACACTTACACAAGTGCTAACCACTTGTTCATGTAGAATGAGAAGCTGATTGTTTTGAAGAATTTGCCGGATTAGAAATTGAGGAAAAAGAAATAAACTCCTAAATTAAATCGTTAATTTTTTTTCTAATTGCTGTCCAATTAAAAATCCTTTTTTATTTGGCTTTTCCTATTTCTGTCCTATTTTAGTTTTGTGCTTTTTGATTAGAGCTAATAAATTTTTTGGAATTGAATGATTTCTCGCTGGCCTAGCAGCGCTTAAATGCGGTGGTCGGCCGTGCCAAAATGGGCGGTCCCTGCGGACAGAAGCGGCGCGGCCAATGGGCGGGCAGCACACCGCCGCACCGCACACAGCCCACAGGCAAAAGCCACCAGCCCACCAGGGCGGGGGATGGGATAAACCGATCGCTTATAGCGATAATAGCCCAGTGGATGTATGATTCATTTTTGGATGTACAATTCCATCGTTAGTGGCGGTTGGCGCTTATGGACGATTAAAAAATGTGAATGAATTGATAATGAGTTTTTTATGATGAGAAAAAAAGCGAAAATAAATTTTATTTGGGTAAATATTTTTACTAATTGTAAATAGTGCTAAATTGCATACCTTTTTGGCTAGATACATTGGTTAGATGTACTGTACTGTACTGTAATTGTTCGATGAGAAATACAGTAAAACATTTCCTCTCTCTCCGCATATTTAATCGGCTTCATTTCAAGCCAATTGCGATTTTGAGTTCGATTTTTAAACTTTACTCCAATTCTTAGAATTCAGCACAAATCTGTGCGCACTTCGACTTTTTGTTCGAACTCGAGTCCGGGTTCGAAATTGGTCGAGATGGATGCTCTATTCGTGTTCAGCGACCCCGAAAACTCCCAGAAATACGTTTTCTTTTGAAAATAAAATTTTTTTTCAAAAAATGTGAGGTACCAACGGAAATATTACCGAGGTATTTTCTCTATAAATTTTTTTTTTTTGTAATTTTTAGTGGTAAATAAAGGTTTTTTATACAAAATATGACATAGAGATGGCATTCGTATCAAAAGACCCATTCCTTTTTATACTCGACAAACGCCGACTCCGACTTTCCCCGGTAGGGGACGGTTCGGTGCCAGACGTTTCGGTTCCAGCCCAAGTTTTGGACTACAACTTTTTTCATTGTTGACCAAATCTAACAATCTTGGTATCCTTCGATAGCCCTAAGTGTTCTCTATTAGCCTGCAAAATTTGGAAAAATTTCGTTAAGGTTCAAAAAAAGTTATGGTCAGTAGAGTTCAAAAAACCAAATTTTCCAACTTTTTTTTTGACTCGTACTTTTTTTATACTGAACAAATTTTTTTGGAATTTTGCAGGCTAATAGAGCATCTGAAGGGCTTTCGAATGATACCAAGAATGTTGGATTTGGTTGGCAAAGAAAAAAGTTATAGTCCAAAACTTGGGCTGGCACCGAACCGTCCTGTTCCGGACTTTCCCACCCCAAATTGCTCCGCTTCCTGAAGAGGTCGCAAAGTGCCATCTGGGGGGAGGATAAAAGGAGATGATACGATAAGGGTTTTTTATACAAAATATTACATAGAGAATGGCATTCGCGTCAAAAGACCCATTCCTTTTAAATCCGACAAACGCCCGACTCACAATCAGACTTTTCCCACCCCAAATTGCTAGGCAAATTTTTAGTATAAAAATGCCTTTTTTCTTCCCCACTTCCTGATTCCATTCATTCATTCGTCCATTTCCAGTTATTTTGTTGCTGCAAATGTCTTCAGAAATTCTGTACGTTTATTCTCTCTTTTTTTTCTGATTTTCGGCATTTCTTTTGCTCAATTGTTGACTGACCATCAGAATTGGGAGATTAAAAAAATGGAAAAGGTCTAATTGTAAGAATCTAAAACGGCTCCATGACATTTCGCCAACTGGACATTTGGCCAACTAAGCCAAATTCGGACGTTTCGCCAACTCACCCAGAAAATGACATTTCGCCAACTGACATTTCGCCAACTGGTCATCTTGCCAACTGACATCTCGCCAACCTGACGTTTCGCCAACTAAGCCAAAAACATTCATTTCGCCAACTCAGCCAAAATCAGACATTTCGCCAACTAATTTCGCCAACTCGTCTTAAATTAGTATTTCCACGGATGTGAAGTCCCTCCACAAAGCCTTGCATCACGAGCCCGAGCAGGTGCAAAGAATTTGTCAATCCTTCTTCCGATTCAAAGTCGGCCTCGTCAAGGATCCGCACCACATTTTGTTCTTTGATTATGTACCGTTGTCGTCGTTTGGTGCTTTTCTGGAGCTGTTCTGCGCGGCCGATGTCCAACTGTTTGTCGATATCCCTTGTGAATGCAGTAATGAAGTCACTCAATGATGGATGATGGTTGAGTTCACGCTGAATTATCAAAAATTAATGTTTTTCTGAAAGTATATTTTATACTGCGAATTGGCCATGTGCGGCCTCCATGCCGTTATTCGTTCGTTCAAGCGCCATTTGAACCCTGATGTGCACATTCCAAAACGATATCGGGAAGCGCGGAGGACGGACAATATCATGTTCCCAGCGTCGAATAAGCTGTAAGCTGCTTTCTTCTGACAATGGAATGGTTGGAGTTGAAGGTTGTGGCGAATGCAGTCCGAATTGTATTGGTCCACTGCCTGTCATTATGGATGCCTGGGACACACTGAAGCTAAAATTGAAAAAAATTTCATAAATTTCATGACAGAATAGGTGCATTTACGAGTTGTGCTTCGAGTGCGACGCAGAAGGAAGTGTCCGACATCAGCATGCGGTTCAAATGCCTCCGCCCCGCGATCAATCTCGAATTGAGTGGTGCCAATGTAGGTTTTGGCAAAATAAACCAGCCATCCTTGAACTCCAAGCGGTGCCGCGCTGACAATAGTTGAAAAAGCGCGCCGAACGTAAAGTGGCGGAATGAGTGCCAAAGAGAGAACTGATCTGATTTTGAAAAAACAAATAAATATACATAAGCTAATGAAAGACACCTGAATGTTTTGTGAACGGATTTCCTTTGAACCGGTCCTTCGTCGTCATCTTCGTTCAACAAATTAAAAATGCCCATGCTTCTGGCTTTTCGGAACACCGCTTGCGCCATGTGGAAGTTGCAGCCCGAGCGTTCGCATGACGGGAAGACATGGCGCATCGCTTTCAGCATTCCGTTCTCGAAGTCAGTCATCACTAAATCAATTATTAGTGAAGGCGTTTTGCTGTATTTTTGTTGCCTTTTATGGGAAGGACTGGTTCAATTGCACGCTTCAGCTGTTGAAGGACTTCTGTGTAATACTTAGAAGCTTTACCAGGCAGTAAGGCTTGAGCCGCGACGACCATCCGATTGTTCACGTAACAGCCGATGACGAACACCTGCATCCACGGCTTTGGCGCACTTCGAAATGTGCCGTCGAGGCTCCACCGACGATTCTGTTTGAGCACTGACAACAGCTGAAATTAAGCTGATTTAAAAAAAGGAAATAGGTAAAGGTAGCATGCCTTGCTATGGCTGAAAATCAGGACGACATCAGATTGTCCAGTCCTCACTCCACGACTGTCATAAATGAGGACGGACTCACCATTCTTTATCAAAAGACCAGGCGGAATTTGGATTTTCAGTGGGTCGGCGCAGTTAATTTTGCCCACAAATTTGTTCTTTGCTCTAGTAATGTTTTACCATTACTTGAGTGAATTTGTTTTCTACCTGTTCGTCATTCGGTCGAGCGCTTCATTGGTGCCGAGCAATTCGAAGACTTCATCGTCGACGTCCGTCCGAGTTTGTGAGCGCAGTTGAGATGGTTTCTTTTTTGGCTCCTCCTTGACCATGCGCTTCATCAGATTTCGTTTCGTCTCTGCATCATAACGCGATGGTGCGCAACCATGGTGATGTGATTTTGGGCCCAAAATGCCTGTCATCAAATCGTTGTCTTCCAATTTGGCTGTCGCTGGACAATTGCGCTGTTCGCACCTGAACCAGCTGCCATCTTTTCTGATTTTGAGAAAGCGAAAGCCTGAAAAATAAGTAAATAAAAAATCAAAAAAACTATTCACACCTTGGTGCCAAAGACAAAGCGCTCCTCGGATTGTTTCGCCACGTTGGAATTGAACAGGCTCACAATTTTCTTCATCATCGCTTTCAGCGACGTTCAAAACGTTGCTGGTCGAAGCGCCTTCCATTTGTTGTTCTGTGGGCGTCCTCTCTACATTCAGTACGCTGTCTTCATTTGCTGGAATTCGGGGCCTTTTAATTGGCTTTTGCAGACTCTCAAGTATTTCACGTACAGTTGGCATTTCTTACTAGAATCTGAAAATCCTTTTTGTTTAGGTAGAAAAGAATTCTAAAAACTTAAACACAAAAAAGGAAGTGAAAGAAATGATATGTTTGATGAAAAAGAAATAGTTTCGTTTATTTTTTCTCATATGTTTATATTATGGCTATTTGGCGAAATGAATGTTTTTGGCAAAATGTCAGTTGGCGAAACGTCCGAATTTAGCTTAGTTGGCGAAACGTCCGAATTTGGTTTAGTTGGCGAAATGTCATTTTTTGGGTGAGTTGGCGAAACGTCCGAATTTGGCTTAGTTGGCGAGATATCCAGTTGGCGAAGTGTCAGTTGGCGAGATGTCCAGTTGGCGAAATGTCGGTACACCTCTAAAACATTGAAAAACAATAAGTGTTTGTAAAAAGTTTTCAGTTCGTTTTCAGTGATTATAAAAATTTAAAATGTTTTGTTTGTTGTTTAGAAAGTAATTTTTTCAAGATAATTACATATTTGTTCTGGCATTAATCAATTGGAAAACGGCAAAAGTGTGAAATTAAATCACAAAAATGAATCAACGGTAAGGAAATCTTTAAAAAATTAAATTTTAATTTACCCAATTCTTTTCCATGTTTCAGTTGGCTTTGTAGCGACGTTTGGATGGACATTTTCCCATCTTTTGACCGTCCCCAACTCGGACTCAAAATGGCGTTACTTTCCGACCGTTTCGATGTTTTGGTGGACGCGCATTTTGATGACAAAACTACGAAATTTACAATTTGGAGATGTATCGCAATTCGCAAGGGCATTGGACCAGAACCGACACTGTCTGTACAGATCGATGACAAATGGATTGGTTTTCCGTTGCCGGACCGTCCGCTGCCCAACAAAATCCGTTTTAAGGACCTTCAGATTGCGTAATAAAATAAATAATCTATGTGTATTAAGTTAATGCATTTTTATATTTCTTCAGTTACATTGACGATTCCGTGATCACATTTCTCCGTTCAAACAAGCAAATTTGGGACAGAAAAGGCACCAATTTGAACTTCTGGCATTCATACGAAACTGAAGAAGAGGAACAGCAGATGTGGGATGTTTTGGCCCGTCAAATTTTGCCAATTTTTGCGACAAATATTCGCCATTTGGACTTACCGAATGTCTATCATTTGGACAATTTTCGTCGCCGCATTTCACCAACACTGCTTACTGATCTTGATCAATTGAATTCAATCAATTCTGGTCTTCTGTTCCCCGATGGAATTGCTGATAATGGACCAAATGCAACTGCTGGCCAAGCTTTGACCAAATGGCTTCACACTCCGAGCAAAAATGGTCAACCAAAGCGATTGTTTTGCGAAGAATTTAACCAAGAAGAAGACTTAGATTGGATCAACAATTTCAAAGAGGTGGCTCTATTCATTAAACGCCTAATTGATTGATTGCTTTTGATTTACGCTTCCTTTTTTTTAGGCATTTCTCCGTGCCACCACTTCTGTCAGCTACAAAATTCGACTTGAACTTTATGATTCAACACCAATTGAGCCATTTGAATCGGTGAACGAACGGACCCAAGAAAAGCTTAAATTTTTACTGGTTGACGAAAATGGCTATGAATTCACTAAAAAATGGCTGTTGAAGCGATGCCCAATTAATGAAAAGGCGGCGGCGATTCAATGGGAAAACGACGAAATTTGGGACGACAATTTGAACACTGTCCAATTCAGTTTGTGGGGTGGCAAAACTTCGATTGGGTAATTTGTAAAAGATAATTCAATTCACCCAATTCAAATTGTATTTAATTTTAGGCCTTATGGCTTCTTGCCGACGAAGAAAAAGAAAAAGCGGGTCAAAGCATCGAAATATCGTCGGATTGCGCGGAAGACGAATTAATTATATTTGAGAAATGACCGATCTCACATAATTGGAAACGGATTTTAGAGCTTATTTCCTCTCATCACAAATGCTTATTGTTGATTCTTTCGTTCGAATATACAAATAAATGTGTATTTATTTGCATGCTTTTTTGATTATGGCCAATAAACTGAAGATTTTTAATTGATTTGACGCCAAAAGTGAAAAAGAGAACCCTTTGTTTTAAGCGATGCTAACTAAGACAGAAAAAAAGTTACAAAATTGAATTTTAATTTTTTTTTTTGGGATTAACCCAGGGATATGATCGAAAATTTTCATAATCAACACCGGGCTCAAAATATCAGATTTTGGGGTCGGAAATCAGAACATTTAGCGAAATTGCTTCAAAATAGTTATAAGGGACAATTACAAATAAATATCAGCAAGAAAAATGCTAATTTACCAAACACTTTATCATCCGTAATCTCTTAAATCCATCCGTTTTCACTTCGCATTTCAAAAATCCAATTTCTGTCCAAGACAAATGTGTCGGCAGTTTCACCAAGTGCCAAAATGCTCTCATGCAATGGTTTGGGGAAGACATTCGACGCATGAATCGCCTTTCTATTTATGTATAGCCGACAAACGCCGACTCCCACTTTTCCCACCCTCGAAGGGTTGGAGCGCTACGCTAATATTTTAGTATAAAAATGCCTTTTTTCTTCCCCTCTTCCTCATTCCATTCATTCTTCCATTCTCCCTATATTTTTCGGTCATTTTGTTGTGCAAATGTCTTCAGAAAACAAAATGTAAAACTAATCAAAAAATTTGAAAATTTCATAAAATTCTCCCCATTTTTCAGCTTTATCTGCAGCGATTGTTGGCTTTTGGTGTTCGATTTTCTTGCGCCTTCTCAGCTTGGCCTCGAAATTGCACTGATCAACTGCCGCTTTAACTGCATCGTCGACGAACACTTCAAAACACGCAAATGGAAATTGAACAACAAATTGCTTATCCAATGGGACATTGAAGAAAATGGGACGAAGAAAATGCAAATTGTCAAATCCGATGGAAATCCATTGCCAATTCCGCAAAATCCGTTGCCGAACAAAGTCATCGGATTCAGTGGCATTACGATCGCGTAAGAAGCCGATCATCCAGATTTTTTGATTTATGAGTTATCACATTTTCAGCTACATCGATCAAAATGTCATCGCATTTCTCCGCCGTTTTCACCGTTTTTTCGCCGTTTGTTCAACGGATTTGTACATTACCACGGGCAATGAACGCATTTTGAAATTTGTTTTGCTCAACATTTTGCCAATGTTTCGCCATTCAATTCGTGCGATGATTTTGAACACCATCGCTTTTCGCCGCCTGCGCCAATTGGCCCCGTCATTTCTCAATGATTGTCCATCACCTCGCAGCGTGTTGTTTGATGACGGAATTTTCCCTGAATTTCCGTCCGATGACAGTGCCATGGCGTCGGATGGCCAAGTGGTGACCAAATGGGTGTTTACGCCTCATCCCGACAATGTGCCGAAGTTGCTTCAATGCTCTATTAATTCACCGGATCAATGGTCGTCAACGATGGAACAGCTCAAAGCGGTGATTATCCCTATTTAATTGGTTTTTCTATGCTTTTTTCTCCCATTTTTAGGCATTTTCTAATGCTTCTTCTCCGGTTACTTTTGGCATTGTTTTTCACTTTCTGCCGTCTTCTCCGATTGACTTCATTGTGCCATTTGATCGGATCAACGAAGTGACTGGAGAGAAATTGACTCTTCTACCATCAGCAAATGACTTTTGCCTCTTACGTTGTCCAATTGGATGGGATTACCGAAATTGGGAAAATATGACGGATAAATTCAAAGCTCGACAGAACCCAATTGACATTGTGATCAAAGATGGCGGATACGACGACGGGTGAACAATTTAAAATGCTTAATTATTTTATGAGTCTAATCAACAACTGCTTTGACTTTGTGCTTTCAATTCGTTTCCAAAAATACGATTTGTTTTGGAATGGATAGAATTGTGGGCTCTATTATGGTTCCGAATACCGGACCCGAACTCGAATTCTGTGAATTTAAACAAAGTTTGAACTAAAAATGTGAAAATCAGAAATTGAGATTTCGACTTTTTGTTCGGGTCCGGGATTCGGAATTGGTCGAAATGGATGCCGAATTTGTTGTGATCCACGACCTCGAAAACTATTTTCATGGCTTTTGAAAACAAAAAAATTTACGAAAAATTTATGGGGGACAAACCATAATAGAGCCGAATTATGGTACAAAAAATCAAGGATAGTTAGTTGATTTGACTCATAAAATGCCATTGACTCATAATTTGCAATGGAATATCATCGTTTTTTCAGTCTTCTCGACGCCGCTTCTCCTGGACAGAGTGATCAGCAGCAGAAATGAATTAATTGATTGGTGACGAAATTGTCTGACCGAAATTATGTTGGCACTTTGCCATTTAAATATTGCCTAATTATTTGTCTGTTTGTATTTGACCTTTACTTGCTCGCAAATGCGTCCATTTCCATTGTATTTTATGTGTATATGTATGTGAAATTCATTGTGAGTAATTAATCGTTGATAAAATGGTTAATAATAAAAACGGTAAAGGCTTGACACAACAAATTCCTGCTGACTTAGGCTGTCAATTTTTTAGCCACAAAATTAGATAGGCTATTATTAACGGTATTTCAAAACGGCAAATTTAACAAATATATCCGCTGTAGTGGTGAAAAAAACTCAAGCAAAAAAAAAAAAAAAACATTTTTTATGTCAATTTATTGTTTTCAGCTGGTGGCGACAATGGTCTAAATTTAGTGAAAATTGAATTGGGTCAATTATTTTCCGACAAAATCACAAATTCCGTTGGTTGCTGCTCTCACCCAATGGAATTACTTTCAGCGCACAAATTAAATTTGACATTGTTCAAATTGTCGTCCCAATTTTCATCTTTCTTCCGCTGATCCGTCGCCGTAATTGGACATCGCTTCAACAGCCAATTATTCTCGGATTTTACCACAATATCAGCTTCTCATTTGTCCCTTCGTTCACCAATTCAAATTGTTCAATTGGAGTTGTTATCTTATAAAAATTAAGTTGAATTTTGTAACTGACAGAAGTGGTGGCACGCAGAAATGACTAAACAAAATTTAAAAAATATATATGTTAGGAATTCTTTTTTAGGCACAAAAAATCGCGAAATAGGCACCTAAAAAAAGCATAAAAAATCGCAAATTTTGGAATTTTTGGTAACTACTTTAAGGATTTTCAAAAAATTCCTTACCAAAAATGAAATAAAACCAAAGAACACCCCTAAGAATCGACCCGAAAAAATTTCAAAAAATACACCCCTAAGAACTGGAAAATTTTCTCGAAAATTCATCCCACAAAATTAATTAATTTTTTTCTTAACAAATTAATTAAATTGTTCATTATCTGGTAAGAAAACAATACAATTATTTAAATTATTCGTCTACACAGAAATAGAACTAAAATTTTACTTTTTTTTTACCTTTTTTCCACTAAAAAATCATTAATAAAAAATTTTATTTACCTATTTTTCTACCTATTTCGCGATTTTTCTCACCTAAAAATGGAAGCCCTAAGAATGACCATGTTTTGATGTTGCAATTATTTGAGACTAAAAAATAACGAAAATACGGCGGACCACCTCTTTGAAATGGTTGATCCATTCGAGATCCGGTGAATCCAAATAACCATTACAACGCAATTGCTTGAGTTGTCCGTCTTTTCTCGGCGTGTACAACCATTTGGACAATGCTTGGCCAGCAGGTGCATTTGGTCCATCATCAGCAATTGCATCAGGCAACAGATAATTTGAATCGATTGAATTCAGATGATTGACATCAGTGAGAATTGTCGGTGAAATGCGACGGCGCAAATTGTCCAAATGGTAGTCATTGTTAATGCGCAAATGACGAATGTTTGTAGCAAAGATTGGCCAAATTTGACGGACAAAAATATCCCAAATTGGCTGGACGACGCTTTTATCTAACCACAGAATCAAATCCAACTTGGTGCCCATTCTGTCCCAAATTTGCTTGTTTGCACGGATAAATTCAATGACGGAATGGTCAATGTACCTGAAAAAAATCAAAATATGCTTTAATATAGACAAAAGTTTTAATTACTTAATCCGAATGTCGTTAAAGCGGATTTTGTTGGGCAGCGGACGGTCCGGCATCGGAAAGTCCACAAATTTGCATCCAGTCCATTCAGACAGTTTCGCCTTGGTCCTGCAAATTCCTTGTGAATTTCGATTGTTCTCCAAATTGTCAATTCGCTTTTTCCATCAAAATGTTTGTCCACCAAAACATCGAAACGGTCGGAAAGCAATGCCATTTTGAGTCCGAGTTGGGCATGGTCAAAGGATGGGAGAATGTCCATCCACACGTCGCTACAAATCCAGCTGAAACATGGAAAAAATTGGGTAAATTAAAAAATTTTAATTTTTCGAAAAATTCTTTACCGTCTGTTCATTTTTTTGCTACAATTTTGCACATTTTTGTCGTAAGTTGTGATTTTTAACCAAGTAAAAACTTTATTTATAATCTAAAAAATTAAGCAGAAAAATTTTTAGGTCGTAATTTTTTCCGGACGAAACCCAACTCGTACTATTATGTAGTAAATATAGAAACAGAAAAAAGCGAGACAGCGTTAAGTCATCAGAGAACAGAGAAAAAAAGATACTCTAAAATAGTACGAGTTGGGTTTTTACAATTTTTTCCTAACTTCATTAATACAAACATGCTGCTTGGTATCATTCGAAACAAATTTTGTGCAAATTTTTAACAGGTTTTTAAAAAAATCATGGTTGTGAAGCATGAAAGCAATAAAATGTGTAAATTAAGTCCAGTGGGGGTCGTCAAACCACTTTTAACACCAATCCATGGTTACAGTTTCGTTGCTAAGACCCGAATCCTATTACAAGACATGGATTTGCAAAAATTTGGGAAAATATTGATCATAAATACTTAAAAACGGTCAGAATCCATCTAAAAAGGTTCGAAATGGGTTGGAAAAATAGAATTGGGGGCGCGCTTGCCCTTTTTCAGGCTGAAAAAGTGCCGGAATTGGAGTGCCAAATTCAGCTGGGACTCAAGTGACCGCACTATAAAAAGCACTCAAAAGACGGGTCGGGGTCGTTTTCGTACGGGCCGTTTTCGTACGAGCGCAAGTTTTTGGCTATAACTTTTTTCTTTGCCAACCCAATCCAACATTATTGGTATCATTCGATAGCCCTATGTATCCTCTATTAGCCTGTGAAATAAAGAAAAATTTCATTAAGGTTCAAAAAAGTTACGGCAAAAAATTTTCGAGAATCCGGTTTTTTGAATTCTTCTGGCCATAACTTTTTTGAACCTTAACGAAATTTTTCTTTATTTCGCAGGCTAATAGAGGATACATAGGGCTATCGAATGATACCAAAAATGTTGGATTTGGTTGGCAAAGAAAAAAGTTATAGCCAAAAACTTGCGCTCGTACGAAAACGGCCCGTACGAAAACGGCCTGGTCCGTCAAAAGACATTTTAAATAATTTTCATAGGGTAATTTGTGGCGCTGATCACGAATATGGCCTTTATTTTGCAAAATTCCGAATCCCGAACCCGAATTCGAACAAAAATTCGAAATTTTAAATAAAAATTTTTGAACAAATTTGGTATCCATGGTATCTCTGCACATGTAAGTATTTACTGAAACAAATAATGTAATCTGACGAGCTTTTACAACAAAATAATAATCAACTTCTATTCCTGTACGGGTTTTTTAATTACAGACTTTCTTTTTGCCAACGAACGGAGAAAAAAGTCGGCTTTCACTTAGCTGTTAATAATGATTGGACGTATAAAAATTTGATTGGTATGAAAAGAAAGAGAAATGTTAGATTTGAATGGGAGCGAAGAAATGAGAAAGGAGCAATCGATTGTATGGGAGCAAAATTTAAGTCCGGCAAATTATGTGCCGTCCCCAACCAAAGAAATATTGGGAGAAAAGGGACAAAGAAGAGAGAAAATCGAGAGACAAATGAAAAAACAAAAGGCAACAGTGAGAGAGAGAAGAGAGACAAAGGGACTGAGATGAGAGACAGAGAGAGACAAAGGGACTGAGAGAGAGACAGAGAGACAAAGGGACTAAGAGAGAAACAGAGAAAGGAAAGGACAATTGAAAATAGAGAAGGAAAGAGATGGGGATGGCAAGAGTCTCGGTTCCCGACTCGGAAAATTTCTCGGCTTTTTTGCTTTCCGGTCTCGGATTTTTAGTCTCGGAAACCGAGAAATTTTTACACTATTAAGAATGACAATTTCGGGGTGAGGGGTCGCCAGCGAAGTGGGAAAAGAGGAAAATTATTGAATTTTGAACATATTTTTTTTAACAAAATTGATGAAAAATCCTAAAAATAATCCCGTCGGCCCTACCGGTACCGCAGGACTCCTCCGCCTATAAAAGAAAATTTTTTTAAGAATTCGGCGTAAAATGTAATTTTAATGCATACAACGTCATATACTGATAATTAGGGATCATTTATTTATGTAAGAAAAATCGCGAAATATGTAAATAAAATATGTATAAAAAACACTGAAATATGTATGAAATATGTACAAAAATCCAGAAATATGTAGTAAAATATGTAAATAAAATTTTTTAAATGCTGTTTTTTTGGGAAAAAAATTCATTGTAAAGGGTGAAACAGGCACAAATTGCCATAAAAATGACCTAAATAAGCTTAGAATTATCTTTTAATATTTAAAAATTAATTTATTTATATCCCATTTTTGAAAAAAAAAACTATTTTTTGGGGCACATTGTCAAAAAAATTTTTTTACTTTTCGCTAAAAATTTCTATAAATTCTCAAAATTTTTGAAAAAAATTGCGAAATTTTGGATATTTTTGGGGGTATTTCATAAAAAAAATTCCCTAAAAATTCTCAAAAAATGCAAAATATGTACAAAAAAATGTGAAAAAGTCCAAAATATGTATAAAAATATGTACATATGTAATATGTAGAAAAATCCAAAAATATGTAAAAATATGTAAATAAAAGTCCCAACTTTTGTTCGCAAACACAAAAAAGAAAGTGTTTTTCCTACTATTTAGAGCATGGAGAATCCAGGAAAAAAACATGTATTTACATAAAAAAATGATCCCTACTGATAATGAATCTTGCTGGCATCTCTCCAATTATCGAATCCCTGACTAAGAAAACCAATAAAATTGGTTTTTTAACAATTTTGAGTTTTGGGGCCTCCGTTAAAAATTTATCCAAATTCCAATTTACCAACTCAAAAATGATCGGCCATTTCAAGTATATTAAACAAAAATTCTAATAAAACAAGAAATAAATGTTGAAGAAGCAACAAAGCATTTCTGAGAGAGAATAAGCATCAAATCAAATTGGTGAAATCGACCATTTCTCAAATATAATTAATTCACTTCCGCGCAATTAGACGACATTTTGGTTGCTTTCATCCGCTTTTTCTTCCGTTGATGGAGACAATGGCCTGAAATTAAGTGTTTATTTTTCAACAAAATCAAATTCCGTTGCTTGTTGCTCTCACCCAATGCTATCATTGCCACGCCACAAATTAAAATTAAAATGGACATTGTTCAATTTGTCGTCCAAATTTTTGTCGTTTTCCCATTGAACCGTCTCCCCAATTGGACATCGCTTCAACAGCAAATTAACACCAAAACGTGGCAGTGACACTTTCTCCAACGTAAGCTTTTCTTTGGTCCGTTCGTTCTCCAATTCAAAAGGCTCAGTTGGCATTATTATCACATGATCAATTCGAATAATGTAACTGACGGAAGAAATGGCACGGGGAAATGCCTAAATAAAAACCAAACACAAATCAAAGGCAATCAATCAGTCAAAATGTGGCCGGCCACCTCTTTCAAATTGTTGATCCAACCAAGATTTGATGGATTCCAATAGTTTTCACAAAACAATCGCTTTGGTTGTCCATTTTTGCTCGGAGTGTGCACCCATTTGGCCAACGCTTGGCCAGCAGTTGCATTCGGTCCATCATCAGCAATTACGTCGGGGAACAGATCATCAGTATCGATTGAATGCAATTGATCAAGATCGGTGAGAATTGTTGGTGAAATCAGACGGCGCAAATTGTCCAAATGGATAAGACCGGCAAAGCTCAAATGGCGAAGGTTTGTCGCAAAAATTGGCCAAATTTCTCGGACAAAAACATCCCAAATTGGCTGAACATTTGCAATATCCAAATCCAATTTGATGCCCATTCTGTCCCAAATTTGCTTGTTGGAACGGAGAAATTCAATGACGGAATGGTCAATGTACCTGAAGAATATAAAAATAAGCCTTAAAATACATAAAAGTTTAAATTACCGAATATTAAGATGCTTAAAGCGAATTCTATTTGGCAGCGGACGATCCGGCAATCGGAAATGCCATCCATTTGTCATCGATCCATTCAGACAGTTTGGCTTTTGGTCCTCTGTCCTTGCGAATCATGATATGACTCCAAATTGTCAATTCGCTTTTGCCATCAAAATGCGTGTCCACCAAAACATCGAAACGGTCGGAAAGCAATGCCATTTTGAGACCAAGTTGGGCATGGTCAAATGATGGGAGAATGTCCATCCACACGTCGCTACAAATCCAACTGAAACATGGGAAATTAGGGAAAAAAATTTGTAATTTTATTTACGAAAATTTCTTACCGTCTGTTCATTTTTTTGCTACAATTTTGCACAGTTTTGTCGTAAGTTGTGATTGTTAACAAAGTAAAAAACTTTCTGTATATTCCAAAAAGTAAGCAGAAAAAGATTTTTGGATTTGATTGCTTTATTCATTTTTTAATCAAATCAACAATTTATATAAAATTCTAACAAATAAGCAGGAAAACTTAGTTGACTTTGATTTGGGCCAACACTTTTAAGGTTTTCCATATTATTTCAAGCAAAAAATTTAATGGGAAAGGTCTGCCGGTGCCGAAAGTCTCTGCCGAGTAAATTTTGTAAAGATTTGAATAAAAAACAAGTTTTGGCACAAATTTTGCAAATTTAAAGGAATGAATGGGGTCCGAAGCAGGGCTGGGCGAAGCTCGGCTTGGCACTCGAAGCCGAAGCTCGAATCGAAGCCCAATTTTTTTCGAAGCACGAAGCTCGAAGTTCGAAGCCCAAAAAACGCGAAGTTTTCGAAGCTCGAAGCACGAAGCTCGAAGTTTTTAAAAAAATAATTTTTCCCTAACAACTTTTTTTTTCAAAAAATTTTCGTATTCACTAAAAATTTTTTTCTTTTATTTTTTAGATTTAAAAAAAAATCTAAAAAATTAATTAAACTATAATTAAAAAATAATAAAAATTTATGCTTTTCCTAATAAATTATTCATTTTTTGATTTTGATTAGGGCTACCAACTGAAAATTTTCAAAACCAGCACTTTGGTAAATTCTATTCCAAGTTTAAAAAACCTAATAAAACGTTTTTTGCGGCGCGCTTTTTCCAAAAAGATTTTTGGGAAAGGTGCGCCGACGGCGCCGGTAGGCGCCGTCGGGAAAAATTTTGTAATTTGAGCGTATCTTGTTAACAAATTTAAGCAAAAAATGTAAAATTTTACGAATTTGAGCATATTTTTAAAAAAAAAATGTAAATGTTAATTTTTGGAAAATTAAAAGAAAAAGAAATACTTGGAGGGGAACTGATCTAACGCAAAATCAAGAACGGATCAAAAAGCATAACCCACTGGACCACCCATAATGACAATTTCAAAGCAAAAAAGATAATGAAATTTAAATTTAAATTTACAATAAGCCAATCATTAGGAGTGTATTTTTCACTTTGAAAACTCGATCTTTAGGGGTGTATTTTTCATGAAGTTCGAAGCTCGAAGTTCGAAGCCCAAAAACCGCGAAGTTTTCGAAGCTCGAAGCACGAAGCTCGAAGTTTCGCCCAGCCCTGGTCCGAAGGCGGCAAAATTTTTCCGTTGGGGGCTAAAATCCTTTAAAAACACTGCGAGTTATTTTCGTTGTTAAGATACGCATTCTATACAGGACAGGGATTTTCAAAAAAAAAATTTGGCAATCCTGAAGAATGGGGGGTTTCTAATTTAACTTATTTATTTGTACTCAAAATTAGTTTCTGGGGGTTATCGAGGGTGCTGATTACGAATCTGAACTTGGATTTCCCCAATTTCGAACCCCGAACCCGAATTCGAACAAAAAAAAAAATTTTTTCCCCCAAAAATACACGTTAAAATTGACCAAATTTTTTGCGAAAATTGCGTGTTTTCTATTCAATTAATAATTGAAGCATTGTTTTGCACCAAAATAAATAACTGTCAAATTAATTCGAAGCTTTTCCCCAGAAAACTGCATCTTTTGAAAAAAATTTCAAGTTTTTTGTTCGAATTCGGGTCAGGGGTTCTGAATTGGGCAAATCCGAGTTCAGATTCGTGACCAGCGCCCTCGAAAACCCCTGGAACTGATTTTTAGCAGAAATTAAAAAAAATTTTGAACATAGAAACCCCCATTCTTCAGGATTGCCAAAATTTTACCAAGTGTATTTTTTGAAAAATTCGTAAATATTTTTGAATTTTCAAAAAAAAACAGCATAAAATGCCATAAAGAGCGAAAAATTAAAAGAATCCTTTTAAATTTTTATACATAGTCACTGAAATTGAACTTAAAAAATTGAGGTAGAAAAAACCGAAAACATGAGAATTAAGTTTTTAGAAAATTATTTTCATGGGTAATCCGAGGCGCTTATTACGAATCTGGCCTTCTTTAGGCTCAATTTCGGACCCCAAACCCGGGTTCGAACACTCTTAAAAAATTTTTTTTTGAAAAATGGGGGCTACCATCGGTACTATTACCAAGGCATTGACAGAACTGTACAATAATATGAAGAAAAACGCAAGGGATTCAAATATGGAAACGGAAACAGACATTGGCTGCATCCAATGAGCAATATTTGTGAAAAAAAATTAGAATTTTAATTTTCAAAATGTTAAAATCCAAGTTAGAAGTTCAAATTGAGCCTGATAATCTCGGATTATCCCTCAAAATAATTTTCTCAAAACTTATTTTAAAAAAATTTTCAGGACCAATAATCTTTACCATTGCCGTTTAAGCTTTTCAAATGATACAAGAAATTGCACCATAAAAAAGTAAAGCAAATAAATGTAAGAATTAACAAAAAAAAAGCATTTATGACGAGAAAATGAGAGCAGCATCAAATCAAATTGGTAATCTTCTGAATTGGTGTCCCTGCGGAAAAAAGAGATAAAAAATTTTTTTCTTTTAACTTTTTCTAGGATAAAAAATGCGCTGATCACGAATCCGAGCTCAGAGTTAGCAAAATCAATGATTTGGTCTATGATTTTCATCTAAGTTTTTGATTTTTTTTGAAAAATGTTTTTTCTAACATTTTGTTTTCGGTTAATTCCATACACTGAATTGCGTAGACACATTAATAGATTTAGAATGAGCTGTTAAATGTATAGAAAGGCCAAAATATTAGAAAACAAAAATTTGCAAAAAAAATCAAGTACTTGATGAAAAATCATAGACAAAATCAATGATTTTGCAAAACCCGAACTCGGATTCGTGATCAGCGCATTTTTTTACCCTAGAAAAAGTGATTTTGCAAGAAAATTTTAATTTTTTTTCCGTCGGGACACCAATTCCGAAGGATTACCATCAAATCCCAATTGGTGAGACCGACCATTTCTAAAATATAATTAATATTTTCCGTTGCTTTCATTCGTCCGCTTTTTCTTTTTCCTTTTCCGCTGGTGGCGACAAAGGCCTAATATGTTTTTTTAATTTTTCGGCAAATCAAAATGAATGCTGTTTCATCAGAGTACTCACCCAATACAATTAATGCCATCCCAGAAAATAAATTTGACATTGTTCAAATTGTCATCCAAATTTTCGTCATTTTCCCATTGATTCGTCGCCGCCGTTTCCCCAACAATTATTGGACACCGTTTCAACAGCAAATTATGCTCGGATTCTTCCCACAATGTCAGCTTTAAGCTATAATTGCAAAAAAGGACTGCTTTTTAAATAAGAACTGTGATTTATTTGAACGGATTAATGTGAGCCGAGAGCGCTGCCCGTCAAAATGTCCCTGCGTCATAATGTCCCCGCGTCATAATGTCCCCGCGTCATAATGTCCCTGCGTCATAATGTCCCCGCGTCATAATGTCCCCGCGTCATAATGTCCCCCAAGCTAAAAACAGTCAAAATGTCCCCAATTAAAATTAGCGAAAACGAATACATATTACACAATTTTAAGTTTTCATACTGTTTTTTGGTAAATTTACTCATTTAGGGTCAATATGGATCGTAAAAAAATTGAAATTCTCCAAAAAAGTCGTAAGCATAAGTTTTTGGACAACGACAATGAAAACGAATCTGAGCATCGTGAACCAAACGACGAAAGCAACGACCGCGACGATTATTTTGAAAATGAAAACGCCATCGTCAACTTCGAACTCGGGAAAACTCAAAAGGGAGGCATTTGTCTTTGGTCTGAAGGTAGGAACTTTTTAATCGTTAATGAAAAAGTATTTTTTTCCAAAATTTAAGGCTTTTGTTTTACGCACAAAAAAAGTAAATGGTGGAGGTGCAAAGTGCGCGACTGCCCTGCAAGCGTGGCAATCATTGACAAGAGTGACAACGGAATGACAGGACATCTCGGACAAAGAGACCACAACCACCTCCCAGAGCCACAAAAACAACAGGTTTCGGGTAGGTATTGTTAATTCTGATTAACTAAAAAATCTAGGCGGAAATTCGACGGCAAAAAATACGCGAATGCGTGAAAGCCGAACCCCGAATCAAACCGACAAGGCTTCTGGCGGAAGTGAGGCGTTCAACCGCAGACGAGACGTATGTGGCGATGGGCTCAGACAACGCGCTCAGCTGCATGATGAGACGTCAGAAAAGGAAAATTTTGGGGAACGTCGACTGCGCAGACCCATTAGCTTTCGTGATCCCCGACAAATTGCGGAGCAAGGATGGCGAGGACATCGTGCTCTACGACAGTCGCACTGCCAGAATTGGAGAAAAGGACGTTGTGCTTGTTTTTGGGAGTGAACGGGTAAGAGCATCAGGGATCGAAAGCGGAGAAATGAGAATTTAAATTTTAACTTTTTAGACTTTGGACATTTTGAGCAAAAACAATGCCACATGGCACTTGGACGGGACTTTCAAGGCGGCCCCAACAATTTGGGAGCAATGCTTTGTTGTGGGCGCATCTGTCAACCACCGAATGTGTATTGGAGTTTGGAGTCTTCTGCCCGGGAAACACCGACGCTACTACGAGGAAGTGCTGAACTTTCTCCGTAGCCGAATTTTACCGGCCGCACCAAGAAAAGGTGAAAACTAACAGAAATTTATCTGAAAATTTTAGTTTTCTTTTAGTCATTTGCGATTTTGAGAAAGCCGAAATGAACGCCGTGTCAGCTGTTTTCCCCGCCACAAACATCCTTTGCTGCATGTTTCATTACGGTCAAAATCTCTACCGCAAAATGAAGGCGTTGAAATTGGTGCAAATGTATGGCCAACAATCAATACATGGTGAGGCGGTCCGAAACTCATTCAGGTAAAAGAATTCTAAAATTTGACCTAATCTCCTAAGATTTTCAGACATATCCTGTCTTTACCACTGTTGCCACCAACTTACGTCAGACGAGCGTTCAGCGTCATTGTCGGCACCGCCCCTATGGAAATGGAGCAGTTTCTTCTCTACTTTGCGAGGACTTACATCGGAATGACGCAGCGCCAGCTGCTTGACGGCGCCAACGCGTTTGGAGTTCGTCCGGGTGGTCTTTCTCCACATTTTTCGTGTTTGTTTTCAGATTTACTCGTTTTATTTTCTTTCATTTGCGTTTTAAGCGTTCGCGGGGACATCATTTTCTTCTGTTGAATCCGACCACGCATACTCACGGCAGCCCTTGCAATTTGGCATCAACTCGCCCGCCCCCTCAACACTATCATGGCCGTCAACAATGGAGCAAAATTCGCCGTTGGTGCAGTACTCATTGAGTCCATCGTCAACGACGACATTGCAGCCAGGCACAGCAAAATTCACAAAATTGTTGAATTTTAAATTTTTTAAGCCCGTCCTTGGGAAGAACCCGTCGTCCGCCGCGCAATGTTCCCAATTCCATATTGGAACGTGCACTCGCATGCGGCTTCTGCCCTCGCGAGGACCAACAATGGACTCGAAGCAACCCATCTTCATTTCTCAGTATTTTTTTTACTAAAAAACCCAAAAAAACTTCAATTTTAGAAAGGTCTTTGTCATCACCCTGCCCTTTCCGACTTTATTTATGAAGTCAGCAGAAGTATTGACAGACAAGTGGACGCAGCGAGATCAGCCTGAAACTTCATACACAAACGACACAAACGCTACGTGCTGCAGGACGCAGTCATCATGCGAATTTTGGCCGATGCAACATACAACAACGACGCCGAAATTCATGAGCTTATGACCGCTCTTGGCCTGCAGGTCGAAGGATACGCAGGAAAACTAAAGGAATATGAAAATTTGGAAGATTCGACCATGCATGCCCCTTAAAATTGCTCATTTCAGTTTTTTGTTATTCCTTCAACTATTTAGAAATATTGAATTGTTTTTTCAACCGGGTTTTTTTCATTTTGTTTATGTGATTATGATAAATTAATAAACTTCGTTTTCTGAGGCCTTAAAATTATTACGTTTTTTTCGCTAATTTTAATTGGGGACATTTTGACTGTTTTTAGCTTGGGGGACATTATGACGCGGGGACATTATGACGCGGGGACATTTTGACTGTTTTTAGCTTGGGGGACATTATGACGCGGGGACATTATGACGCGGGGACATTTTGACTGTTTTTAGCTTGGGGGACATTATGACGCGGGGACATTATGACGCGGGGACATTATGACGCAGGGACATTTTGACAGCGCGCCAGCCGAGAGTGGCCAATGTGAAAAAGGGAAAATTCTGCGATAATATTTTAGTATAAAAATGCACTTTTCTTCTCCTCTTCATTCCATTCATTCATTCTCCCTATATTTTCCTGTCATTTTGTTGCTGCGAATGTCTTCAGCAGAAATTCTGTACGTTTTTTTTCATACGTTTCGCATTTCTTTTGCTCAAATTGTGTCCAGAATTTGTGAGATTAAAATTTCAAAATCAATTTTGAAAGATTAGCTTTTTAGAGGCTAAACTTTACATTTTACTTCTTTCGTCTTCGTCTTTAATCTTTGACCGTTTCATTGCTTTTCCGTTTACTTCAATTATTAATTCATTCATTTGCCCAATTCATTTCTTTCAGTTTGTGTGCCCTGTCTCTTATTCTGTTGGTCGAATATGCCATCATTCTTTGGATCAATTTTGACCATGTCAAAAAACGACTACGCCCTCACAAAGAAATGTAAAAAATTCAACAAAAAATTTTGAAAATTTCTTCAATTTTTCAGCTTTATCTGCAGCGACTGTTGGATTTTGGTGTTCGATTTTCTTGCGCCTTCCCAACTTGGCCTTGAAATTGCGCTGATCAACCGCCGCTTTAACTGCATCGTCGACGAACACTTCAAAACACGCAAATGGAAATTGGGCGGAATGCAAATTTGCCACGAAATTGGAGACAATGGCACCAAGCAAATGCAAATTGTCAATTCCGATGAAAATCCATTGCCAATCCCGCAAAATCCGTTGCCGAACAAAGTCATCGGATTCAGACACATTCATATCTTGTAAAAATTTGATTAAATTGGAATTTTTCGTCTAAATTTTCTGCTTTTCAGTTACATCGATCAAAATGCCGTCGCTTTTCTCCACCGTTTTCGCCGTATTTTCGCCTTTTCTTCAATTTACTTGGTCATCACTGAAAATGTTTGCGTTTCGGAATTTGTTTTGCTCAACGTTTTGCCAATGCTTCGCGACTCCATTGTTGTGATGATTTTGAATACCATCGCTTTTCGTCGTTTCCGCCAATTGGCCCCGTCATTGCTCAACGATTGTCCATCACTTCACACTGTCATTTTCAAAGATGCCATTCTCCCGGAATTTCCGGCCGAAGAAAGTGCCAATGCGTCGGATGGCCAAGCGGTGGTCAAATGGCTGTTTACGCCTTGTCCGAACAGTCTGCCAAAGGTGTTGCATTTGCATGACTTTTCGGTTGCACAATGGTCGTCAACGATGGAACAGTTCAAAGCGGTGATTATCCCTATTTAATTAGTTTTTCTCTAATGTTTTTTGTCCCATTTTTAGGCATTTTCCAATGCTTCTTCGCCGGTTACTTTTCGCATTTATTTTTTCTTTCCGCCGTCTTCTCCAATTGACTTTGTTGTGCCAATTGATCTGATCAACGAAGTGACTGGGGAGAAATTGGCACTTGGACAGTCATCAGCAAATGATTTTTGCCTCTTCCGTTGTCCAATTGCTTGGGATGGAACAAATTGGGAAAATGTTTGGAAAGAATTAAGTGCTCGACGGAACCCAATTGACATTCGGATCAGAGACGGCGGATACGATGATGACGGGTGAACAAAATTTAAAATGCTTAATCATTTTATGAGTCCAATCGTCGACAATTTTGCTTAAACTTTGTTCTTTAAATTTGTATCCAAAAATGTACGGTTTGTTTTGAAATGGACAGAATTATGGTACAAAATAAACTCAAGGATAGTTAGTTGTTTTGTTGATTGGACTCATAAAAATGAATTAATAAAAATTGAATTGACTTATAATTTGCAATAGATAATCATCGTTTTTTCAGTCTTCTCGACGCCGCTTCTCCCGGGACGAGTGATCAGCAGAAAAAATGAATTAATTAATTGATGCGATTATATGACCGAAATTATGTTGGCACTTTGCCATTTAAATATTGCCTAATTATTTGTCTGTTTGTATTTGACTTTTGCTTGCTCCGCAAATGCGTCTATTTCCATTGTATTTTATGTACATATAAGTGAAATTCAATTGTGAGTAATTAATTAATTGAAGATAAAATGGCTAATAATAAAAACAACGGTAAAAGCTTGGGCATATTCGAGGCCCAACCCAATAAATGCCTTGGCATAACAAATTCGGTTCTAGTCGGTTTTACGCGTCTCATGACACTTTACGCGTCTCATGACCCTTTACGCGTCCCAACAACATTTTACGCGTCCCATCACATTTTAAGCGTCCCATCACATTTTACGCGTCCCATGGCATTTTGTGTCCATGGCAGGGATGGCATTACTATGCCCCAAAAATTTTCGGAGATCGTAATTCCGCGCCATCCCTAATCCATGGTATTTTAGCCGTCTTAATAACTAACAAATAAGAGGAAATTATTTTTTCGTCCGGTATTCAGCAGTAGTCTTTTAAAAATATGTTGTAAATCTAAGTTATAATAACAACTCATGCAAAGACAACTCAAACAATGCCTTAGACTAGGTCTAAGCTTTAGGCTTAAGCCTAGGCTTGGCTTTTTATAATTTTTTATATTAGTAACTTTGTGTTGACATTATTAAGTGTGCATAGGGTGCTTTCAAACATTTCGATAATCTATACAATCAAGAACAATTAGACGATTCGGAAGGTATAAAGTTTCGACTGATGACGGTTCGAAAGAGTCGCATAAAATGCCATGGGACGCGTAAAATGTGATGGGACGCGTAAACTGTTGTTGGGACGCGTAAAATGTAATGGGACGCGTAAAACCGACTAGAACCAAAAATCCCTGCTGACTTTAGGGTGCTATGTCGTTATATAAAAACCATCAATAAGGGCGTTATATAAAAAACCATCAAATGGAAATTTGCAACAAAAAACTGCCCATAACTTTGGTTAAAGTCAACAAAATTAGTCATTCTTGGTATCATTCGATAGGCCTAACATTTCTCTATTAGCGTACTTAAATTTCAAAAAATTTGGCCAACCTTGAGCAAAGTTATGGCCGAAAGTACCCAAGGAACCGGGTTTTCAAACATTTTTGGCCATAACTTTTTAAAAACCAAACGAAATTTTTTGAAATTTTGCAGGCTAATAGAGGAAACATAGAGCTAGCGAATGATAGCAAGATCACTTATTTTGTTCGTTCTAAGAATGTTTTGATCAGAATTTTTAATGATTAAAATGTTAGAAATTATTTTTGTTTTTTATTTTCTTGCTATTAGTCGATAGCCCTAAGTGTCCTCTATTAGCCTGCTAAATTTTAAAAAATTTCATTGGGTTTAAAAAAAGTTATGGCCAAAAAAGTATGAAAACCCGGTGCCTTGGGTACTTTTGGCCATAACTTTGCTCAAACTTGGCCAAATTTTCTAAAATTTAAGTACGCTAATAGAGAAATGTTAGGCCTATCGAATGATACCAAGAATGACTAATTTTGTTGACTTTAACCAAAGTTATGGGCAGTTTTTTGTTGCAAATTTCCATTTGATGGTTTTTTATATAACGCCCTTATTGATGGTTTTTATATAATGACTCAGCACCGACTTTAGGCTGTCAGTTTTTTAGTCACACAATTACTAGATATTATTAATGACAATTTCCAGTTCGTTAAGGAAATGTTCAAAATATCCGCTGGAGTAGAGAATGATCAATGGTCAATGCTTACCGAAAACCTCCTGAGATTCGCGATTTACCCCAGGGTTGCGATCTGTCCTGATTTATCAGATTTGTCCTGATTTGGAGGGTCCAAATCTGACAAAATAAAAATGTCCTGATTTGTCAGATTTGTCCTGATTTGGAGGTAGCGACCAAATTTTGTCCTGATTTCTTAAATAAACTCATACTTTTGAAATTTTGTGGCATAAAGTCATTAATTTATCAAAAAAATATAAGATTTTTGGCAAAATTTGGTCATTTTTTGACAAAATTCTGTTAAAATTGCACTAAAAATCGCAAAATTTTTCACGGCGGCGCCTATCGGCACCGCCGGACGCCCGCCCCTCCCCTGTCCATACCCCAAAATTTTGAAAAAATTTGCGGCAAAAAAAAGCGTTTTTAAACGCAAGGAAAAGTCGTCGCTTGGCCTTTAATTGCAAAAATTGGCCTTTTTTGGTGAAAATCTGTTAACAAATCAGAACGAACACAAAAAAAATTTTCCGGCGGCGCCTACCGGCACCGCCGGACCCCCTTCCCTCGCCCGTTCACCAAAAGATTTTTTTTGGAAAAATGCGCCCCGAATGCACTGAAATTTACGATTTGCCTTATTTCCTCCCCAAAATTGTTAAAATCGATAATGGGAGACAAAAATATGATATTTGATACATTTCTGATCGAATAAATTTTAAAAATAACCGATTTGAAGCAATTTTGCCAAATGTCCTGATTTTCGGCCCCAAAATCTGATTTTTTGAGCCCGATGTTCTGATTTTGAAAAATTTTCGATCGCAACCCTGATTTACCCCCGAGTCCGAAAACCCCGAGACACAAAAGCCGAGACTTTTTAAAAAATTCTCACACCCTTAAAAATCGATTCGTTTTGAATGAGAGATTGGCCGATCGACCCTGACTTTTCCAACGGTGCTGGGACGTTAGTCAAAAATTAATGTAAAATTGATAAATTTAAAAATGTTTCCTCCTTTTCTCACTCATATTTTAAATTTTTTTTTTTTTATAAATTTTGTAGAAAATTAAGCTCTAGGAATTTTTTTCGAAAATTTCCCCAATTTTCAGTGTGTTTTAGGGTCTCCACATTTAACACGGAAATTCAAAGGATTGAATAGGATGGGGTGAGGAGTCACGCCTTTGAACTGATTTTGGACAAATAAATAAAGGTGGATTTTGGTAAAAATAAATTTTCAAGAAGGTGGATTTTGTTTAAAATGAGTTTCGACTTTTGTTCGGGTCCGAGGTTCGAAATGGATATCATATTCGTGATCAGCACCCACGAAAAGCTCAGGGTTCATGTTTTATCCCAAAATAATAAAGGAAAATACGGGACCCCCATTCTTCATGATTGCCGCATTTTGATTTTATTTATTTTTGCTAGTTTTTCATCTTTTTTTTTCATTTCTTTGTCGAAATCAGGGCTGTGCGAAAATCACACAAAAAAAATTTTCGTATACGAAAACGAAACGAAAAAACTTTGGCGGTCGAAAACGAAAGTCAAAAAGTGCCGAAAATGTAGGACGAAACGAAAAGAAATTTCGTTCAGCCCTGCTGGTCGAAATGGATACGGGATTCGTGAGCAACGACCTGAAAATCGTTTTGAGCAATTTGAGTTTGCGAAGCACAGATTAATTAATATTTATCCAATTTTCAATTCAGAATAACACAAAAATAAATCGGTCATTTCTCAAATAATCTCTCATCCCAAATAAAATATCATCAAATCAATCAATTCATCATAACTCAAATGATCGGTAATTTCCTTAAATGATCACTCATTCTTCCGCTGATCACTGGGCCCGGGAGTCGAGAACACTTTTTCGTCGCTTTGATCTGCTGGCGGAGACAGCGGCCTAAATTAAGCGCAATTTCAAATGGATGAACATTTTTTGTGAAAAATAGAGCCCTGAATTGTTGAAAAAACCCGGACCAGCAGCAGTATTTCCTAGATGGACCATTTAATAAAATTCATTAAAATTCTTTTCATGGACGGACAATTCGCAAAAATTTCGATTTACCCATTCGCCCCTTTTCATGTGTGCTCTTGCTGTCCCTGACAAAATTGTTGGGAAAGTATGTATACTGTACAGAGGATACTGTCACTGTATTTTATACAAAAGTAAGGCCAATTCTTTGCTGCTGCTCACCCAATGCAATTATCATAAAGAATGAAGTGAACTCCGTTCAAATGGTGCAAATTGTCGTTGTTTTCCCATTGGTCAGTGGCCGTCTCCCCAACACTAATTGGGCACCGTTTCAACAGCCAAGCACTAAGCAGCAATTCACCACCACCGCGATCTTTCTTCATAAATGTCAGCTTCTCATTGGTCCGTTCGTTCACCAATTCAAATGGTTCAATTGGCGTTGTCTTATAAAAATGAATTTGCATATTGTAAGCGACAGAAGTGGTGGCATTGAGAAATGTCTAAACAAAATTGGTAAAACAAAAACAAATTGGTCATCATTTTTTGGATCATATGTACAGCAGCAATCAAATAAACTGCTGCTGTAAGGGATTTGACGGATCAGCCGAAAATTAGAGCCCTGAGTTTTGGGCGGAAAAGCCGTGGACAATTGGCCTAACACTTGGAATACAGAGACAATTTGCCTACGTGGACAATTGGCCTAACACTTTGAATACATAGACAATTGGCCTACGCAGAAAATTGGAATTTTAGTATGGCAAAAAGCTACATAAAAGCTCTTATTTGGACTTTACTTTAGGTGCAACAAAAGATTTCTTAGAAAAATGATTGGACTCATTAATTGTCATAGGACTCATAAATATTTGATTGGACTCAAAAACTCTAATTAGACGCATAAAACTCTAATTGGACTCGTAAAAGTCGATTCGACTCATAAAGTGCATTAGAGCCAAATTTCTTCTTTCCGCTGGTGGCAACAATGGCCTAAAATATAGTGCCATTTGAATTCCAAACACACTTCCTTGAAACTGTTGACCCAATCTAAGTTCACTTCTTCGTCATAATCCAAACAATGCAATCGCTTCGGTTGACCATTTTTGCTCGGAGTGTGCACCAGGGATGGCACGGAATTCCGATTTCCGACTTCCGATTTCCGACATTTTTGGGGTCGGAATTCCAATTTCCGAAAAAATTTTGGACGTCGGAATTCCGATTTCCGAAATTTTTGATAAAAAGTCGGAAATTTTCGGAAATTTTTTTTTGAATTTTTTTTTCAAATAATTAACATTTTTACAATTATGATTAATAAATTGTATTGAAATTTTCAAAATTTCCCGGCGGCGCCTATCGGCACCGCCGCACCCTAAAAATCATATTTTTATTGAGAAATTTTTGCATTAAAATCGCTAGATTTGATTGGTTTTTGGACAAAATTTGTTAAATATTTGCATTAAAAATTATAAAATTTTCCTTGGCGGCGCCTATCGGCACCGCCAGACCCGCCCGCCGTGTTTTCAAAAATTTTGAAAAAAACGCGCCGCAAAAAAAGGTAAAATTTTTGGTGAAAATCATTGAATAATTTTTTAAGGCAATATGTATTTAAATAGATCAAAAAAATTTTGAATCATCTTTTACTTGGTTAAGAATTAAAAATTTAGCCTATTATGATATTTAAAATTTTTTTATTATATTTTATATTTTTTGAAAAATTTCCGAATTCCGACGTTTTTGGGGTCGGAATTCCGATTTCCGACTTCCGAAAAATTTTTGGGCCTCGGAAATCCGATTTCCGAAAAATTTTGGACCCCCGGAATTCCGATTTCCGAAAATTTTTGGGGCCTCGGAATGCCATCCCTGGTGTCCACCCATTTGGACAACGCTTGGCCGGCAGAAGCATTTGGTCCATCAAAATCATCACCAATCGCATCGGAGAACAGACCACCAGAATAGAATGAAATCAATTGATCAAGATCAGTGAGAATTGTCGGTGAAATGAGACGACGCAAATTGTCCAAATGATCGCCATTGTTAATGCACAAATGGCGGATGTTTGCCGCAAAAATTGGCAAAATTTCTGGGGCCAAAACATCCCAAATTCGCTGTTCATCCTCGGTTTCGTCTGAACGCACATCCAACCCCAAATTGGTGCCATTTCTGTCCCAAATTTGCTTGTTGAAACGGACAAATTCAATGACGGAGTGGTCAATGTAGCTGAAGAAATAAAAATAAAATGCCTTAAAATACACAAAAAAGCAGTTAAATTACTCAATCCAAAGGAAGTGAAAGCGGATTTTGTTTGGTAACGGATGGTCCGGCATCTTTTATTGTTGTTTTTTTTATATTTAGTGTGAACCTTAAAACAGGGAAAGTACCTCAAATTCCTCATCCTTTTTTGCGTCTCGAATAGCCCCCAGCTTTTCCCCTTTTATCATTAGCCATTTTATCAACAATTACTGACAATTAATTAATTAATTACATGCACATAAAATACAATGGAAATGGATGGACGCATTTGCGAGCAAGCAAAAAGTCAAATACAAACAGACAAACAATTAGGCAATATTTAAAAGGCAAAGTGCCACCAATATATGTATCATTTCGGTCAGATAATCGCACCAATTAATTGATTAATTCATTAATTTCTTCTGCTGCTGATCAGTGATCACTAGGCCCGGCGGGAGAAGCGGCGTCGCGAAGACTGAAAAAATGATAATCCTATTGCATTTTAAGTCAATTCAATTGTTATGAGTTCAATGGCATTTATGAGTCCAACCAACTAAAATTTCAAAAAAAAAGGGGGTTAGAGGTACCATCGATAGTGTCACCCATTTTGGTACCATTTGAAAGCACAAAGTCTATGAATTGTCGATTGGACTCATAAAACACTAAAAAAAATTTAAGCATTTTAAATTGTTCACCCGTTGTCGAATCCGCCGTCTTTGATCCCAATGTTAATTGGATTCGTCCGATCAATCATTTCTTCCCACATATTTTTCCATTTTCTTGTACCCCATCCAATTGGCATACGGAAGAGGCAACAATCAAGTGCATTATCTTGTTGAAGTTCCAATTTCTCCCCAGTCACTTCGTTGATCAGATCAAATGGCAAAACAGAGTCAAGCGGAGAAGACGGCAGAAAGCGAATGCAAAAAGTAACCGGAGAAGAAGCATTGGAAAATGCCTAAAAATGGGACAAAAAAAATTATAGAAAAGCCAATTAAAAAGGGATAATCACCGCTTTGAACTGTTCCATCGTAGACGACCATTGATCCAACGGTGAATTAGCAGAGCATTTAAGCTCCTTAGGCAGACCATTCGGATGAGGCGTCAACAAACATTTGGCCACCGCTTGGCCATCCGACGCATTGGCACTGTCATCAGGCGGAAAAGCGGGGAAAATGGCGTCATCAAACACGACAGCGTGAAGGGATGGACAATCGTTGAGCACTGACGGGGCCAATTGGCGGAAAAAAGAAAAAACTTTCCTTCGCCGACCATTGCTTAATTTCTTCTGCAACAATTGATTAAAATCAACAATTAGGACGCCGAACTGTCCGCGTGGCTAAGAAAGCGAAACGAACTTTGAGGAAAATGTCAGCCAAATTTGGCATTTTTTTGTCCGAGAAATTTTACCAATTTTTGCGACAAACATTCGTCATTTGCGCATTGAATATGCCGATGATTTGGACAATTTACGCCATTGCATTTCACCAACAATTCTCACTGATCTCAATCATCTAAATTCAATCACTTCCTTTGGTCTGTGCCCCGATCGAATTGCTGATGATGGACCAAATGCAACTGGTGGCCAAGCGTTGTCCAAATGGTTGCACACGCCGATCAAAGATGGCCAACCGAAGCAATTGCATTGTAATGTTTATTTGGGTTCACTTACTCTCGAATGGATCAACAATTTCAAAGAGGTGTCCCGCCATGTCTCCGTCAAATTGTTTTTTGTTTTACCAATTTTGTTTAGACATTTCGCCGTGCCACCACTTCTGTAGTTACCATATTCAACTTCGTTTTGATACGATACTAGTGTCAAATGAACCATTTGAATTGGTGAACGAAGGGACTAATGAGAAGCTGATAATGTGGAAAAACTCCGGGAATAATTGGTTGCTGAAGCGATGCCCAATTATTGGCGAGAAGAAAGATGAAAATTGGGACGACAATTTGAACACTGTCCAATTTAATTTGAGGCGTGGCATTCATTGCATTGGGTGAGACTCCGAAACAACGGAATTTGATTTTGTAGAAAAATATTCACCAAATTCAAATGGCACTAAATTTTAGGCCTTTGTCGCCACCAGCGGAAGAAGAAAAACAAGCGGATGAATGAAAGCAACGAAAATTTAGTTATATTTGAGAAATGGTCGACGATCTCAACCAATTCGAATTTGATTTGATCTTTCGTTTTATCTCAGAATTCTCTCTCTTTCATTTGTTGGTGCTTTCGTTCGAATTTTATTATTGTTACCCTAAGGAATAAAAAGTCACAAAAAGAAAAATATATTTAAAATCTTGGGAGTTTTTGGTGATAGTTTTACAAAAAATAACCATTTAATTAAAATTTATGTATTTTAGGGGCGAATATCCAAAATAGGGATTCTAGGGTCGGATATGGGCGTTAAAACGAAGAATTCCCGAACAAAAAATGTGTTTTTCGTGCATTTCTCATCGAATTAAAGCCGCAGAAAAATAAATAAAAACCTAAGAATCCTCGCCTAGTACCTAATAAAAAACTTTAGACAAAATTCATTTTAATTGCGCCGCCCATTAAAAAAAAAGAAAAAACTTTCCTTCGCCGACCATTGCTTAATTTCTTCTGCAACAATTGATTAAAATCAACAATTAGGACGCCGAACTGTCCGCGTGGCTAAGAAAGCGAAACGAACTTTGAGGAAAATGTCAGCCAAATTTGGCATTTTTTCATGGCATTAAACAATCGGATTTATCCACTTTTCAGGTACGGGCAGGGATGGAATTCCGAGGCCCAAAATTTTTCGGAAGTCGAAATTCCGACCCCAAAAATGTCGGAAGTCGGAATTTTTCAAAAAATATAAAATATAATTAAAAATTTTTAAATATATAATGAGCTAAATTTTAAAATTCTTAACCACATAAAAGGTGATTTCAAACTGTTTTTAATATATTTATTTGAAATTTTTTTTATTGATTTTCAAAATTTTTTTATGTAATTTTACATTAAAAATTGAATGGCATTTGCCATTATTATATTTTTATTCAATTGTTTTCATTTAATTAGGCCTTTGTCTGCGCCAGTGGAGGGACAAATTAACGAAAAAGTGTTCTCGAATCCCGGACCAAGTGGTCAGCGGAATGATTTTTTTCTTAAATATATGCACTTGAAATTATTTATCTTTCTCTGCATCAAATTTGAAATTAAAAAAAAATGCGATTAATCGTCAAACGTCAAAAAAGTCTTTTGCGACGCGGTCGTCCAAGATATTGGCCAGTAAAAAGTAGGAACAAGAAGCGAATTTTGCGTGGCTTGTCATGGAACAGACGGCACAATATTCGGCACAGTATTTGGGACAGATGCCGTTTGATTAAGACAGTATTTAGTACAAAAATTAGTAATTTTCCAAACATTTTTCAAAATAAAAAGAAAAAAATTTATTTTGCGCGACCATCTTTTGCATTTTTCATGCCAGTTTTTTTGCGTTACACTTTTTCCAAAAAACTTGGGCAACGGGGGGTTGGGTCAGGCGGTGCCGATAGGCGTAGATTTTAAAAAAATAGGCAAAATTTTAGGAATTATTCAGCCCCTCCTCTTGCGTTCGAACGCACGAGGAAAGGATGTCTAACGCAGAAAGATTGGAAAATTTAGCGAAATTTTTGAAATTTGCAAGTTAACAGAGAATTCTTAGGGCTATCGAATGATATGTACTAAGAATGTTTAATTTGGATGCTCCTTGAAAAAGTTATGATTCATCAAAGTTGCAAAAAAAAAAAAATTTTATTGTCGTGTGAACTGCAATAGAGCCCCTGTAAATTGCTTATGTATGAGCGATGAATGAAATGGGAAGAAACAAAACAGCGCAAAACGCACCAAGCAAAGCAAAACGCGGTAGAAAATGGTGCGAAAAAATCTCCGCACTACGCAAATTGCGTACGTCCCATCCCACCCCTCCCCTTGAAATTTCCGTGTTCAATTTTCGTTTTTTTAATGGAAGGGCCTTTAAAAATTTAATTTTTTGGATTTCAAAAATTGCTGTTCATCAAAATCACAGCACCTGCTGTTTTTGCTGTTGTTTTGTTGCAGACAGAAGCCGTCGTTGAGAAGCAATGCGACGAAGAGAAAAATGAGCAACAGAAAATTATTATTGTTGGAAGCCATGGCAAAAAAAGGAGAGGAAAATTCTGCCAAATAAAAGGGGTTTTTGATACAGAATAATTTTACATAGAATGGCTTTTGCGACAAACGACCATGCCTTTTTATACCCGACAAACGCCGACTTTTCACACCCCGAATTGCTACGCAAATATTTTAGTATAAAAAAACCTTTTTTCTTCCCTTCCTTCTCAGTCCATATTCTGAATTTTGGGTCACCAATTACCTAATTAATTGTCAAAACAGCAAAGTGTGCTAATTACAGCAAAATAAATGAACAGACGGTAATAAATTTATCGAAAAATTAAAATTTTTAATTTACCCAATTTTTTTTTCTATGATTCAGTTGGATTTGTGGCGACGTTTGGATGGACATTCTCCCATCCTTTGACCGTCCCCAACTTGGACTCAAAATGGCATTGCTTTCCGATCGTTTTGATGCTTTGGTGGATAAACATTTTGATGGCACAACGGAATTGACGCTTTGGAATTACATAAGAATTCACACGGACGAAGGACCAAAAGCGAAACTGTCTGTATTGATCAATGGCAAAGATGTGCGATTTCCGATGCCGGACTATCCGTTGCCAAACAAAATTCGTTTTCGTTTCCTTGAGATTGAGTAATTTTAAATTTTGTTTATTTTAAGGCTTATTTTTTATATTTCTTCAGGTACATTGACCACTCCGTCATTGCATTTTTCCATGCCAACAAACACATTTGGGACAGAATGGGCATCAATTTGGAGTTGTTTTGTGCAAATGTCCAGCCAATTTGGGATGTTTTGGCCCGAGAAATTTTGTCAATTTTTGCGCCAAATATTCGCCATTTGTACTTTTATGATGGCAATGATTTGGACAATTTGCGTAGCCGCACTTCAACAACAATTCTCACTGATTGCGACCAATTGTATTCAATCTTTTCCGGTCGTTTGTGCCCAGATGGAATTGCTGATTTGGATGGGCCAAATACAACTGCTGGTCAGGCATTGTCCAAATGGTTGCACATTCCGAGCAAAAATGGCCAACCGAAGCGATTTCGTCGCAATAATTTTTTGGTTCCACCAAATCTGGAATGGGTCAACGACTTCAAGGAGGTGTCCCGCCATATTTTTCGTTAGATTGTTTTTGTTTTACCAATTTTGTTTAGACATTTCTCTCTGCCACCACTTCTGTTAGTTACAATATCACTATGGGTACGCCCCACTGTGCAGAGAAAAGCCTAGTACTATCTCGTCGTTTCTCTTTTTCTTTATAATTTCTCTCACTTTGGCGTACTATCTCTCATTTTTAATGATGTAAAAAACAACATTTACATCGTGACGTTTAACTTTTTTCCTGCACGTTAAATCCACACCAAATTTAACATACCGATAGAGAAAAAAATTTGGAACAAAATGTAAGGGTTTTTAAGAGCAAAAAAAGGGTTAACTAAAAAGTTATGGGGTGATGAAAAATTTGCATTTCTTTTTCTCTCCTTTTGGCGTACTATTTTCACATCTCTAACACATGAAAAACATCAAATTCGCTAATTCTAACAATTTTGGTTTATAGGCTACAAAACCACTTTGGACACTTGGAATCAATAGAAAAATGATTAGTTTTCGCATTTTGGACAAAAACTGCTGCCTATGGCTTGAGTTATAACGTAATGAAAATTTGAAACTCCTACAACTTTTTTCTGAGATATCAAATTGCTTAACATTTGCATAGAAAAAGATTCTCCTTTTTAAAAAATTTTTTTAGATACCAAATTTGTTCAGTTTGATTGGGTATGAAGCGAGTTATGGCAGATCAAAATAAAAAATACAAAAAAGTCATTTTCCAGTGTAAATTTTGAATTAGCGCGCAAAAATTTACGCCAAATGTGCTATTTGGCGTTATGATCAATTTTGTCTGACACTGGGGCGTACCCATAGTGCAATATTCAATTTTATCTTTTTGTGGAAACAACGCCAATTGAACAATTTGAATTGGCGAATGAACGGACGAAAGAAAAGCTGACACTGAAACAAAATAGCAAAGAATCCACCGAATTAGTGTATAATTGGCAGTTAAAACGGTGCCCAATTGGGGAGACGGCGCCAGTTAAGTTGGAAAAGCGCGAAAATGCGGATGCCAATTTGAACTATATTTCAGATTTGATCCGCTGTTTGGCAATAATTGGTGTGCCAATTTGAACAGTGTCCGATTTGAGTTGGGTGGAAAGCATTGCATTGGGTGAGCCAACAACAGCAATTTTTATTTGTCAAAAAATTAAAAATGAAAATAATTTTAGGCCATTGTCGCCACGAGTAGTGGAAGAAGAAGAATTGGATTAAAGCAATGAAAATTATATTTGATGAAATGATGATCTCGCCAATAGGAAACTGATTTGATGCTTTCATTTTTTCTCTCCGAAATTCTTTTGTTGATTCTTTCGTTCAGCACTGAAAAAAAAATTTCTAACTGAAATCTAGGCGAAATGTCCGCACACCGACAAATCTGTGCGAATGTATGTTCTGATTTCTTAAAAATTACTCAAATTTTTTTTTATGGCAAAATGTCACTTTTTGTCAAGAAAATTAAAAGGTTTGCGCGAAATTTGGTCAGTCATTGTTGGAACAAAAATCTGTTAAAATAACCATAGGTGAACAAGGGGTGCGCCGGCGCACCCCCCCCCCCCCCCCCCCCCCTCGTGCACATAACTAATGTTTAGGGCGGGGATTTAAGCAGGGCTTCCATCTGTCCTGATTTATCAGATTTGTCCTGATTTGGAGGTAGCGACCAAAATTTGTTCTGATTTCTAAAAGATACTAATTTGAAATTTTATGGCATAATGTGACTATTTTTTACAAATGTAAATTTATTTGATAAAATGTGAGGAATTTTTAAATTGAATATTTTCATTTAATTAATGTTTTCACGCATTTCAGCTGGATTCCCTAACTCGAACAAAACGTTTAAATTTTTATTTCCAAAATATATATCAAAACCGGTCAAATTTTGGCACAAATTGCGCCTTTTTATCCAATTAACAATTGAAGCATTGCTTTACATCAAAATAACCATTGTCAAATGAATAGAAGTTTTACCCTAAAAAATCCATTCTTAGCGAGGGGGGGGGGGGTTCGCAGCGAAGGGGGGGGGGGGGGGGTGTAAAAGAGGTGGGGGGAGGAGGTCCGCAGCGAGGGGGGGTCGCAAATTTTGAAAATTTTCTTAACAAATTCATTAAAAATCCAAAAAAATTTTCCCCGGCGGCGCCTGGCGGCACCGCCGGACACCAAAAATCCCAATTCCTCTTAAAAAATTGGCTTAAAATCGCAAAAATTGGCCATTTTTGGTGAAAATCTGTTAACAAATGGCATTAAAAAGTACATAATTTTTCCCGGCGGCGCCTATCGGCACCGCCGGCCCCCCTGCTCCCGAAAATTTTTCGGAAAAACCGCGCCGAAAAAAAACTTTTTTTTGAATAGCAAAAAAAAAAAAAAGGGTCATCGCCGGGAAAAATTGGGGGCCTTCGTACGAAAAATTGGTCCTGGCGCACCCCCCCTGCGCCAATCGTCCGTAGTATGGGCCTCGCCCCGGCGCACCCCTTGTTCAGGTATGAAAATAACGAAAAAAATCTCAAATGTTTTCCCGGCGGCGCCTATCGGCACCGCTGAAAATGGGAGGTGAAAAATATATACTTAATTAGATGCTATGCTATATTAATTGATAAAAATTTAAATTAAATGTTCTGATTTTAGCCTCTAAAAAGTTGTATAATCTTTCAAAATTGATTTTGAAATTTTAATCTCACAAATTCTTGTAACAATTTGAGCAAAATAAATGCGAAATGTCATTAAAAGAAACAATAAACGTACAGAGTTTCTGCAGACATTTGCAGCAGCAACAAAATGACCGGCGGAAAATAGAGGGAAAATAATGAGAGAATGGAATGAGAAAGAAGGGCATTTTTATACAAAAATATTAGCGTAGCAATTCATTGGGCGGGGGGGAAGTCGGAGTCGGCATTTGTCGGGGATAGATGGGCCCCTCGGGGTACACCAAATTGGTCGGGTTTTGGGGTTTTCTAATTATCCGCTTCCAGAGAAACCAATTTGAAGAAGCTTTCACGACTTATTATGAGAACTTTTGCAAACCAAACCCTCCCACCCACTTTTTTTCGAGGGTTGACCATTAGGGATGGAATTTTTCTGAGGCACCAAAAATTTCGGAAATCGGAATTCCGGCCCAAAAATGTAGGAATCCCATGCCACCCCTGCAGAAAATGTCATTCTGTACAGATTCCAAAACAAAAGTAAATTTTGAAAAATTTGAATTTTCGACTTTTTGTCGAATTCGGGGCCGGGATTCGAAATTAGTCAAAATGAATGTCAGATTCGTGATAAGCGACCCAGAAAACCCCAAGAAAAAGCGTTTTTACACGACCTTTTTAAAAATTTTATTTTTTTTCAAAAATGGGGGGGGGATAAACTTCAGTATTACCAATTTTTCTGGAAAAATGAGTTGGCCAGAAAGGGCAAACACAAAATTATTCTATATGAACAACAAATTTAGGGTTGATCTCAATTCACCGCAGGGACTTGCGAATTTATCGCCGCAATTCTTTTACTTAAATTTAACTTCAATTCGAACAAAAAAAAAACCTCTAAACAAGTGCCAACTTCTTATACTGAAATAGGCAAATCAATTTTCCAGTCTTTGCAACGACATAAATGTTTTCTCATTTATCATCACACCACACAATACATATGAACAATTGATACAAATTGTGAATAATGGAACATCATTGTGCTTAGGAATTCAACCTTATATACAAACAGACATGGGACAAAATGCCTAACATTACAATACACATGACATTGTGGGGCCTAAGATTCACACATCTGACATCGGACGGCATCGTCACAGGCTGTTCACGCTCCCACAAGACGATTCATCCGCAATGCGACCGCTGCTGCGACTGCTGCGCCTCGTCCACTGCCGTCCTCGCTGAGCACCATGAAGAACTGAAATTATGGGGAAAATTAATCATTCCGAAAATGATATTAGAACTTGAAACTCACTTCGCATTTGACAGCCAGCAGCGCCTTGATCTTCTGGTCCAGGTTGAATTTGAAGGTCGGGTGGAAGCGGAACACGGAGCCGTCGACGCCGATCGTCACGCGGGGCCTCTGCATGCGGTTGAGGATGGCGGCAAGCCCACAGGCACAGAGATGGGCGGCGCGCGTGCCAATCAATGAGCTGACGTAGGCGACATTTGCACAGTCGGCGGCCGATGAGTTCGAAATGCCTAAAATGGGATAATGGGATGTTGAAAGACTAAAAAATGATCAAATGACAACTCACCGATGGCACGCAGCATCTCGCCGACTTTGGCGAATGGATTCCCGTCGGTGCTGTGCATAAACCTGAAAACGAAGTGAAATTAAGCAATTTTTTAGAGCAAACAGTTTTACCCTTCGATGTCGGACACCATCTTGGTGGAGATGCAGCCGCGTTCGGAAATTCGAGTGGAGTCGCCGCTGAACAACAGGCCGCGACGTGCCAAGTCCTCCAGCGCAAGACGGACGATCTCACCCTGAAAACTCTCTTTAACATAAATTGTTATTCAATTTGAAAACTTTCCCACCATGTACATGCCGGAAATGGTCTTCTCGAAGCGCTGGCGGCCGGGGTTGAGGCTCTGCTGGTCCAACTGCTGGTCGTAGATGGTGAGGAATTGGTCCAGTGCGCCGTCGTCGCCGAATCCTCCCCATTCCGTGTTGACGCACATCTCCGCCGGCAGACCATCTGAAATTGTTTCAAAAATTAGTGCCGTTTGCGGCCACCCTTCACCTCCCATTTTTACCTTCCGCGGAGTTCACAATTCCCTTGAGCTTCGGCACATTCTCCAGTCGCTCCATGTATGCGGCATTGCAGCCTGAAAAGAAAAAATATGAGATTTAATTGAAAATCAAACAAAAAATTAATTCTCTTACCCGTCCCGACAATGACTCCGACGTAGCAGTGTTGTTCAATGAAGGAGCAGGCGAGCATCGTCCCCGTGGTGTCGTTGAGCAGTGCAACCACGTCGATGTCCACGTCGCCTCGTCGTTTGAACGCGTCGCGCAGCATGTAGACGACGTTCTCCCCAACAACGCCAGAAGCCTGAAAAAATGGAGTTTAGAAATATTCAGAAATCAATCAATTTTCTTACGGTAAATCCCTTCGTCCAGTTTGTCAAGACGGCATTGGTGAGCCCATTCTGTTGGCACGGGAAGGAGAAGGTGAAGCCCAGCGGCATCTTCGAGTGGCTCGTCAGATTCTGCTCACGCATGTAGTCGGCCAGACACGCAGCGATGTGGTCGAACAGCTGAAAAAATTGTTGACATCTTCAAATTAAACAATTTCTGAATCATCCGCAAAACTCACCTCCGTGCCGGTGCCTTGCTGAACACTGTCGGGCATGCTGTAGATTTTGTTGTGCATCGTAGAACGGCAGCCGCCCTCCAAAGTGATGCGCAGGACACGAAAATTGGTTCCGCCGAGGTCCAGTGCCAGGAATTCGCCCTTTTCTTCGCCAACAGCAATCGCGCGGATGTACGTCGGAAGCATTTTGACGCAAGCTGTCGGAGCTGAAAATGGGAGAGGGAGGTTAGGAAGGGGTAAAAATGGTCAAAATTCTCCACCGGTCACTGGGTCAAGGCCTTTTTTGTATTCCATCTCGATCTTTGCCATAATGTCGCGCAGCTGATTGTCGTCCAGCGCCAGGCACTTGCACAGCTCCTTCACCTGGATGAAAAAAAACAATTAAATTAAATGTTGAAAAAAAACATGGACAAAAATGGACACCTCGGGCGTGGGATTATGCTGATGGGTGGTTGCCATTAGCAGCAAAATATGATTTAGGTAGGTAGACAATATGAAGATGTGTTGAATGAACAATATGACCAGTCCAAGCAAAATCGTGCCCTTTTATACACTTTTGTAACGAACTTTTTTCAGTGGAAAAAATTTGAGTATAAAATGGCGTGAATGGTGACAGAAATGAATTCTCCCGTTTTTGGGCGCCACAATTTGGCCAAATGCCACGCTCTTCTTCATCACATCTTTCATTTTCCATCATGATTTTTCGCCGTATTGCTTGATTATTGTTGAGCACTCGTTGATCGGTGTTCATTCTCCCTATATTTTCCGGTCATTTGCTGCTGCAAATGTCTTCAGAAATTCTGTACGTTTATTATTATTTTTTTTTTGATATTTCGTATTTTCTTTTGCTCTGTTTTTCATCAATTTCGATATTAAAATTTCAAAATCAATTTTGGATTTCCTCGTAGTTAAAATGCCATTTTATGTCTGTCTCTTTTTTTACATTTTTGTTTTCAGTCGATTTGCTTATTGTTTAAGAAAGGCATTTATTATTAAAATAATTAGATATTTGTTCTTGTGTCACCAATTAATTGTCAAAACGGCAAAAGTGTGCTAATTGCAGCAAAGAATGAACAGACGGTAAGAAATTAATCAAATTACATTTTTAATTTACACAATTCTTTTTTCCCATGTTTCAGTTGGATTTGTGGCGACGTATGGATGGACATTCTCCCATCTTTTGATCGTCCTCAACTTGGCCTCAAAATGGCATTGCTTTCTGACCGTTTTGATGTGCTGGTGGACACGCATTTTGATGGCAAAACGGAATTGACAATTTGGAAAACAATCAAAATTTGCGAGGGCATTGGACCAGAAGCGAAACTCTCTGTACGTGTCGATGGCAATTTTGTGGCATTTCCGATGCCAGATCGTCCGTTTCCCAACAAAATCCGCTTTAAGGACCTTCAGATTGAGTAATTTTAAACTTTTGTTTATACATATTAAGGCATTTTAATATTTCTTCAGTTACATTGACCATTCTGTGCTCGAATTTCTCCATGCCAACAAGCAAATTTGGGACAGAATGGGCACCAAATTGGAGTTGATTGTGCCTTCATATGAAACCGAAGATGTCCATCCGATTTGGGATTTTGTTATCAGTGAAATTTGGCCCATTTTTGTGACAAACATTCGCCATTTGCGCTTTACCAATGCCAATGATTTGGACAATTTGCTTCGCCGCAGTTCGCCAACAGTTCTCACTGATCATCTTTGCCAATTGAATTCAATCGAATCCAATTTTCTGTTCCCCGATGGACTTGCTGACGATGGACCGAATGCAACTGCTGGCCAAGGCATTGTCCAAATGGCTTCAAACTCCGACAAAAAATGGTCAACCGAAACGATTGTTTCTCCAATATGTAGATGCAGACGGAAACTTGGATTGGGTCAACAGTTTTAAGGAGGTGTGTGTGTTGGTCACATAAATGATTGATTGCCTTTGATTTACGCTTCCTTTTATTTTGTTTAGACATTTCTCCGTGCCACCGCTTCTTCTGTCAGCTACAAAATTTGTTTTGATGTTTTACTGTCGCCAATTGAGCCATTTGAATTGGTGAACGAACGGACCAAAGAAAAGCTGACATTGGAAAAAGTGTCACATTATGGTGGTGGTGATGAATTCTTTAATGATTGGCTGTTGAAGCGATGCCCAATTAGTGAAAAGGCGGCGACGGATCAGTGGGAAAACGACGAAAATTGGGACGACAATTATTTGAACACTGTCCAATTTAATTTGTGGGATGTCGACATTAATTTCATTGGGTAAGTGTAAAAGATTAATTTAATTCATTCACCCAATTCAAATTTTGTTTAATTTTAGGCCATTGTCGCCCCCAGCGGACGAAGAAGAAAAAGAAGCAGGTCAATGCAACAATGAAATGTTCTCGACGACTCCCGGACCAAGTGGATTAGCGAAATGAGTGATTTTTTTGAAAATGTCGTCTAATTACGTGGAAATTAATTAATTAATTAAATTTGAGAAATGATCGATCTCATGGATTGGAATTTGATTTGATTTGATGCTCTCATTTATTCTCTCAGAAATGCTTTTGTTGATTTTCTTTCATTCGAATAAAACACACATTTGATATTAATTGAACAGTTTAAGCCTAAGCTTTCTTTTTTAAGTTTTGTGTGTCAAAAATACTAATTGAGCCATTGAAGAAAATGAAGTTGGCATTGATTGGGTAAAAGTGCTGAATTGCGTTCTCGAGGAAAAATAAATTTAAAATTTTTTTTCTTGTCTTTTCTTTTGTCTATGTATGATTTTTTCGGGTTCATGGCAATTCGTACAATCGGCATTTTTATAAAAAGCTTTTTAATTTTATTGTACGAGATGCTATTGACCCGAATTTTCATCAAGTCTTTGAATCTTTGTGTCTCGGGGTTTTCGGACTCGGGGGTAAGTCGCGAATCTTAGGAAGTTTTCGGTAAGCATTCCTATTAACATTCTCTATATATGCGCAGCTTTTACCGTTTTTATTATTAGCCATTTTATCAACGATTAATTACTCACAATGAATTTCACATATATACATAAAATACAATGGAAATGGACGCATTTGCGAGCAAGCAAAAGTCAAATACAAACAAACAAACAAACAATTAGGCAATATTCAAATGGCAAAGTGCCAACATCATTTCAGTCAGACAAATTCGTCACCAATCAATTAATTCATTTCTTCTGCTGCTGATCACTCGCCCCGGGAGAAGCGTCGTCGAGAAGACTGAAAAAACGATGATTCGATTGCAATTAGAAGTCATTGGCATTTTATGAGTTCAATGGCATTTTATGAGTCCAACCAACTATTTCTGTCCATAACCGTACATTTTTGGTACCATTTGAAAGCACAAAGTCTAAGCAATTGGACTCATAAAACACAAAAAAAAGAAATCATTAAGCATTTTATATTTTATTCACCCGTTGTCGAATCCGCCATCGCTGATCCGAATGTCAATTGGGTTCTGTCGAGCACTCAATTCTTCCCATATATTTTTCCAATTTCGCTCATCCCATCCAATTGGAGAACGGATGAGCCAAAAGTCATTTGCAGCATTTTGTTGAAGTGCCAATTTCTCTCCAGTCACTTCGTTGATCAGATCAAATGGCACAACAGCAGAGTCAATCGGAGAAGACATCAGAAAGAGAATGCGAAAAGTAACCGGAGAAGAAGCATTGGAAAATGCCTAAAAATCGGACAAAAAATCATAGAAAAACCAATGAAATAGGGATAATCACCGCTTTGAACTGTTCCATCATTGACGACCATTGTGCAACCGAAAAGTCATAGCAATGCAACACCTTTGGCACACCATTCGGATGAGGCGTGAACAACCATTTTGCCACCGCTTGGCCATCCGTCGCATTGGCACTTTCATCGGGCGGAAATTCCGGGAGAATGTCGTTATCGAAAATGACAGTGTAAAGGGATGGACAATCGTTGAGCAGTGACGGGGCCAATTGGCGCAAACGGCGAAAAGCGATGGTGTTCAAATATATCACAACAATGGAGTCTCGAAACATTGGCCAAATGTTGAACAAAAAGTAGTCCAAAATGCGAACATTTTCAGTGATAATGTCCAAGTATATTGAAGAAAAGGCGAAAAAACGGTGGAAAAGGCGGAGAAATGCGATGACATTTTGGTCGATGTAACTGAAAAGCAGAAAATTTGGATAAAACATTTCCAATCGAATCAAATTTTTACGCGATTGTAATGCCTCGGAATCCGATGACTTTGTTGGGCAACGGATTTTGCGGGATTGGCAAAGGATTTCCACCGGAATTGACAATTTGCATTTGTTTGGTGCCATTCTCTCCAATTTTGTGGCAAATTCGCATAAAGCCCAATTTCCATTTGCGTGTCTTGAAGTGTTCGTCGACGATGCAGTCAAAGCGGTGGTTGACCAGTGCAATTTCAAGGCCAAGTTGAGAAGGCGCAAGAAAATCGAACACCAAAAGCCAACAATCGCCACAAATAAAGCTGAAAAATTGAAGAATTTTTAGTATTAAGTTTCTTCAAATTTTTTACATTTCTTTTTTGTGAGGGCGTCGACGTTTTTTGGCATTGTCAAAAAAGAACCAAAGAATGATGGCACAACCGACCAACAGAATAAGAGACAGGGCACACAAACTGAAAGAAATGAATTTGGGAAATTAATGAATTAATAATTGAAGGAAAGGAAAAAGCAATTAAACGGTCAAAGGTTAAAGACGAAAGAGTAAAATGTGAAGTTTTAGCCTCTAAAAATTTGTATAATCTTTCAAAATTGATTTTCAGATTTTAATCTCACAATTCTGGCATAAATTTGAGAAAAAGAAATGCGAAACGTATGAAAAAAACATACAGAATTTGTTCTGAAGACATTTGCAGCAACAAAATGATCGGAAATGTAGGGAGAATAATGAGAGAATGGAATGAGGAGGAGGAAGAGAAAATTGGCATTTTTATACTAAAATATTAGCGCAGAATTTTTCCTTTTTTTCACATTGACCACTCTCGGCTCACATTTATATTAATTGAACAGCTTATGCCTAATTGTAAGCATTCTTTTTTAAGTTTTGCGTGTCAAAAATACTAATTGAGCCATTTAAGAAAATGAAGTTGGCATTGATTGGGTAATACTGCAGAATTGCGGTAAGAAATCAACAAAATTTGGTCATTATCCCCAAATCAGACAGAACATTTGAAAAAGTCAATATTTTATGGGCCAAAAATTCTAAAATATGTGTAGTTCATGCTAAAATTACTTTTGAGCTGATCAAAAAAGTTTTTACACCTACTTGACCAGATCACTCCTTCATGGTGATCTGAAGACCCTAAAACAAACTGAAAATTGGGGAAATTTTCGAAAAAAAATTCCTAGAGTTAGTAAAAATTTTCTACAAAATTTAAAAAAAAAGAATTTTTTTTTGCTCCAATACTTTTGCACCTGACTGTATGAATGAGAAAAGGAGGAAAATTTTTTAAATTTATCAATGTATGCGTTTTACATTAATCAAATGAATTTTCAAATTAAAATACTAATATTATGAATAGTTTGTTTAATAATATTTAAATTTATTACTTAGGTAATTGATTTTATATAAATAACCGATAAAATACATGAAAATGACAATGTTTGATTTGATGGTTTTTTTGACTAACGCCCATTTTGATGATTAATAGAGCCCGGATGGGCCCGGGGGCCCGGCGGGCTTTTACCGGGCGGCCCGGTCCCGTTTTTTTTTTTGGAAAAAACGGGCCCGGGACGCCCGGTAACAAAGAATGGTCGATGGGAGTTGACCCATCAACAAATAACTAATCAATAAAAGTAATCGTGTCGATACTTAATATAATTAAATATCTTCACATCCAACATCTCCCTCTTTTGGAAAGACCGTCCGTGGCAATTAGCCGGGCGAATAGCGAATTGGCTTCTTGCGCTGTCGCTGCGGACGAGGAGATTTGACTGGTTCGGGTGTGTGGTCACGGACAGGAGTTTGATCACGATTATGGACAGGTCCTTGATCATTTTGAATTGGTGTCATTGGAGGAATGTGTTGTTGTGGAGCGGCTTGGTTCTGATCAGACGAAATCTTACTTGAAATGGTGGGGGAAAATGAACGCATTTGATTAACATGACGCGTTACGGTAATTCCAAGGATTGGAATTTCGATTTTCCAAATCAAGCCACTACCACTCACAATTTTACCTTCCAACCATGATGGCTTACCACTCCTTCTGTAATTCAAAACTAAGACTGAGTCTCCTGAATTGAATGAACGGCTTTTTGTGCCATGATGATGGTTGTACTGCTGTGACATTTTCGCTTGGTATTGTCCACGTTTGTTGTCGTTCTCGTTCGGCGCGTGCTGTTTTGGTTCAAGCATTGACAAGGGCGTGCGGAGTGTTCTTCTCAAAAACAATTCTGCAGGGGAAAAACCATTCAAAATTGGACTCGGCGAGGACCGGTACGCAAACAAAAATTCGGAAATCCATTGCTGATTTTTGGATTTTGCGTTTTTCTTTGCCTGCCGTTTGAATGTGTCCACCATCCGCTCAGCTTGACCATTGCAGTGCGGCTGATACGGCGGGGAGAACTTGTGCTTAATGCCTTTAAGCCTGCAAAAGTCCTTAAATTCATGGGAGGTAAATGGCGGTCCGTTGTCAGATACAATTTCTTTTGGAGCACCATACCGGTGAAATACCAAATTTAAAGCTTCGATTGTGCCTTTGGCTGTTGTTGTGCGCATCAGCATCACTTCAGGCCATTTGGAAAGTGCATCCACGAGGATGAGATAAATGTTTCCATCGGCACACGGGCCTGCAAAATCAATATGGACACGTCCAAAAACTTCACCAGGGATTGGCCATGGTCGAAGTGGCGCTTTCGGCGGCATTTTGGCGGCGAATTGGCATTCCGCACAATGCTTTACCATTGCCTCAATGTCACTGTCAAGACCGGGCCAAAAGACATGGTTGCGAGCCAGCGCCTTCATTCGCACAATGCCAGGATGAGTAAAGTGCAACGTCTTCAGTACACGTTGACGAAGCGGCGCAGGAACAATGACTCGATTTCCTGTCAAAATTGAACCGCCCACGAGGGTGAGCGTATTACGTCTCGAATAAAAAGGCATTAATTCATTAGCTGGGCATTTGTTTGGCCACCCGGAACGTACGAATTGTGCCACCTGCTGCAACAAATCGTCCGAAGTCGTCAGTTCGCTCACTTCTTTTGCATCGACTGGCAGCTGCTCCAAGTTGACGAGAAGAGCATATTCGACTTGTTGGAGAAAGACCAAACGTACTTTGCCCTTGGTCATTTATCGATTTATTGACATTTGCATGTCCCCCTTCTCCTTCGTTCCTCCCCCTCACATTGTCTATTTAAAAGGCGTGTTCCCTTCCCCCATGTCCACTTCTTCTCCGTCTTCACTTTTATTATTTTTATTATTATTCTCTCCATCCATCCATTCGCCATTTTATTTATTATTGTTATTTGACTCTTCGTAAATAAATATTTTATTTGTTGGTCTTATTCGCTCGGACAAAAGACAACAAATTTGGCGCAGTCAGCAGTCGTCTTCAACCAAACAGAAGACACCCGGACTGCACAGCAACAAAACCAATAGACCCTAGGCGGGTGAGGTCTGCAAATTCTGCAGTTTTTCGCCGTCAACAAAACCAATAGTCCCTAGGCGGGTGAGGTCTGCTCATATTGCAGTTAATTCGCCGAAAAACCAAAAGACCTGAGAAAGGTTGCGGTTCCGCAATACACGGTTTTTCAACTTTGGACTCTCAAATTTGGCACCAGCAAACACTTCGGCATGAGCGCGGACCAACTAAGGCAACTCCTCGAGACGATGCGTGTGCAATCGGATGCCATTCAGCAGCTAATGGCTCAAGCACCTCAACGCAACGCCGCGTCGGATAGTCTCAACCACGCAAATTTGGCAAGTTCCATCGACGGCCGAATTTCAAAATTCATTTACGACGCCGAAACCGGGAACACATTCGAACAGTGGTTCAAACGGTTTGGAGTTCTAATTGAGGAAGATGGTAAGGACCTTCCCGAGTCGACAAAAGTCAGACTCCTTCTTGGCAAACTCGGCGACGAGGAGTACGGCAAATACCGCGACAGCATCAGTCCGACCCAGCCCGACAAAGTCAATTGGGTGGACTCGATCACCAAGCTCAAAGGATTATATGCCGAAACGCGATCACTATTCGTCCGGCGCTACGAATGTTTCAAAATTCGTCAGCAACCAAGCCAGGACATCTCATCGCTGGTCGCGCACATCAATGCGTCCTGCGAAAACGCCAATTTGAGCCCGACCAAAGAACAGCTTAAGTGCATAATTTTGGTGATTGCACTCAACGACGAGCATCACGACCTGAGGCAAAAGTGTCTCAAAATGCTGGAAGACGCAGAAAAGGCCGGCACGGACATCACACTCCGAAAAGTTGAAGAGGAATTGAAGGCGATTCAAATCGTCAAGGAAAGTGCCCTTTCTCTGCTCACTCAACCGGTCTCAACCAGCGCCATCCAATTGCGACCTCAGCAATGGCGAGAGACCAGCAAAGGCAAACACAAGGCAAAAGCGGCACCCAAATGGCCACATCATGAAGCGGCACCCAAATCGCCACATCATGCGCCTTCGCCTAAGCAAAAATCGGACGACAAAGCAAACAGAGGCCATCCACCGCACCCATGTGCATCATGCGGTAGCACCGATCACTGGCGATCGGACTGCAAATTTGCCAACGCATTTTGCAACAAATGCAACCGGCAAGGCCACATTGCGATTGTCTGCCGTCAGCGCTCGTCCAACACAGCACCCAAATTTCAAAACCGATCTTTCCACACGGTCGTGGCCAAGTCACATTGCATGGTGATTGGCACAACCCAAGGCCGATGGTGGAAGATTCCGGTCACGATCAATGGCAAAAATTTGAAGATGAATGGAGACAGTGGAGCCCAAGCAACAGTCATCAGCTTCAAAACGTGGATCAAATTGGGCCAACCCGAACTCTCTCCAACGGACATCGAGACCCGCAACTGCAATGACACCGCATTTTCAACCGAAGGGAAATTTCATTGCACCGTCAGTTGCTTCGATCGGCCATCCAAGACATTGATCGCTTATGTCAGCAGTGACTTAAAGCATGATTTGTTCGGCCTTCCGTGGATTGAGGAATTTGAGCTCATCCCAAAAGAAATTTTGTATCCACAGAGCACCAAAGGAAAGCCCAACGCGTCAATCAACGCCAATGTCGTAAAGGCACCAAACCCGGCGATTGGCATCACGGACGAATCCTCGCTCACCGCTGTGTTGCAAAACGATTTTGAGGAAGTTTTTAAGAGCGGACTTGGCCACTGCGCAATCAAGGCGCATCTGATTCTGAAACCGGACGCCCGACCCATTTTCTGTAAAGCTCGACCAGTCCCCCATGGTGCTATCGAAGCAGTCGACACCGAACTGGACCGCCTCTTACAGATCGGCGCCATCAAACCGGTAGAATTCAGCCATTGGGCCGCCCCGATTTTGGCCGTCAAAAAGAAAAATGGAAAGACCCGGGTGTGCATCGATTTTTCGACGGGATTGAACGATTCCATCGAACTGAATCGTCATCCTCTCCCGAGGCCCGACGTAATTTATGCAGCTTTAAATGGAGCGGCATTTTTCTCAAATCTCGACCTGAGAGACGCCTACCTCCAAATGGAATTGGACGAAAAATCAAAGCATCTTTGCACAATCAACACCCACCGCGGCCTATTTCAGTGCCAACGTCTCCCATTTGGCGTTAAATCGGCACCATCCATTTTTCAGCACTTGATGGACCAAATCTGCGCAGGAATTCCAGGGGTCTTCTCGTATTTGGATGATTGCCTAATCGCCTCAAAGACCCTGGAAGACCACGTCAATGCGCTTCACACGCTTTTCCAACGCATTAAGGACTTTGGCCTACGCATTCAACTCGAAAAATGCAAATTCATTCAAAAAGAATTGCTATTTCTTGGCCACATCGTCTCCTCCAACGGCATACGCCCCGACCCAGCGCGCTCAGAGGCAATTCAGAAAATGCCTGCGCCGCATGACAAAACGACCCTCCGTTCATTTTTGGGAGCGCTCAATTATTACGGACGTTTTGTTAAACCAATGCGAGAAATCAGGGCACCATTGGACCAACTCCTCCGAAAGGATGAATCCTGGAGTTGGGGAGATGATCAACAGTCCGCGTTCGAGAAAGCCAAAGCCAATTATGCTCTCAGAACTTCTGCTGACCCACTACGACCCCACACTTCCGATCGTCGTAGCGGCAGACGCGTCAAAAGATGGCATCGGCGCAACGATCAGCCACATTTTTCCGGACAAAAAGGAAAAAGTCATCGAGCACGCCTCAACAGTTCTGACCAACGCGCAGCAGAACTACAGCCAAATTGAGAAAGAAGCTCTGGCCCTTGTGTTCGCAGTCCAAAATTCCACCGAATGCTTTTCGGGCGGAAATTTACACTGCTCACGGACCACAAGCCATTGCTGGCCATCTTCGGCTCCAAGAAAGGCATCCCCATTTATGCCGCGAGCCGACTTCAAAGATGGGCTCTCATCATGGCCAACTACGATTTTGAGATACGGTACATCAACACCGCCTCATTTGGCCAGGCTGATGTTCTCTCACGCCTCATCGCAAATTATCCCCGACCAGAGGAGGATATTTTGATCGCCAACATCTGCACCGAAACCGAGTGCTATATCAGCACACTTCTGCAAACCAAGACGGATCAACTTCCCGTCACTGCAGACGAAATCGCAGAGGCGACACCGAAAGATGAGATTTTAAAGAAAATTTTGGCATTCACCCAATCGAATTGGCCAAAGAAAAGCAGCGACCCGGACATCGCACCGTATTTTCCGAAAAGGGAAAACATTTTGGAAATTGAGGGCTGTTTGCTCTTCCAAAATCGCGTCATCGTCCCCCAATCGCTTCGCAACCGAATGCTGAAGTCCCTGCACATGGCACATCCCGGAATTGTGCGCATGAAAGCACTCGCCCGCCAACACGTATATTGGCCCGGCATGGACTCGGAAATTGAACGGATCGTCCGTCAGTGTGAAGAATGCCAAAAGGCGCAAAAATCACCGATCAAGGCACCACTCGCCCCTTGGACTCCAACCGACAAGGTGTTCCAACGGGTACACATCGATTTTGCGGGACCATGCCAAGACGGACATGTCTACTTCATTTTGGTGGACTCATTCTCCAAATGGCCTGAGGTTTACCAAATGAACTCAATGACGGCCGCGGCAACCGTCTTCACACTCCGTTCAATCATCCACCGACTCGGCATTCCCGAAGAAATTGTTTCTGATAACGGAACACAATTTCGTTCATCAGAATTTGCGTCACTCTGTGAGGAGTTCGGAATTAAGCACACTTTTACGCCGCCATTCAATCCCCAATCCAACGGACAAGTCGAACGTTTCGTCGACACATTCAAAAGGGCGATGATGAAGTGCAAAGGCGTCAAGAACAGCCTCGAAAAAGTGTTGCTCTCCTACCGATCCACGCCAAATTCTGCCATCGACGGATATTCGCCTGATCAGTTGTTCCTTGGACGGAAACTCCGCACCAAATTGGCACTCGTCCACCCAAAAGGACAAACTGATCAGTCGGAGAAATTTGAAAAAGGAAAGTTCAAGCAGCACCAAAAGGACTATTCAGCCAAAATGGCACAGCAATTCGATCGGAACCATGGCACAAAGGCTATTGAGTTTCTCCCAACGGATCCCGTCCTGCTCTTGAATTATCGACTTGGAAAAAGCCATTGGCTTCCGGGTACAATTGTGGAAAGGCTCAACAATTCGCCTACATACCGTGTCCACGTTCCAACACTCGGCCGAATTGTCCATCGGCATGCCAACCAGCTTCGGCGCCGATTGGTTTTTGAGGACAATTCAAATTGGGAAACCCCCATTCAGGAACGAGTGGCCATTGAGCCAAATCAAAGGACACCGCCACGCCAACACGCAGCCATCGATCAGCGAACTCCACCTGTTGTTGATCAGGATCGGCAAAAGGCTAAAAGCCCCATCGGCGTCCGGCGTTCCCAACGCGTGCCGAAGCCGGTCAAACGCTACACGCCAAATTGAAACGAGGATGTTTCAATCTCGAGAAGGGAGGTGTTGGAGAAAGACCAAACGTACTTTGCCCTTGGTCATTTATCGATTTATTGACATTTGCATGTCCCCCTTCTCCTTCGTTCCTCCCCCTCACATTGTCTATTTAAAAGGCGTGTTCCCTTCCCCCATGTCCACTTCTTCTCCGTCTTCACTTTTATTATTTTTATTATTATTCTCTCCATCCATCCATTCGCCATTTTATTTATTATTGTTATTTGACTCTTCGTAAATAAATATTTTATTTGTTGGTCTTATTCGCTCGGACAAAAGACACAACACGACTTCTTCAGTGCTGTCCTCGTTGTTGTCCTATTTGTGGGCGACAATGACTTCTTCGTCTGTCCGGTGCTCAGAAATCAGTCGAGACAAAACGTCGGCCTGTCCAAAATTAGAGGATTTAACATATTTAATTGTAAAATCATAATTGGACAAAATTAGGGCCCAACGCTGCAATCGGGAAGCCGTGTAGATCGGGATCCCATTTTTATTACCGAAAATAGCCAAAAGAGGCTTATGATCCGTTAACAAAGTAAAATTACGACCGTATATCATCCTGTGAAATTTTTGAACCGCGAAGATCAAAGACAACGCTTCACGTTCAATTTGGGCGTAATTCCGTTCAGCGGGAGTGAGCGTTCGGCTGGCGTGCTCGATGACGCGCTCCACTCCGTTTGGAAACACATGGCTGATTGTAGCTCCAATTCCACTTTGACTTGCGTCAGCAGCGACAATGATCGGCAAACTCGGATCATACTGCGTCAGCAACAAATCCGATTGAAGAACCTGTTTTGCCTGATCAAAAGCCTTTTGCTGATCAGGACCCCAAAACCAAGGAGTGTCCTTCTTCAAAAGCAAATCCAAAGGTGCACGCAAATCGCGCATTTCCTTGACAAACCGACCGTAATAGTTGAGCGCACCCAAGAAGGAGCGCAAAGTGCCAATGTCATGCGGTGACGGCATATTACGGATGGCATCGGATCGAGCGGGATCGGGCTTCAGACCATCGGACGAGACAACATGTCCGAGAAACTTCAACTGCCTTCAAAAAGTGGCACTTGTCCAATTGAACTCGAAATCCATAGTCCTGAATTCGGGAAAAGAGTTCAATGAGAGCAGCAACATGCTGCGAATGATCGGCCGAAGCAATGATGATGTCGTCCAAATAGGCGAACACGCCTGGGATACCCGACGTCAATTGGTCCATCGCTTTCTGAAAAATAGACGGGGCCGATTTTATGCCAAAAGGAAGACGCTGATATTGAAAAAGTCCGCGGTGCGTGTTGATGCCGACTAACTGCTTTGAACTTTTGTCCAGTTCGACCTGCAGGTACGCATCACGCAAATCAAGCTGCGAAAACACTTTGGCTCCACGCAGAGCATGAAAAATGTCTTCGGTCCGCGGAAGGGGATGCCTGTTCAACTCCAGCGCATCGTTTAATCCCGTAGAAAAGTCAATGCAAATCCGCACATTATCACTTTTCTTACGAACTGCCAAAACGGGTGCTGCCCAACGCGAAAAATCAATGGGCTTCAGTACTCCCGAGTCCAATAGTCGGTCCAATTCTTCGTCGACTGCTGCTTGGACTCCATGTGGCACAGGTCGCGCACGGCAGAACACTGGCTTCACATTTGCTTCAAATGCTGCGTGGCCTTCGTCTTCACACAATGTCCGAGGCCAGGTTGAAACACCTTCGGGAAGGAAGCCTTGATTTGCCCCTCCAATTTGACCGGATCATTTGTTGGTTGCACACTGTTGACGATGAGCGACTGCTGCTCCAAAGTCGTGGCAATTGGCTGTTGGGTGGCACGCTCGAAGGGAATGATCCAATCCAATCCCATGATGCTCGGCGCTTCGGTGTCTGCCACTGAAAGTTCAAGTCGCTTCGTGACTCCTCTGAACAGAACATCACACTTGAAACTTCCTAACAGCTTCAATTTGTGGCCCGAAAAGGAACCCACTAATTTACCAACTTTTTCCAACCTCGGTTCGCCCAAACTTTGCCAAACCGGAAGCTGAATGATCGACAAATGTGAACACGAATCGGCTGCGAGTTTGATCTGGTGGCCATTGACTTCTAATGGAATCCAAATCCATTCTTTGGTCGCACCATTGATACTGAACGTCGAGGACACGACGTGTGATTGAACGCGTGGATGAGCTGAATTGGGGCAAATATTTCTTGTGTGCCCTAGCTTTCCACATCCAAAACATTTCACGTCCACAGGGTAGTAACAATCTCGTACAGCGTGTGGTTGACCACACCGCTTACACTTTTGATTAACTGGTGCCTGAGAATGTTGGAATTTGCCTGTAAATGTTTTGGTAGCATTTGAATTTCCCGAATTTTGTTGCCTAGGACGAAAATTGTTGGGTTTGGAATGCTTTTTCGAAGACCCATCCCCCAGTTTTTGTGGTCGGGTTGAAATTACTGAGCCTTGTAATGATACAAATAATACATACATATGTAAGGTATTTTATAGAATGAATGGTAATCAGTTTAGCAAAATAAGCATGCTTAATCGAGTGAATATTCGTTAAAAAAACTTTCTATTCGTAACTTGATTAAATTTACTATGCTTTTAAATTAGATGGTTGCAATTTATAGACAATTAAAAATAATTTTATTTTTTAAATCCTTAATTTAGTGCCCAAACTTCCCGGTGCCCAAATTTCTGGTGCCCAAACTTCCTGGTGCCCAAACTTCCCGGTGCCCAGACTTCCGCCCCCCTCTCAATGAAGGGACCGAAGCGTTCGTACCACAAGGCAAACGTTGAATCGGCTTCGGGGTCATATTCGAAATCGGGAATTTGACCATTGATTTTAGAAAATAGGTCAGAATTGTTGGAAGGCACATTTTTGGACAATATCGTTGATAACAAATCGGTGAATTGTTTTTGTTGTGCATCCAAAATAGCTTTTAGTTCCTCCTTTGTCGTCATTTTACCAGATCAGACAGAAGATGAATGATAGGTGAGACAAAGATAAAGTTTAAAAGCTTGCCACTAGCAAAATTTGGCAAAAACCGAATCCACACTTAGCTTTGCTCAGTCAAAATACTGAGAAACTCTTCGGGCTACGACAGATGGGGAATAACTTGTTTGTTATGGGTTATGTGAGGGGGCCCTCAGAGTCGCTTTTTCGTTGAATTCCCGGTTAAGCTCAAAAATGCACGGGCGTCGCCAGTTGTTGTGTTTTGCTAACACACAAACAAGATAAATTTATTAAATGAATAAACAATAAAATTAGAATCACAAAATAATAATAAAATAACGACGGAGTCAAATTAGAGAGTCCGAAAATAAAACACCGAAATGCAAAATAACACAAATGACAAAGAATGGTCGATGGGAGTTGACCCATCAACAAATAACTAATCAATAAAAGTAATCGTGTCGATACTTAATATAATTAAATATCTTCACATCCAACAGGTAAAACGGGCTTTTTTTGAACGGGCGGCCCGCCCCGGTCAATTTTCGAAGCCCGGGCCCGGTCAATTTGACCGGGCTAAAACGGGCTTAAATTTCACCAGCGAAACTGCCCAAAACTTGAAAAAATTAATAATTATTTTGGCGAAATGTCTTTAATTCAAAATTTTCAAAATAGAACTTTGGATTTTTGAAAATTTGGGTAATTTCAACCCATAAGAAATTGAGTAACATTTTCATAACTTTTTTATCAAAAAAAATTTCTAAATTTTTCAACAAATTTTCTTAATAAATTTCATTAAAAGTCAATATTTTTCCTTACGTCGCCTAGTACAAAAAGGTAAATTTTTTCTGAAAAAGTTAGCTCAAAATAGCAAAATTTGGTCATTTTTTGGTGTTAATCTGTATACGCAGCTTTTACCGTTTTTATTATGAGCCATTTTATCAACGATTAATTACTCACAATGAATTTCACGTATACACAGTAAATACAATGGAAATGGGGCATTTGCGAGCAAGCAAAGGTCAAATACATATAGACAATATTTAATGGCAAAGTGCCAACATAATTTCGGTCATATAATCGCATCAATTAATTAATTCATTTCTTCTGCTGATCACTCGATTCGGGAGAAGCGGCGTCGGGAAGACTGAAAAACGATGATTATCTATTGCAAATTATAAGTCAATTCAATTTTTATTAATCATTTTTATGAGTCCAATCAACAAAACAACTAACTATCCTTGAGTTTATTTTGTACCATAATTCTGTCCATTTCAAAACAAACCGTACATTTTTGGATACAAATTTAAAGAACAAAGTTTAAGCAAAATTGTCGACGATTGGACTCATAAAATCATTAACAAATAAGCATTTTTAATTTGGTTCACCCGTCGTCGTATCCGCCATCTCTGATCCGAATGTCAATTGGGTTCTGTCGAGCACTTAATTCTTCCCACACATTTTCCCATTTTCGCTCATCCCACGCAATTGGACAACGCTTGAGGCAACAATCATTTGCATATATTTCCAGTGTCAATTGTTCCCCAGTCACTTTGTTGATCAGATCAATTGGCACAACAAAGTCAATTGGAGAAGACGACGGAAAGTGAAAGCGAATGCGAAAAGTAACCGGAGAAGAAGCATTGGAAAATGCCTAAAAAATGGGACAAAAAACAATTATAGAAAAAACAATTAAAAAGGGATAATCACCGCTTTAATCTGTTCCATCGTTGACGACCATTGTGCAACCGAAAAGTCATGGCTAGTCAACACCTTCGGCAAACCATCAGGACGGGGCGTAAACAGCCATTTGACCACCGCTTGACCATCCATCGCATTGGCACTTTCATCGGGCGGAAATTCCGGGAGAATGGCATCTTTGAAAACGACAGTGTGAAGAGATGGACAATCGTTGAGCAATGACGGGGCCAATTGACGAAAACAGCGAAAAGCGATGGTATTCAAATATATCACAACAATGGAGTCACGGAGCATTGGCAAAACGTTGAGCAAAACAAATTCCGAAACGCAAACATTTTCAGTGATGACCAAGTATATTGAAGAAAAGGCGAAAATACGGCGAAAACGACGGAGAAAAGCGACGGCATTTTGATCGATGTAGCTGAAAATCAAAAAATTTAGACGAAAAATTGCAATTTAATCAAATTTTTACAAGATATGAATGTGTCTGAATCCGATGACTTTGTTCGACAACGGATTTTGCGGGATTGGCAATGGATTTCCATCGTAATTGACAATTTGCATTTTCTTAGTGCCATTCTCTCCAATTTCGTGGCAAATTCGTATTCCGCCCAATTTCCATTTGCGTGTTCTGAAGTGTTCGTCGACGATGCAATTAAAACGGCGGTTGACCAGTGCAATTTCGAGGCCGAGCTGAGAAGGCGCAAGAAAATCGAACACCAAAAGCCAACAATCGCTGCAGATAAAGCTGAAAAATTGAATAATTTTTATGAAATTTCCAAAATTTATGTTTAATTTTTTTTTTACATTTCTTTGTGAGGGCGTAGTCGTTTTTTGACATGGTCAAAATTGATCCAAAGAATGATGGCATATTCGACGAACAGAATAAGAGACAGGGCACACAAACTGAACGAAATGAATTGGGGAAATGAAAATGTGAAGTTTTAGCCTCTAAAAAGCTATATAATCTTTCAAAATTGATTTTGAAATTTTAATCTCACAAATTCTGGCCAAGCAAATGAAATGCGAAACGTATGAAAAAAAAACGTACAGAATTTCTGCTGAAGACATTCGCAGCAACAAAATGACCGGGAAATAGAGGGAGAATTAATGAATGAATGAATGAATGGAATGGAATGAGGAGGAGAAAAGAAAAAGGGCATTTTTATACGAAAATATTAGCGCAGAATTTTTCCTTTTTTTCACATTGTCCACTCTCGGCTCACATTTATCCGTTCAAATAAGCAATAAACATTAAAATTATTAAGCACAAATCACAGTTCTGATTTAAAAAGTAATTTACGACAAAATCTGATAATTGCCACAAAAAACCAATAAGTTTATGCTTGGTTGTTTAGAAAGGGATTTTTCAAAGCCAATTACCTATTTATTCTGGCATCAATCAATTTGAAAACGGCAAAAGTGTGCTAATTGCAGCAAAAAATGAACAGACGGTAAGAAAAATTTTAAAAATTACAAAACTTTTAATTTACTCAATTTTTTCCATGTTTCAGTTGGATTTGTAGCGACGTTTGGATGGACATTCTCCCATCTTTTGACCGTCCCCAACTTGGTCTCAAATTGGCATTGCTTTCCGACCGTTTCGATGTTTTGGTGGACAAACATTTCGATGGTAAAACGACGGAATTGACAATTTGGCGACCAATCGGAATTCACGACGGCATTGGACCAGAACCGACACTGTCTGTACCGATTGGTGGCAAATGGATGGCATTTCCTCTGCCCGACCGTCCGCTGCCCAACAAAATTCGTTTTAAAGATCTTCAGATTGAGTGATTTTAAACTTTTGGGTCAGGCATTGTCCAAATGGCTGCACACTCCGACAAAAAATGGGCACCCGAAGCGATTGGTTTGTGTGGATTTTGACGAAGAAGGGAACGTCTCTTGGATCAACAGTTTCAAGGAGGTGTGTATTCAAAAGAGATGACCTGCTGGTTGCTGCCATATTTTCGTTAAATGACCGACCGACCGACTGATTATCTTTGATTTTCGCTTCCTTTTTATTTAGGCATTTGCCCGTGCCACCACTTTTGTCAGCTACAAAATTGAGTTTGCAGTGTGTAAAACATCAATTGAGCCATTTGAATTGGTGAACGAACGGACCCAAGAAAAGCTGACATTATTACTTGCTGGAGAAGATGTTTATGAATTCACTGAAAAATGGCTGTTGAAGCGATGCCCAATTAGTGAAAAGGCGGCGACGAATCAATGGGGAAACGACGAAATTTGGGACGACAATTTGAACACTGTCCAATTTAATTTGTGTTGTGGCAAAAGTTCGGATGGGTAAGTGGGTAAAACGATAATTCAATTCACCCAATTCAAATTGTATTTAATTTTAGGCCTTATGGCTTCTTGCGGACGAAGAAAAAGAAGCGGACCAAAGCATCGAAATATCGACGGATTGCGCGGAAATGAATTATTTATATTTGAAAAATGATCGATCTCATACAATTGGAAACGGATTTAAAATGCTTATTTCCTCTCATCAAAAATGTTTATTGTTGATTCTTTCGTTCGAATATACAAATATATGTGTATTTATTTACTATTTGTTTTCTTTTTTGATTATGGCCAATGAAACTGAAGATTTTTAATTGATTTGACGCCTAAGGTGAAAAGGTGCCCTTTGTTTTAAGCGATGCTAAAACCATCAAAAATTGGTTCCAAAAAATCAAATTTTTGAAATTTATTCGAATTAAGCTCAAAAATTTTGGTGCCATTCTCTCCAATTTTGTGGCAAATTCGCATAAAGCCCAATTTCCATTTGCGTGTCTTGAAGTGTTCGTCGACGATGCAGTCAAAGCGGTGGTTGACCAGTGCAATTTCAAGGCCAAGTTGAGAAGGCGCAAGAAAATCGAACACCAAAAGCCAACAATCGCCACAAATAAAGCTAAAAAATTGAAGAATTTTTAGTATTAAGTTTCTTCAAATTTTTTACATTTCTTTTTTGTGAGGGCGTCGACGTTTTTTGGCATTGTCAAAAAAGAACCAAAGAATGATGGCACAACCGACCAACAGAATAAGAGACAGGGCACACAAACTGAAAGAAATGAATTTGGGAAATTAATGAATTAATAATTGAAGGAAAGGAAAAAGCAATTAAACGGTCAAAGGTTAAAGACGAAAGAGTAAAATGTGAAGTTTTAGCCTCTAAAAATTTGTATAATCTTTCAAAATTGATTTTCAGATTTTAATCTCACAATTCTGGCATAAATTTGAGAAAAAGAAATGCGAAACGTATGAAAAAAACATACAGAATTTGTTCTGAAGACATTTGCAGCAACAAAATGATCGGAAATGTAGGGAGAATAATGAGAGAATGGAATGAGGAACGACGGAATTGACAATGCGGAAATGGATAAAAATTCGCAAGGACATTGGACTAAAATCGAAACTGTCTGTAATGATTGATGGCAAATTTGTGGATTTTCCTCTGCCGGACCGTCCGTTGCCCAACAAAATTTGCTTTAAGGACCTTTGGATTCAGTAATTTTAAACTTTTGTTTAAATTAAAGCATCTTTATATTTGTGTAGCTACATTGACTATTCCGTCATTGAATTTCTCCGGTCCAACAAGCAAATTTGGGACAGAATGGGCACCAAATTAACTTTGGCAGTTTGGTCATATGAAAATGAAGGTGTCCAACCAATTTGGGATGTTTTGGCCAGTGAAATTTGGCCCATTTTTGCTACAAGCATTCGCAATTTGCGCCTTGCCGAAAGCGATCATTTGGACAAATTGCGCCGTCTGATCTCGCCAACAATTCTCTCCGATCTTGATCAATTGGATTCAATCAATTCCGATCATCTGTACCCCGATGGAATTGGCGATGATGGGCCAAGCGCAACTGCTGGCCAAGCATTGTCCAAATGGTTGCACACGCCGAGCAAAAATGGTCAACCGAAGCGATTGTTTTTCGAAAATTATGACGCAGAAGTGAACTTGGATTGGGTCAACAGTTTCAAGGAGGTGTGTGACTATATTTTCATTAATTTAACTGCTTTTCATTTGAATTTGCGCTTCCTTTTATTTGTTTAGGCATTTCTCCGTGCCACCACTTCTTCTGTCAGTTATAAAATTGATTTTCAAGTGCCAAAAACAGCAATTGAACCATTTGAATTGGTGAACGAACGAACCAAGGAAAAGCTGACATTGTTAGCGTTTGAAGAAGATGTTGAAGAAGATGATAGTGATGATGAATACATTAAATGGCTCTTGAAGCGATGCCCAATTAGTGAAAAGGCGGCGACGGATCAGTGGGAAAACGACGAAAATTGGGACAACAATTTGAACAATATCCAATTTATTTTGTGGAGTGGCGGTATTAATTTGATTGGGTAAGTGTAAAAGATTAATTTAATTCATTCATCCAATTCAAATTGTATTTAATTTTAGGCTATGTCGCAACCAGCGGACGAAGAAAAAGAAAAAGCGGACCAAAGCATCGAAATGTCGTCGGACTGCGCGGAAATGAATTAATTATGTTTGAGAAATGGCCGATCTCACCAATTGGAATTTGATTTGATGCTCATTTATTTTTTTCCGAAAAATGTTTTATTCCTTTTTTTGATTATGGCCAATGAAACTGAACATGGTCAATTGATTGGACGCCTAAAATGGAAAGAGTGCCCTTTATTTTAAGTAGAGTGCAGCGGGACCGGGCCGGGAATTCCCGGTCATCCGAGGTCCCGGTCCCGGATTTTGAAAAGCTCAGGTCCCGGTCCCGGTAGGGCAACCGGGAACCGGGAAAAACAAGCCAGGGACCGGACCAAAAAAAAATGACGAAAACGCGGTAAAGAAGGGTCGGGTCAGTTCGACGCGGACTTTTTCGGCGCTGCCAATTTTTAAATGTTGTAACTTTTTTTCTTAGTCAGTTAAAGTTGGCAAATCTGGCATCATTTGAAAGCTCTATATGTGCTTAACATTTCATGTCAAATAGAAATAAAACATATGCAAGTGCAAAAAAGTTATGGCAAACGGCGCCGAAAAAGCCATGAAAGGGTCAATTTTTGAGGTTTTTGACCATAACTTTTTTGGAAAGTGACAGAATTTTTTGAAATTTTGGATGATAATAGAGATCATTAAGAGCCATCGAATAATACGAAAAATATTTAATTTGGTTGATAATGAGAAAAGTTATTTGCAACGGCGCCGAACTGGGCGGTTACCGTAGAGAATGTAGCGAAAAAGTTGCCGCGATACGCAAATTGCGATCGTGTCCCACCCCTACCGTTTGAATTTACGAATTTAATTTTCTTTTTTTTTATATTGGAAGGGCCTTTCATTTTAAAGTTTTTGAATATTCAACAATTGGAAAAAACATGAGAAAACACAAAAAAACGAAAAAAAATTTTTTTTAATAGTTAATAAAGGCCTTAAGAAGGTTTTTTGATACAGAATATTACATAGAATGGCATTCGCGTCAAACGACCCATTCATTTTTATACTGGACAAACGCCGATTCCGACTTTTCCCACCCCGAATTGCTAGGCAAATATTTTAAAATAAAAATGCCTTTTTTTTTGTTCTCATCTGCCTCATTCCATTGGTGGCCGAACCTTTCGTCACTAAACTTTTCGTCACTGAAATAAAATAAATAATATTAAAGCTAATGTTGAGTAAAGGAAGTGTGTAAAGTTTAGTGACTAGAAATTTTGAGGGATGGCATAATATTAAAAGAATGCTTCTTGAACCAAACCAGGGTTCTAGTCGGTTTTACGCGTCACATCACATTTTACGCTCCCAACAACAGTTTACACGTTCCATCATTTACGCGTCACAAAAATGGTTTTTTCGAAGCGTCAATCGAAACTTTATACCTTCCGAATCGTCTAATTGTTCTTGATTGTTATTGAATTACTCCCGCTCCCGCCCGGGACTCCCGTTAAAAATGGACGGGATTTGAACGGGAGCGGGATTTTTACGGGATTCCAGTTCGGGACTCCCGTCCCGGAAAATTTTGAACTCCCGCTCCCGGAATTTTTTTTACCGGTTTCTAGTAAAAATATTGTTCATCTGTAGGGTTCGATGTTGTATGATTTTGATTTTTCGATTTTTAAGGGTGTATTTTTTTAATTCCCAAAAAGTCAATCTTTAGGGGTGTATTTTGCGATTTTTTCTTGTGAAAATTTGCCAAAAATGACCAAAATATGCATTTATTCTCGAAAATCCCCAAAATATGCTTCAATATGCACTAAAAACCTTAACCAAACCAAAAAATTTAAACGCAGAAATGCTATTTTTGAGCCGCTTTCTTCATAGCATATGCGCAGAAAAAATATGCAAAATCATACAACATTGAACCCTACAGATGAACAATATTTTTACTAGAAACCGGTAAAAAAAAATTCCGGGAGCGGGAGTTCAAAATTTTCCGGGACGGGAGTCCCGAACTGGAATCCCGTAAAAATCCCGCTCCAGTTCAAATCCCGTCCATTTTTAACGAGAGTCCCGGGCGGGAGCGGGAGTAATTCAAAAATTTAATTAAAAACTCACAAAAATATTTTTAATGCACAATTTGAAGGACAATCCTTTTATAAAAAAAAATATATACAGAAAAATTTTGTAAGCAGAAACTTGAAATAAAAACTCAGATTTTAGGGTCGAAAATCAGAAAAAATTTTTCAAATTGCTTTAAATAAATTATTGGCCTCACCCCCTTGTCGCAAAACACAACACTAAGGTAGGTCGGGACCGGGAATTTTGGTCAAAACAGGGACTTCGGTACTCAGTTGTCCGTGTTTCCCGGTCCCGACCTACCCTAATTGATACTAATGAAATTGCACAACAAACCAAGAAAATAAATACGTAAAACAAAAGCATTTCTGATAGAAAATAAGCACAACAAATTGAGATCGATCATTTCTCAAATATAATTAATTAATTATTCATTTCCGTACACTTCAGACGACATTTCCGTTGCTTTGATCCGCTTCTTCTTTTTCTTCCTCTTCCGCTGGTGGCGACAATGTCCTAAAATTAATTAATTGTTTTTTTTCTCGACAAAATCAAAAATTGCTGTTTTGCTGCTCACCCAATGCATTTATTGAAAGTCCACAGATCAAATAGGATTTTGTTCAAATTGGCACCCGAATAATTGGCATACCGCAGATCAAATCTGATATAGTTAAAAGTGGCACCCGAATTTTCGCGGTTTTCCCACTTAACTGGCGCCGTCGCCGTCTCCCCAATTGGGCGCCGTTGCAACAGCCAATTATACATCCAATTATAGCCTAATTCTTTGCTCAGTTTCAATGTCAGCTTCTCATTTGTCCGTCCATTCACCAATTCAAATTGTTCGTTTGGCGTTGGTTTCACACGAAACTAAAGTTGAATATGGTAACTGACAGAAGTGGTGGCACGGCGAAATGTCTAAACACAAAAATTGGTAAAAAAAAAAAAACAATTTAACAAAAATAGGGCGGGACACCTCTTTGAAGTTGTTGACCCATTCGAGATTCAGTGGTCCCACATAATTATTGCGATACAATCGCTTCGGTTGGCCATTTTTGCTCGGAGTGTGTAGCCATTTAGACAACGCTTGGCCAGCAGTTGCATTCGGCCCATCGTCAACAATTCCATCGGGTAATAGAGCACCAGAATCGATTGAATTCAATTGGTCGCAATCAGTGAGAATTGTTGATGAAACCAAACGAAGCAAATTGTCCAAATAAACGTTATTAGGAAAGTACAATTGGCGAATGTTTGTCGCAAAAATTGGCCAAATTTCGCGAATCTTCCCTCACCCATACGGATCTGAATGCGTTTGAATCCGATGACTTCGTTGGGCAACGGATTTTGCGGGATTGGCAATGGATTTCCATCGGAGAAGATTTTTTATGAAATTTTCAAATTTTTTGCTTTATTTTAAATTTCTTTTTTGTGGGGGCGTCGCCGTTTTTTGGCATTGTCCAAAAAGAACCAAAAAAGAATAGTGGCACAGCCGACCAACAGAAGAAGCACGGCACACAAACTGAAAAATGAATTTGATAAATTAATAAATGAAAGGGAAGCGAAAAGTCACAGCAAAATGTGAAATTTTAGTTCTTTTTGAATTTTTTTTGAAGCCGATTAAGCTAAGCCTTAAAATTAGTTTCAAGAATTTTTATCTCCCAATTCTGCTGGTCAAAAATTGAACAAAAGGAAAAGCGGAAAATTTAAAAAAAGGGAATAATAAACGTACAAAATTTCTGAAGACATTTTTGCAGCACAAAGTGACCGGGAAATATAGGGAAGAATGAATGAATGAATGGAATGAGGAGGAGAACAGGAAAAAAAGGGCATTTTTATACTAAAAATATTAGCGTACATTTGAGTACCGATGAGAAAAAATCATATAAAAGGCAGAGAAAATTGACAGAAAATGTCATTTTCTGTAATCATAATTTACCACTACCTTATTATAATTATAAGTGTGCTCAGCTAATTGGCGCAAAATGAACCGACGGTAAGGAATTTTTTTGTAATTACAAAATTTTCATTTACCCAATTTTTCCCGCATTTCAGTTGGATTTGTAGCGACGTTTGGCTGAACATTCTGCCCTTCTTTGACTATGCCCAACTCGGCCTCACAATGGCATTGCTTTCTTATCGTTTCGATGTTTTGGTGGACAAACATTTTGATGGAAAAACGGAATTTACAATTTTGAGACAAATCATAATTTGCAAGGACAAAGCATCAAAACCGAAACTGTCTGTTCTGATCGATGGCACATTTGTGGAATTTCCATTGCCGGACCGTCCGTTGCCCAACAAAATCCGCTTTAATGACATTCGGATTGAGTAATTTTAAACACATTTTTGTATATTAAAAAACTTTTTATGTGTTTGTTTCTTCAGCTACATTGACCATTCCGTCATCACATTTTTCCGTTCCAACCAGCAAATTTGGGACAGAATCGGCACCAAATTGGATTTGTTTGTGCCTTCAGACAACCCAACTGATGTCCAGCCAATTTGGGATATTTTTGTCCGTCAAATTTGGCCCGCTTTTGCGACAAACATTCGCCATTTGGGCTTTCCCAATGCCAATCATTTGAACGCTTTGCTTCATCTCACATCGCCAACAATTCTCACTGATATCATTCAATTGAATTCAATCCTTTCTGGTAGTCTATGCCCCGGTACAATTGGTGATGATTTTGATCAGCCAAATACAATAATTTCTGCCGGCCAAGCGTTGGCCAAATGGTTACACGTGCCGAGAAAAGATGGTCTTCAGAAGTGGTTGACTTGCTACGAATTAATGGCATCCACAAATGTTGAATGGGTCGATAATTTCAAGCAGGTCGTCGTCACATTTTCATAATTATTTTTGGTTTTAAAATTGTATTTTGGGTACTAATACAGTTGTTTTATTGATAAAAACATGTTTCCAGGGGGTTTCGGGAACGCTGATCATGAATTTGAACTCTATTTGACGAATTTCCGATCCCTAACCCGAAATTCGAACATTTAATTGAACTTAAGAAATTTTGTTAATTTTAACCAATTTTTGTTTTTGTTTTTTTATTTTGATTCATTATCACCGAGACTCAAAACCCCGCGATTCGAGCCCAAGACCCAAAAAGACCGAAACTTTTCTCGAGTCGTCCAGACCGAGACTCTCGAGCATCACTACAGGAGGGGGGGGGGCGTCTCGTCGAGATCTACTTATTCCAGAAAACATGAATAATTTTCAGGCACTCAAATGTGGAATGAATGGGGATGTTATGATCCCGAGTATAGTAAAATTGGCATTGCAATTTTCACTGGAGAAACGGACAAAACAATTTGTGCCAAAAGTGTGCAGAAGGATTCGTACATTGAAAGTAAGCGATACAAAGTTAGCCGCCTTCCCTCGGCCACGGGTTGGCAGTGCACGTGCCAATTGGGAGATGTAAGCATGGGGATGGCCAACGCCAACTTTGAGAACCCAATTCCGGCATTGAGGTCGACGACGACGACGCCTGCACCAAGTAGGAGGAGGACATCAACACGGAATGCCAATTTGGCAGCAAAAAAAAAAAAATCCAAAAATGAAAATATTTATTTTTCACGAAACGAACGAAAAATAAAATTTAGAATGGAAAATTATAAATTTAAAATGCGAAAAGGAAACGAAAGTTTAAATTTTAAAAAAGCGAAAATGAAACGAAAATTTAAATTAAAAAAGCGAAAATGAAAAGAAAATTAAAATTTTAAAAATGCGAAAACCAAACTATTAAAAAAAATAAATTTGAAATAGCAAAAAGAGAAATAAAAGCCACATTCTTTTCAAGGACAAGCAGACGCTTTTTTAAAGGACTAAAAATTTCAATTTTAAATTCCAGAAACATTGAAGTGCAAATTGCGCACGGAATCGGAGAGTGTCAGACTCAATGAAATGCTGAAAGCAAATGAAACAATTGATTGTGAAGAAACAGAGAAATGTGGCGCAGTGTTCTGCAAAACGCACTATTATTACGGTCTACCTCAGTTGGGCCCCAGCATATTTTTCCATTATAACTTTCTATAACTTTTTTCTTTGTCATCAAAATGCAACATTTTCGATATCGTTCGAAAGCTTAACATGTTTAGAAGCTTTTACTAAGCTATTGCTTGCGATTAGACAATTACCAAAAAAGTTATACATGAAAATCGCAAAAAAAGTCAAAATTTTTGAAATTTTTCTTAATAAATTTTTTCCAGGCTTGAAAATCTTTTTATTTTTTGTAAGGCTAATAGAGCATGTTAAGAGCTTTCGAATGATACCAAGAATGTTGTGGATTTGGATAACATATAAAAAAGCTATAGTGGAAAAACGTGCTGGCGCACAACCGTGCGCGCCCAACTGCTGAGCGGTTCCGTGCTATTATCATGACAAAACATATGTTTTTTTTTGTTGAAAATTCTTGGACAACAAACGCCAATAATCCCGAATTTTTGGGTGTACATATTTTACAAAATTTTTTGCCAAAAAATTACAATTTTTGCAGTTTTTTTCGTCTCTATTTTTAAAAAATATGGTAAAATGTGGGTCCGGCAGTGTCTATAGGCGCCGCCGGGAAAATTTTTTTTTTTTTTTTGAGTATTTTAATGCAATTTTGTTAAGAAAATTGCTTAAAATTTCAAAAAAAAATCAATTTTGTTTTTGAGACGAAATGGAGCAGCGGGAAGTGTGGAACCAGTGGTCATGTTACACGGCTGAATTGAATGAAACGACGTGTGCCGAAGAGGCACCAAATGAGCTGAATGAAAAGCGTATGAAATTGAGCGATTCTAGGCTGGTTCGGTCGACAGCTGCTGATTGGACGTGCCTGTGCCGTTTTGGTGCCAGCGGGACGGACATGAGCAATGCCGGCTTTGTGCCGGTGCCGTCGTCGGCGCCAGTGCCGAGTGAGTTGAGCGGAGAGGGGGGGGGGGCGAATGCGGCACAGCAAGGACGAGCGGAAGGGATTTTCAAGAATTAGAGCCCTGACAGGGATTGAGGGATCCCATCCGGATTTTCCAGAATTTTGATCAATTTTCATAAAATTTTCTCGGGTTTTTGTCCAAAATTACTTTTCAACGAAAGAAAAAAACCATAAAACAAATTTAATCTAAATGCTGATTTAAAAAATTTTCATCTGGCAGCCGTGCGTGCATAAGAAGTTGCAAAACAGATAAATAAATTTACAATAATATTTTAATAAAAACAAAAAAAAATAGCGACCATTCGCCACGGCAACGGAGCAATGGTATTGATGATGATTGGGCTCATCAATGGTAAATTCAGTGAATCAAACAAAAAAATTAATAAATAAAAAAAATCGAAATTAAAAACTTATGTTTTTCTCGTATCCCAGGAAAAAACGAATTTTTTATTCAAAAATAGATTTATTTTTTCTCGGCTGATTTATGCGATTAAAATTTGCTATTTTTAAGCCTTTTTTGCCGCTGTTCAATGCCTCCTCTGATGAAGGACATTTGAAGAAAAAATGAAGGACTGAAATTTAAGTCCGATAAGCAAACATGTGCCAATGCCCGATCAGTTTAATTATTGCCCCAATTCCGTTCAATTAATGTGCCATCATGTGATTTATTTATTTTTTGCGCTTTGGGAGTGATAAAAATTTATTGAAAAATGCTTTCTTTTTTCATTCAATGAGATAAAAAAAGTTACACTTTTCAAAGAAAAAAAAAGATTTAAAAAGTGCTCATCATAAGAAAAAAATTTTAATGAGAAAAGCGGAAAAATAGTTTTTTTTTTGTCTGTTGCCTTTAGCCCATAAGTTAAGTTCTATTAAGCTTCAATCTTTCAATGAATGAGGCATTTTTGTGATTAATCAAAAAGGGTTTCTTAAATTAGATTTTCAACATTTCCAGAAATTATTTGAGTGCAATAATTTTTTGCGCTCGCTTGCTTTTTCTAATTTTCTTTTTTTTGTAATTTTGCCGATGGGAGTTTCCTTTTTTTTCTGACACTTCGCATTGATTTTGCTCAAATTTTGACCAGAATTTGGAGATAGAAATTCCAAAACATATTTGAATGTTTTGTTTCATCAGCCTCAAAAAAGATAAAATTTCACACATTCGACTTCCTCGTCTTTCTTCCATTCATTCATTTTTTTTCAGATGTTTTATTCTAATTGTAAATTTTTGTCAATTTAATTCTGCAGGAATGGCACTAGCCAATTAGGTAATTGGGGTGCTCTCGAAAAGAAAGGAAGAAAATAAATGTGTTTTTAGTTGGGACTTGGTCAAGAAATGGCAGAAGAAATGCATCGACTAGAGTGCAGAAACATCGAATTGCAAATTGGCTGAATGCGAACACCAAAGAGTGCCCGCAATGCAAAGTGTTTTATTTTTACAATACACCGTCATTCATTTTGTTTAGAGGGCCATCGAAAAAGACGGAGGATGCAACCGCATGACCTGCCAAATCTGTTGCTTTTGCTGGATGTGCATTGGTTATTGGACCAGCCATGGTGAGTTCGATAAATAAATTTAAAAACATTAAATATTCATATTTCTAAGATGGTCATTTCCAGTTTCACTTATCTCCTGCAACCGCTTTAACGATGACGCGGCTAAGAGGGCTCGAGATTCACAGGAGAGGACCAGGGCGGCACTTCAACGATATTTGCACTACTATTCGTGGCCTCTGTTACGGTGTTTGTTACAAATTTTGAATAAATCCTAACCCCACCAAAATAAACCATCGAAATTATTTAAATTTTTACCTTTACAAAAAACAAAAAGATTTTCAAGTCTGGAAAAAATTTATTAAGAAAAATTTAACTTTTACTTCAAAAGCAACCCGAATATTATTCTCGTATCAGCCGCCGATAGAGCTAAGAAATGCATAAAATATTGTGTACGATATAGGGGGCTTGAAAACTTTTTTGGAAAATCCGTTAGGTCCAACCGGAATGAGCACTAAATTCTTCCTTCACCGAATTTTTTTATTCATATTTTTTGTCAATCTCTCATTCAAAATTAATTAGAGAAAATTTTCATCGATTTTAAGTATGCGAGAGAATGTTTTGGTCTTGGACATTTTCACGACTTATTATGAGAACTTTTGCAAACCTAACCCTCCCGTCCACTTTCTTTTCCAGGGTGACCCGACCATTTGGGATGGAATTCTGAGGCACCAAAAATTTTCGCAAGTCGGAATTCCGACCCCAAAAATAATTCGTGCCATCCCTGGCGACTTTCAGCAAAAGTGCTGAATGGAATCACGGCACATTGGCCAGATGGTGGACAGAACGAAAAACGCAATAACAAAAAAATTCTAGGGGGCTGGTAAAATCTTTCTGGAAAACCGTTAGGTCTAACGGAATGGGCACAACATTTTTCATCGAAATTCTTTGGTCCAATTTTTCGTCATTTCAAATTTTTGACTTAAACTCCCAGCCCTACTAATATCCAGGGAACGGATTTTAGTTGCTAAAAAACGAAGAAAAAAAACTTTAAAAAAAAAAGCAAAAATGGTTGCTAAAAAACTGAAAAAGGCCAAAATACATGTCAATAAATGTGTGAATTTTCCAAAATTTCCTCATCTTTATCCTTTTCAGTTGCACAATTGTAAATTAAACACATTTGAAGATATGTAGGTATTCAAGCGTAAAAATTTTCGATCGTCCGCTAAATCATGGGTTCAGGATTTTTGCTTTTTGAAAAATCGATTCTTAGGGGGTACATTTTTTGAAAAAAATTAACGTCGATTCTTAGAGGTGCATTTTGTTTTTTTTTAATTGCATTTTTCATAATATTGAAAAATAGTTTTTTAAAAATTTCACAAATCAAAATAGTTGTTAAAATTGCTAAAAAGTTGCTCTTAATTGAAAATTGTTTGATGATTTTTGCGTTTATCTCAGCATATAGATGAAATCCTAAAAATCCGTTCCCTGGGATGACCAATGTTTTATTCGAAAGAAAGAATCAACAAAAGCATTTCGGAGAAAATGATGGCATCAAATCAGTTTCCTATTGGCGAGATCGATCATTTCTCAAATATAATTATTTTTCATTGCTTTGGTCCGCTTCTTCTTCTTTATCTTTTTCCGCTGGTGGCGATAATGGCCTAAAATTAATTAATTTGACAATAAAAAATTGCTGTTGCTTCTCACCCAATGCAATAATTTCCATCCCACAAATCAAATTGGATATTGTTCAAATTGCCACCCGAATTACTGTCATACCGCAGCTCAAATCTGATATAGTTAAAATTGGCACCCGAATTTTCCCGGTTTTCCCACTTAACTGGCGCCGTCTCCGTCTCCCCAATTGGGCACCGTTGCAACAGCCAATTATACACTGCTTTGTTGGATGCGTCGGTCTTCAGTTTCAGTGTCAACTTTTCTTTCGTCCGTTCGTTAACTAATTCAAATTGTTCGTTTGGCGTTGGTTCCACATGAATACAAAGTTGAATTTTGTAACTGACAGAAGTGGTGGCACGGCGAAATGTCTAAACAAAATTAGTAAAAACAAAAACAATTTAACGAAAATATGGCGGGACACCTCTTTGAAGTTGTTGACCCATTCGAGATTCAATGGACCCAAATAATTATTGCGATAGAATCGCTTCGGTTGCCCATTGGTGGTCGGAGTGTGAAGCCATTTGGCCAACGCTTGGCCAACAGTTGCATTTGGCCCATCGTCAGCAATTCCATCGGGGAATAGAGCATAAGAATCGATCGAATTCAATTGATCAAGATCAGTAAGAATTGTCGGCGAAATGCGGCGACGCAAATTGTCAAAATCATCGGCATCGAAGAAAGACAAATGGCGAATGTTCGTCGCAAAAACCGGCCAAATTTCATGGGCCAAAATATCCCAAATTGGCTGGACATCCTCGTTTTTGTTTGACCATATAGACAATTGCAAATTTGTGCCCATTCTGTCCCAAATTTGCTTGTTTGAACGGATAAATGCGAGCACAGAATGGTCAATGTAGCTGAAGAAACATAAAAATGCTTAAATAAATCAAAAGTTCAAATTACTTAATCCAAAGGTCATTAAAGCGAATTTTGTTGGACAGCGAATGGTCCGGCAACGGAAAATCAACAAAATTGTCATCGACACGTACAGACAGTGTCGGTTTTAATTCAATGTCCTTGTGTATTCTGATACGTCTCCAAATTGTCAATTCCGTTTTTCCATCAAAATGTGTGTCCACCAAACAATCGAAACGGTCGGAAAGCAATGCCAATTTGAGGCCGAGTTTAGCATGGTCAAAAGATGGGAAAATGTCCATCCACACGTCGCTACAAATCCAACTGAAATTCGTAAAAAAAAACTTAGGGTAAATGAAAAATTTGTAATTTTTCAAAAAATTGCTTACCGTCGATTCATTTTTGTTGTAATTTAATTAGCACACTTTGGCCTTTCTTCAATTGATTGATGACAAATGCTGAATAAATAATTCTTTTGGAAAATCCCTTTTTAAAAAAGAAAATCTTAATTTTTATATCACTAAAAGCAACTGAAAAAACTAAGCAGAAGAAATGGAAAAATAAAAAAATGCCCGGGTTGGACTCTGGACTGGATATTTTCAAAATCCGGGTTTTTTGGGGGGTTCTATTGCAGTTCACACGACTGACCTTCATCCCCCAATTTTTTTTTCTTGACAAAAATGTCAATATTTGCTAAGAGAATATTAGAAAGGAAATTAGTTCATTTGCAATTGCAATAAGTGAATAAAATTTATTTTTGCTCAATTTTTCGGCTGAAAATATGTTACTAATTGTCACTATTTTCGAATTTTTACCATTATTTTTTATCACTATTTTGGCATTTTTACTCACCATTTTATATAGTTAACTATTTCGAGATTTTTCGTCACTTTAAGTCGCTGAACTACTAATCATTCCTCGAATCACCGATTAGCCTCCCCCTTCCCCACCAGGGCTGGGCTTCCAATTTTAAATTGTTCAGAATTTCTTGCCACAATTCATGTCTTAAAAAGAAAATTGAATCCAAAAATTTGACATTTTAATTGCTTTTTACTCGTCTGGCTGTTCAGCTTTCGATGTATCAATACAGATTTGAGGCACAAATCGGCGAAAATCCGCTTTTTTCAAAAAGTTCTTACAAAAGGCTAAAATTTTTCGATTTTAAGGGTGTATTCTTTTGAAATTCGCCAAAAAATAGATTCTTAGATTTTAACAATGATTATCACAATGAATTAATTACATACACATCAAATACAATGGAAATGGACAAATTTTTTATTAAAATTGATAAAATTGAAAGCATGAAATTGGGAGGGGCGGGGGGGGGACGGATTGACATCACCTAATTAACTGATGATTTACAAACACAATGTCTTCTAGCGTTTGCGCAAACAAAATGAAATTATTTATTTTATTATAGAATGAAAAATCTCCAAAGTTGAATAAAATTGTAAAATTTACTGGATTCGCAAATATTTGATTGGACTGATAAATTCTGATTGGACTCATAAAAAATTCGTTTGGACTCATAAACTCTGATTGGACTCATAAAAGTTATCGGACTCATAAACTCTGAATGGACTCATAAAAGTCGATTGGACTCATAAAACTCGATTGGACTCATAAAGTGCACTAGAGCCGAATTCTGAGGCACCAAAAATGTTCGTAAGTCGGAATTCCCGTGCCATCCCTGGTGACCATCAGCAAAAGTGCTGAATGGAATCACGGCACAGTGGTCACTGGCCAGAGATGGTGGACAGAAGGAAAAATGTGAAAAAATCTTTATATGCCCAAGCTTTTACCGTTTTTATTATTAGCCATTTTATCAACGATTAATTACTCACAATGAATTTCACTTATATACACATAAAATACAATGGAAATGGACGCATTTGCGAGAAAGCAAAGGTCAAATACATATAGACAATATTTAAATGGCAAAGTACAACCAACATATCATTTCGGTCACATAATTACACCAATTAATTGATTAATTAATTCATTTCTGCTGCTGACCACTCGGCCCAGGAGAAGCGGCGTCGAGAAGACTGAAAAAACGATGAATTCGATTGAAATTATAAATCATTGGCATTATGAGTTCAATGGCATTTTATGAGTCCAACCAACTATACTTGATTTTTTTGTACCATAATTGTCCATTTCAAAACAAAACCGTGCATTTTTGGAAACGAATTGAAAGCAAAAATCTAAGCAATATTGTCGACAATTGGACTCATAAAATCATTAACAAATAAGCATTTTAAAATTGTTCACCCGTCGTCGTATCCGCCATCTTTGATCCGAATGTCAATTGAGTTCTGTCGAGCACTTAATTCTTCCCACACACTTTCCCATTTTTTCTCATCCCACGTAATTGGACAACGCTTGAGGCAACAATCATTTGCATATATTTCCAGTATCAATTTCTCTCCAGTCACTTCGTTGATCAGATCAATTGGCACAACAAAGTCAATTGGAGAAGACGACGGAAAGTGAAAGCGAATGCGAAAAGTAAGGAGAAGAAGCATTGAAAAATGCCTAAAATGGGACGAAAATCATAGAAAAACAAATGAAATTGTTGGGAAAAATCCACCGCTTTGAGCTGTTCAATCGTTGACGACCATTGATCCACCGAAAAGTCATGGCTAGTCAACACCTTCGGCAAACCATCAGGACGGGGCGTAAACAACCATTTGGTCATCGCTTGGCCATCCGACGCATTGGCACTGTCATCAGGCGGAAAAGCCGGGAAAATGGCGTCATCAAACAACACAGTGTGAAGAGATGGACAATCGTTGAGCACTGACGGGGCCAATTGGCGGAAACGACGAAAAGTGATGGTATTCAAATACATCACAACAATGGAGTCGCGAAACATTGGCAAAATGTTGAGCAAAACAAATTCCGAAACGCAAACATTTTCAGTGATGACCAAGTATATTGAAGAAAAGGCGAAAAAACGGCGAAAACGGCGGAGAAATGCGATGACATTTTGATCGATGTACCTAAAAAGCCGAAAAGTAGATGAAAAATTCCAACTAATCAAATTTTTACAAGATATGAATGCTTCTGAATCCGATGACTTTGTTGGGCAACGGATTTTGTGGGATTGGCAATGGATTTCCATCGGAATTGACAATTTCATTTGTTTGATGCCATTTTCTCCAATTTTGTGGCGAATTCGCATTTCGCCCAATTTCCATTTGCGCGTTTTGAAGTGTTCGTCGACGATGCGATCAAAGCGGCGATTGATCAGTGCAATTTCGAGGCCGAGCTGAGAAGGCGCAAGAAAATCGAACACCAAAAGCCAACAATCGCCGCAGATAAAGCTGAAAAATTGGGTAATTTTTATTTATTTTTCAATTTTATTTACATTTCTTTTTTGTGAGAGCGTCGTCGTTTTTTGACATGGTCAAAAAAGAACCAAAGAATGGTGGCAAAGCCGACAAAAAGAAGAGTCACGGCACACCAACTGAAAATGAAGGGAAGGGAAAAGCAATGAAAGGCCCCAAAGGTTAAAGACGAAAGGGTAAAAGTAAAATGTGAAGTTTTAGACTCTAAAAAGCTAATCTTTCAAAATTGACTTTGAATTTTTCATCTCACAAATTCTGGCCACAATTTGAGCAAAAGAAATGCGAAACATCTGAAAAAAAACGTACAGAATTTCTGCTGAAGACATTTGCAGCAGCAAAATGACCGGAAAATAGAGGGAAAATAATGAGAGAATGGAATGGAATGAGTAAAAAAAGAAGAAAAAGGCATTTTTATACTAAAATATTAGCGCAGAATTTTTCCTTTTTTTCACATTGGCCACTCTCGGCTCACATTTATCCGTTCTAAAAAGGATAAACATTATATTTGAGCAATGGCCAATCTCACGGAACCGCTCAGTTCGGCCCCCACAGTTCGGCCCTCACGATTCGGCCCCCACGATTCGGCCCCAGCTCGTTTTTCCATGATAGCTTTTTCCTTTGGAATCCAAATCCATCAATCTTGGTATCATTCGAAAGCTCTTCACATGCTCTATTAGCCTTACAAAAAGCGGATAGATTTTCAAGCCTGGAAAAAATTTTATTAAGAAAAAACTTCAAAAATTTCAACCTTTTTGCAATTTTCATGTATAACTTTTTTGGTATTTGTCTAATCGCAAAGCATTAGCTTAGAAAAAGCTTTTAAACACATTAAGCTTTTGAATGATACCAACAATGTTGGATTTGGTTGATAAAGAAAAAAGTTATAGAAAGTTGTAGAGGAAAAACATGCTGGGGCCGAACCGTGAGGGCCGAATCGTGAGGGCCGAACTGTGGGGGCCGAACTGAGGTAGACCGCAATCTCACCAATTTGGAATTTGATTTTATGCTCTCTTTTTCTCGTCAGAAATGCTTTCTTTGTTAATTCTTACATTTATTTGTTACATTTATTTGCTTTGCTTTTTTTTGTGGTGCAATTTGTTGGTAGCATTTGAAAAGCTTCAAGTCAAATAGAATTTTCTAAACTAAATTCTGGTCTAAAAATCTAACAGATAAAGAATTATTATTATTATTAGGGCTGCTAATTTTATGTAAATACATATTTTTTTCCTGGATTCTCCATGCTTTGAATAGTAGGAAAAACACTTTCTTTTTTGTGTTTGCGTACAAAAGTTGGGACTTTTATTTACATATTTTTACATATTTCGGGGTTTTTCTACATATTACATATGTACATATTTTTATACATATGGACTTTTTCGCATTTTTTTGTACATATTTTGCAATTTTTGAGGATTTTTTAAGGAAAATTTTTAGATGCCCCAAAAAAATCCAAAATTTTGCAATTATTTCTTATAGATTTTCATTTTTTTTTTCATATTTTGAGAATTTATAGGAATTTTTTGTGAAAAATTCAAAATTTTTTTGAAAATGTATCCCAAAAAATCGGTTTTTTTTTTCAAAAAAACAGATACGAAAAATTAATATTTAAATACTAAAATGTGATTCTAAGCCTATAAATTTTATTTACATATTTTAGTACATATTTGGGGGTTTTGTACATATTTCATACATATTTTAGCATTTTTTATACATATTTTATTTACATAATTCGCAAATTTTCTTACATAAAATAGCAGCCCTAATTATTATGGCTCTAGTGCACTTTATGAGTCCAATCGACTTTTATGAGTCCAATCAATTGAAAATACTCGGTTTTTATACAATAACTTTGTTCATGTTCGAACAAACCCTATCTTTTTGGTATCATTCGAAAGTACAAAGTCTAACGAAGCTAAAATATATAAAATCTCAATGTTTAGGCAATTACCAAAAAAATTTGATTAATTAAGTAAATACTTATTATTTTCGTTTGTAACTTTCTTGAAATGTTAGAATTTTCTTGTTTTCTTGTATTATTACATTATTTAGACTTTGTACTTTCGAATGATACCAAAAAGATAGGGTTTATTCGAACATGAACAAAGTTATTGTATAAAAACAATTGATTGGACTCATAAAAGTCGATTGGACTCATAAAGTGCACTAGAGCCATTATTATTATTAATATAGTCAAAAAGGCTGAATTTAGCGTTCTCATTGTAAGCGGTGGATTTCTGCTGGTGGAAAAACCCGGCCAGAGTCCTCCGACCCGTTTTCATAGTATTTTTTCCATGTTTTCGGTTTTTTTTATACACCAATTTCTCCAGTTATTGTATTTTAAACAGTAACAAAATGGGTACTTCCGTGTTTTGCTACCCCCCCCCCCCCTCGAAAAATTTTAAAAGTTCACATTTCTCGGGGTTTTCAAGGTCATTGCCCACGAAAAAGATGTTTGTTTTGATATCTGATAACATCTGTTCGTAGATTTACATCATATCTATGATTTTTTGAAATTTTTAAATTTTTCGAGGGTTGGGGGGGGGGTAGCAAAACAAGGAAGCACCACAAAATGTTTGTTTACAGAGTTGATCGGTTTTTTATAAATTGCTTATTTTTTAGAATATAAATACAGTTTTACTTGGTTAACTATCACAAATTACGACAAAAGTGTGCTAATTGCAGCAAAAAATGAATCGACGGTAAGGAATTTTTAGAAAAATTAAAATTTTAATTTACCCATTTTTTCCATGTTTCAGTTGGATTTGTGGCGACGTTTGGATGGACATTCTCCCATCTTTTGACCATGCCCAACTCGGCCTCAAAATGGCATTGCTTTCCGACCGTTTCGACATTTTAGTGGACAAACATTTTGATGGCAAAACGACGAAATTGACAATTTGGAGAAAAATCGAAATTAACAAGGACATTGGACCAAAAACGCAACTGTCTGTATGGATTGATGGCAAATTGGTGGATTTTCCTCTGCCGAACCGTCCGCTGCCCAACAAAATCCGCTTTAAGAACCTTCGGATTAAGTAATCTTAAATTTTTATGTGTGTAGCATTTTTTTATATTCTTCAGGTACATTGACTATTCCGTCATTGAATTTCTCCGTGGCAACAAACAAATTTGGGACAGAATGGGCACCAAATTGGATTTGAATGTGTATTCAGACGAAACAGCAAATATGTCCAACCAATTTGGGATGTTTTTATCCGTCAAATTTGGCCAATTTTTGCGCAAAACATTCGCCATTTGGGCTTTTTGGATTGCGATAATTTGGACAATTTGCGCCGTCGCACTTCGCCAACAATTCTCACTGATCTCAATCACCTGAATGCAATCACTTCCTTTGGTCTGTTCCCTGATGGAATTGCTGAAGATGGACCAAACGCAACTGCTCGCCAAATGTTGTCCAAATGGTTGAACACTCCGACAAAAAATGGTCAACCAAAGCGATTGCAATGTTATGATGATTTTGATGGATCAAATCTTGAATGGGTCAACAATTTGAAGGAGGTGGTCGGCTATATTTTTGTTAAATTGTTTTTGTTTTTCCAATTTTGTTTAGACTTTTCGTCGTGCCACCACTTCTGTCAGTTACCATATTCAACTTCGTTTTGATACGATACTAGTGTCAAATGAACCATTGAATTGGTGAACGAAGAGACTAATGAAAAGCTGATAATGTGGAAAAACTCCGGGAATAATTGGTTGCTGAAGCGATGCCCAATTATTGGCGAGAAGAAAGATGAAAATTGGGACGACAATTTGAACAATGTCCAATTTAATTTGTGGCGTGGCATTAATTGCATTGGGTGAGAGCAGAAACAACGGAATTTGATTTTGTCGAAAAACAAAAACTCAATTAAATGGCACTAAATTTAGGCCATTGTTGCCACCAGCGGAAGAAAAAGAAGAAGAAGCGGATGAAAGCAATCAAAATTAATTATGTGTAAGAAATGGTCGACGATCTCACACAATTGGATTCGGATTTGATGCTCTCGTTTTATCTCAGAAATGCTCTCTCTCTCTCACTTTCATTTGTTGATTCTTTTATTTGAATTAGTGTTGTTGTAACACATTTCCGCCCGAAATTGACACATATACCTAATTTGCTTTTTATAAAATAAAATAAAAAATTTGGGAACAGGGGCCAGCACCGGATTTGTTAATAAATTTTACTCAAAAGGTTATTTGACTTTAATTCCCAGCCCCAATGATCATAATTAATTACCTGATTACCTAAACAACATTTAAAAAGGTTACCTATCATTTCGTCACTGATCATTTCGTCACTGAGAAATAATTTTTAAAAAATGTTGGCAAAATTTGGAAAATTTAGCGAAATTTCTTAGGGAAATAGTCGATTTTCAAGTCCCCACTTTTGCGTTCGACAAATAGCCCTCAGGGTTAGTCGAACGCAATGCGCGACCCTTTCCTTGAACTTCCGCCAAGCGGTTGGCACAATTAATTTTTGAAAATCCATGCCTTTTAATAGGATGCGATTGTCTCATGCAACAAAACATACGTTTTTGGAAAAAACGCTTCAAAATTTGGCCAAAATTTTCCCGCCTTCGGACCCCATTCATTCCTTTAAATTTGCAAAATTTGTGCCAAAACATGTTTTTTAGTCAAAATTTTACAAAATTTCTTCGTTTACTGGTTCATGTCTCGTCTCTTGACAGGGGCGTATCTAGAAAATTTTTTCGGGGGGGGGGGGAATTCGAAAAAAATTTCCATTATTTGCTGGAAAATTTTTTAAAAGGGGGGGGGAATTCCCCCCTTTCCCCCCCCCCCCCCCTAGATACCCCCTTGTCTCTTGAAACGGTGTGTAAAACAATCAAATAAACAAAACTTTTTCTGCTTACTTTTTGGAATACAAATAAAATTTTTAGTTAACAATCACAACTTACGACAAAAATTGTGCAAATAGCAACAAAAATGTACAGACGGTAAGCAATTTTTGGAAAAATTAAAATTTTAATTTACCAAATTTTTTTTTCCATATTTCAGTTGGATTTGTAGTGACGTTTGGATGGACATTCTCCCATCATTTGACCATGCCCAACTCGGACTCAAAATGGCATTGCTTTCTGACCGTTTCGACATTTTAGTGGACACGCATTTTGATGGAAAAACGGAAATCACTCTATCGAAATGGATAAAAATTCACAAGGACAAAGGACCAAAAGCGAAACTGTCTGTACTGATCGATGACAATTTGGTGGAATTTCCATTTCTTGACCATCCGCTGCCCAACAAAATCCGTTTTAAGGATCTTTGGATTGAGTAATTTTAAAATTTTGTATTTCGACTTTTTGTTCGAATTCGGGATTCAAAATTGGTCGAAATGGATGTCAGATTCGTGGTCAGCGACCCCGAAAACCCCCTAGAAATGTTTATAAATTGATTTAAAAATTATTAACTGTGAGTAATTGTTGATAAAAAAATGGCTAATGATAAAACGGGAAAAGCTGGGGGATATTCGAGACGCAAAAAGGATGAGGAGTTTGAAAATTTCACCTCATCGGCCAACCAAAAGCCCAAAATGAGGCTAATTAAAGTCACAAAAGTTCCCTACCTACAAAGATGGAGGACGGAAAGGGAAAAGGCAATTCTCTGACAAATTTGTAAAAAAAAAAAATCATTAAAAAATGAAAAATTCGACAGATAAAAACATATATATTTTTTAAAATTATTAACGGTAAATAAATGCCTTAAAATTCCTGTCATTTTGTTGCTGTAATGTCTTCAACAATTCTAAAAAGGGATGACAAAATTTGATATAAAAGATATAATTAAAACAAAAAAAGTTTGAGAAATTAAACGACCGTTTAATAAAATCGC